>JAUMHP010000246.1:223138-272278 GCA_032361065.1 Enteromius trimaculatus | reverse complement strand
TCTATCTATCTATCTATCTATCTATCTATCTATCTATCTATCTATCTATCTATCTATCTATCTATCTATCTATATTTCGTTCTATCTATCATTTATCTATCATTCTGTTTATCATTCTATTTGTTCTATCTTCTGTCTATCTGTCTATCGCTCTATATAGCTATCATTTATCATCCTATCTATCCATCGAACATTTAAAGTTATATCTATCATTCTATCTTGATACTGTTTATCTTTTGTTTTGTTGTATTATTGTTCTTTCCTTTATCAATCTCTCATCCTATTTATCATTCTGTCAATGAATCCATCATTCTATTTGTCATTCACTCATTCTGTCTGTCTATTGTTCTATCTATCGATCCATCTATTGATTGTCCTGTCTTATGTCATATTATCATTATGTCCTTCTGTTTTTGTTGTTCTTTTATTCATTCTTTGTCTATCTATCGTTCTTTCAATCATTATGTCCTTCTCTGTTGTTCTCTCTTTTTGTGTATAATGTTTTTACTAGTTCAATCTTTCTATTTGTCTTTCTGCCATTCTATAATTTGTTCTATCGTTTCTGTCTATCCGTTGTTGTATTGTTCTGTCTGCCATTCTTTCTATAATTCCACCTTTTTCTTCCTCCCTCTATATTTATCTTGCTCAGTGTCTATAGCGTTTGTATGGGTATCTAGTATCACTTTGTTAGTGAGGTGTGTGTGTGTGTGCAGTTGTAATGACCTGTGTGTTATTTATTGCATATTTCACTCGTACAGCTGTAAGAATCAGCAGCACTGTAAATAGAGCTCTAATTAGAATGGAATTTGAGGAACGCTATTGATCATAAATTACACCCACTCTGCTCTAGCTCTCTCTCACAACTACAGCGTTTAATATCTTAGATCTCGCTTGTTCCGTCTCTCTCTCTCTCTCTCTTTCTCTCACTCGCTCACTCGTCTCCTTCCTACAGTCTTTGTGGTTTATGTCAGTCATGTTCAGTGGAGCGACTCTGAAGAACAAGCCCTCCTACCAGCCCCAGAGCAGCAGGGTCAATGTGCATCTGGAGAAGAGGTGTCTTCAGGGAAGAGTGTGTGCGAGGAAGAATATCAGTATTACACCAAAGAATAACACTGAATTTGTTAGTAGAGAAATTGGAAGCGAAATGGCAGAGATTTTACAAATCATGGATCATTACAGAGGGAAAAGGCTGGAAATGCCTTACAAGCAGCCCTTTGAAGTGAACCTACTATCGATGGGAATTAGACATTTGACCAACAGCAATCTGGTCTTCATTGCAGCTTATTGTGGGCAAGAACAGGCCAGAAGTGACCAACTACAGATTAACTGTTTATGCCATTTGTCCCATTGTGGAGTTTTTCAATATGATATTATTTGATGTTATCACAATATGTTGTTTCGCTGTGTTTAGTACTGATTCATCGCCATATATCCCTCTATTGTGTCTCTTTCTTTTGCATTGGAAGGTTGTTTCTTGCAATTATAACTTTGTTATGAGTTTTTCTTTTTTATTTAAATAGAAATAATGTGCATTGACATAATTGCTAGTATGTTTTGCCTACATCCAAGTTTTCCCCAAAATATTAAGGTGAAAAATAAGTCCAATAATAAATAATTAATAAATAAAGTCCCCAAAAATACCGAAATGAATCCAAATATCTGGGCTCGGTTATAAGCAATGGCAGAAACTTTCTCCCTGACATCTGTGCAAGGTTCAACGCTGCATGGATGAAACGGCGCCAGGTCACCGAAGTCCTATCCAATTGTCAAATGCCTGACCAGCTGGAATCGAAGATCTACAAGTCGGTGGTTTGTCCAGTTGCTCTATACGGATCAGCCACAACAAAACACAAACAGGCCCTCAATGGAAATGAGAATGCTAAGGTGGTGCCTCGGCCTGCCAAGATGGGACCACATCACGAATATTGACTTCCGGAAACGACTAGGTGTAGTGCCGATCATTGAAAAGATGCGAGAGGCACGACTGAGATGGTATGGGCATACCATTAGGGGCAACTAAGATTCTGTTGCCAGAACGGGGATGAGACTCAGCCCCCCAGGAAGATGCCCACGAGGACGACCCAAGAAACGATGGATCGAATTAAGGAGGACATGAAGAGCATCAAGACCAAACAAAGTGGAGACCACTTTGCAAACGAGCGGAATCTGCAATCGCGCGGGACTCAACGCCAGGATGATGATGGTTTAGGTGAAAAATAAATAAATATATAAAACAGCAGATTTGTTTGTCATTGTCACAGTGTAGTGAAGAAAAATACTGCTGTAAATGTATTTAATTTTTGTTGAAGAAAAGCTACACCTGCGTGCTTTATTCTTTTTGGTTTTCACATGTCTGGTTTTTACCCCAGCTGGATGGATCTATTCATTACAGGATAGAGTTTACTTTCCACTTGTATACAGCACTCTTGCGGTGCGGCACAGAATCATTTCAGGGTCTTGTCCGCAGCATGTTAGCGACGTGACATGGTTCTCTGGTGTTGGAGCTTGAGAGCAGACTAGGAGAGAAGGAAAGAAAATGTCTTTATTTGGCTCTAGAAGAGTGGAGGAGAGCGCAGAGGAGGTCAGGCCTACTGAGCGGGGGTTCCATTGCACCTGCGAGCTACAATAACAGCCGGCGCAAAGCATGCAGGCCGCTGATTGAGTTTGATCGGAGAGAAATCGGTGGAGAAAAAAGCAAAAGACAGGGAAGGGAGGGCTACGGAGTGAAGGAGGAAAAAGAGAGAACTGGCTAACCAAGCGAGGTTCAAAGGAAGCAGAAAACAGAAGCGCACCTTTGACGCCATCTTGCTTTTGAATGTGGCGTTTTAATTAAATATTCAGAGAGAGCAGCAGCGCAAAAGCTGCCCGCTTCCACATCAATCATGTCTTGCCTGTGTCACCTCCAGATTCTCACGTAGACGGTGACTGCAAAACCTCACAGCTGCTCAATTTGTGCACTTGTTCTGAAAACCTCAAACGCCGTGGTCTCTAAAGCCACGGGGTTGCTCATGTAAATTAGCTAATCTTTTGTTCATTTTCGGCAGACCCGGAGCACGCAGATGCGCGCTTCCTCCATCGCCACCTCCGGTTCAATCTCTTTATCTTCTGATTGCTTTTTGTAGTTTATCTGGGCTCATTTTTGTAGCCTTCAGCATGGATTCCTCTGTCCACAGTATCAGCCCACGGGCATGTTTTAATGTGTAAATTTGTGTCAGAATTTTTCCTACCTTTTCTAGCTAATTCTAGACTTAAAAGCTACTAAAAGCCCCGCTTAATTTAGTTCATCCTTGTTTCGTAAGTTAAAAATAGGCATGATTTTCGAAAATTTCCCAAATGAATTATGGAAACAGATAAGACTAAAGCACTCTAAGACAATCCGCAGAGGGGGCTTGGTAAAAAAAAAAAAAAGAGAGAAGTTTTTTATACACTTTTAATAATGTTTAGATGCGGCAGACTTAAAAAATTCTCTCTTGTCGTGCAAGAACATACTTTATCAAACACACATCCATGCTATTTCATATGGACCAAATGTTCTTTCATGCTATTCTGTTATAAATAACACTGAAGCAAAAGCTAGTTTTTACTTGTTGAATGTTAACAGTTTTTAATATTAAAATGGGATAATGTAGTTTTAAAAAAACTAAAACTCTGTCACTTTTACCTCAGTGGACAATTTTCATATCATAAATGTAACTAGAAAATGCATTTTGCATGTCATAACTGCAACACTCCATTTAGAGACACATTTCCAACATAATGAACACACAAGGAACAAAATAACAATCATTTGCAATGTTTTATAACAGGTAGTGAGAGACTGGCGAATGCATGCTGCCTTGAATGACAATGACATGCACTGTTTGCTGGGTAAATTTCATGGAACTGGTCAAGAAAAGGACATGGTCATAATTGTGGGTTACATTGAAAGACCATCTTCTCCAAGATATAGAAATCATGTATAATTTCTCTCTCTCTCTCTATGAAAATTAAATCTAAGAGGCCTCAAAAATAGCAACTTTTGGGGTGAAAGGATGGTGAAATGTTCTTGACATGTTTTCTACTATTCACTGGGAAAAAACATTGTCACAAAAAAAAAAATTGTTTTAATGAAATGGTGCCAAATTGACAGCATTAAATATTTATGACCAGAAATATTTGTCCTTTCACTATTATTTGATAGGAAATGTATAACAAAAAAGTTAGTTTGAGATTAAAATTGTTTGTAGTATGTGACCCTGGAGCACAAAACCAAGTCATAAGTAGCACAGCTATATTTGTAGCAATAGCCAACAATACATTATGCGAGTCAAAATATGATATATGCCAAAAATTAAGTAAGTTAGGATCTTAAGTAAAGACCATGTTCCATTAAGATAGTTAAGAACGTTTAATTTAATTTCAACTTTACAGGTGATTTTTCTGAATATTTTGATTTTTGCAGCCTCAGATTCCAGATTTCTGGTCAATTATTGTCCTGTCCTAACAAACCATACATCCATTGAAAGCTTGCTCATTCAGGAAAAAAAAAGACCCTTATGACCCTTATTATGGTTTTGTGGCCCAGGGTCTCAAAAATGTAAACATAGTTATGCATGAACCCTTTGTGATTTATACAGTAGGATTTAATACAGTTCAAGCTATCCAAAAACCAAAGTAGAAAACCAACAATTGGTTGAAGGTGAGAGGACAGCAGGAAGAGCTTAGCAGAAATCCAGAGAAGCAGCTGGAAAGGATTGGTGGAGGGAGGAAATGGCACGGAATACAAGTCAGCATGGATGAAGAGAAAGAATGAAACGAGGAGCGAAACACAAGGTGAAAGACACGGGTGATATACGGGCTGGTGGGGAGAAAAAGGGAAATGCATGGAGGGCGAACCAATCATGTAAGAGAGAGAGAGAGGGTGTGTTGTCAAGGGAAGGAGGAAGAGAGTGAGGGGTGAAAAGGAGAGGGAGAAGAGGAGGAGGCTGTTGTTTTAAGATCAGTACGGATGAATGCGTTCCCTCTCTCTGGGGAGGAGGCCTGCTGCCTTTCTCTGTCTGTCATTCCACTCGTCTGTGCAGAGCGAGAGAGGAGGATGGACGGCTGAAGGCACGGGCCTTTTGCTTTCAGAATTATTTCGACGGGTGGTTTTCTGGCCGAGTTTGGCAACCACCGGCCCCATTTCTGTTGGGAATATGCAGTTTACTACTTTGGCATGCAATCGCTGACTAATTGCAAGAGTTCTACTATATAAGAACTATATGAAAGTTAAATGTGTGAAGCGCGAGATTAAAGTTGACAGCGCTGTGAAGAACTCATGCATAAAGGGTTTTATAATGAGCTAAAGCTGGCAAAACAACAGCACTTTAATGTGTGCCCTTTGTGTATAGGGTTCGTACGTAAGCTTGATGAATGACTAAAGAAACGACTCATTCAGAAACTGGCAAGTTATTGGCATCAGAACTGTAAACACATTATCACACTGCCCACATTTACACATCGACACTTATTTGGTATTCCACCACTTGGCTGACCCTGATGAACAACAATAAGAGCTATGCCAGTAACGTGGAGTTTAGCCAGCATAACTGGATTCGTTTACATGTAGAAGTAAAGAGAGTTAGAGAGACAGATTTATGATTAGGTAGAACAGAATGCGGAAAACTGTCAGGAAAAAGTCATATTAAGGAATGTAGAACTTTTTTGTTTTTAAGTAATGTTTAAATAAGACACGCATACTGTCTTTATTAAGTCTTTATTTTTTGCATTTATTTGCAAATTGTGGCTTTTTAATGCAGATGTCATCTGAATGGTGCTTAAAAGGTTGCATGTTTTTAAGGGGTGAAATATAACCTTTAAAAGAAAAGGAGAACGCAATATTATCTTCCGTTGGAAGAAACGTATTTCATTGTATGAAAAGAAAGCTTTGCGAATATTATTTCTAACATCGTCTTTTGTGGTCTACAGCAGAAAGTCGTGTGGGTTAGGATCGACAGAGGTTTCATTTTGAGGTGAACTATTCCTTTAAAACCAAAATTGTTCTCTGTGTGGGGAAGCAGGAGCGCAGAGGGCATGCTGTGTGTGTGAGTGTTATTATCTGGTGTTGGTCATCATCAGCCATCCACCAGGCTCATGGAGAATCACCCTTCAGAGTCTCACAGTCACCTTCACTCTCTCTCCCTCTATATCTTCCTTCACCCTCTGCCCTTTCACCCACTCGTCCCATCTCATTACACCTCATACTCTTTTCCCATATTTCTCTTGTCTGTCTCTCTATTTCTAATGCTCTTTTTTTAACTTTACCTGCTGTCATCTTCTTCAGTTGGGGTTCAAAATTGGCTTTTTTCCACCTTGGACTATAGAGAGTTGAAAAAGAGTGACGTAAATATATATATATATATATATATATATATATATATATATATTGCATACATTTTACCTTCATTACAATTCATATATATATATATATATATATATATATATTGAGAATGAGAAATATATAGTATGCCATAAAATAAAAATGGGGTAAATAAATCAAATAAAATGTTTAATGTAACATGAAAAAGATATCAATTTCTGCCTAAAATATGCCTTTAAAAGAAAAACCACAGAAAATATGAATTGAAATGCACTATGAGATAATATAAAGCATAAGTATAAAGCAATTAAGTATTAAAAATAACAAAAATAAATTAAAACATAATGAAATGTTGCTTTCAATAAATACGAGCCTAGTAGAAGGTGAGAAATAAATAGATTGGGCTTGAAATGTATATAAACAACATGAGAAGAAACTAAAAATACAACTACTCTCTATAAATATGCATATAAAAGCAAATTATAGATAGATGGATAGAATAAGAATATAACAAATAGAGACTGAATAAAAGTAGGTTTTAAATAATTTTTAATTAGTATTGTTTGCATAAAAGTGTCTATTTTGAACCCTATTTAGCTTTGCCCTCTTCTTTCTTGCTCTCTCTCTCTCTTTCCGTTTTCCTCTCCGTGTGAGTTTGTCATTTTTCATCTGTCTCTCTCACCCTAATCTTTGTCCTCTCTCCTGTCTCTGATTCCATTCATCATCTCTGCTGTGGCCTCCCGGTGAAGGTTACTGGCACAGGATGAAAGGATGAAGAAAACAAGAGGGCGGAAAGATGACCGCACGGAGTGACAGAGAGTTCTGGGACCTCTCCACCTCCTCCTCCTCTATCTTCATCCCTCCAGCTGCACATGCACACCTCTCTGCATCTTTCTTTTTTGCCATATCCCTGTCATTCTTTCTCTCTCTCATCCTATGATGCACCTGAAGGGAAGGGTGACAGCTGTCAAACACTGAGACAGCAATGACCCATGAATTAGGTGCTGAGAGAGAGTGTGAGTGTCTTTAAAGGGTCATGTGTAAAGGCACAGTTTACCAAAAAAGTAAAGGATTCACATGTAGTTACAAACTTGTGTTGTGTTTTTCTTTTTGTGGATAACTATAGGATCGTTTTTGCTCCACCCCAAAATGAAAATTTAAGATATTTTGGATGAAAACCGGGAGGCTTGTGACTGTCCCATTGACTGCCAAGTAATGAACACTGTCAAGATCCAGAAAAGTATAAAACACAATAGTTAATCTGCCATCACTGATTCAACTGTAATGTTATGAAGTGAAGAGAATACTTTTTGTACAGAAATAAAACAAAAACATTAAACTTTATTAAATAATTTGGCACCATTTTTGACAAATATCCACTGAACGCAAACTATGTGTTCTCTTCTGTCAAACACATTTTCTATGTGTTTAGGTTTTGATTTGAACGCAAAAAACTCATCCCTGTGTCATGGCTGACAGAGCGTATGCATTTTGCGGTCAGTACAGTAGATACTCTCCAAAATGGCGCTACGGTGACATTGCAGTGCCAAATTGTTGAATTAAAACGTTATTTGTTTCATTTCCGTACAAAAAGTATTCTTTTTAGCTTCATAATGCTACGGTTGAACTAGTGATGGACTAGCAGATGGACTATTCTGATGATGTCTTTCATAATTTTCTGGACCTTGAAAGTTTTATAATACTTGGCAGCTAATGGGACAGTCACAAGCCTCCTGGTTTTCATCCAAAATATCTTTAATTGTTTTCCGAAGATGAACAAAACTAAGACGAAAGACTTTTTTTTAAATTATTATTCTTTTAGGGCGGAGTATCCCTTTAAGAATAACAATGACTAGACACCAAAGTGAGACTCATGCTCAAAAATGTAAGCCAAAATTCTAACCAGGTAACTAAATACCACTGTAATTCAATCAAGTCGAACTCAAGCATTGAATCAGTGAGTGAATAATTCTATTGAGCCGGTACTTTTCATTGAACCTGTTGACCTTGCTAGAATATTTACTTCAACTAAAGTCTTTTAGGGGGCCTACAGGAATAAAGTAATGTCATATTGGGTACATTTATGGTTCTTAATTAGTGTTTCTAATAGTTTTTTAGAAGTTAACAGCCGTGATATCTACTGTATGAATTGTTGTTTTATTAAAAAGGCCTGCGTGAAGGTTGTTCAAATTATCTCATTGTTATTCTGCAGAGGAAAGTCTTACCTTTTCGGAATAACATGAGGCTGAGTAAATAATGGTTGATTTTTCATTTTAAGATGAACTATTGCTTTAAATATAATAATATAGAAACGTTCTAGTAATTTTCTTGCAGTCGATGGAGCTCAAATACAGACACCGGCACCCAGCACAAAGCAATTAAATAAAGCGCTGGTTTACATTACTCTCAATTTGTTTCAGAAAAGAGGGGCACTCACCTTAATAAATTACGTGACGTCTGCTTTTCTGTTGAGGTAATACACAGTAATAAGGCTTGGAGTGTAAGAAAAAGTTGTTGCATTAAAAAGCCATTCACAGTTGATAAAAAAACAATAACAAACATACACCCTCTGTGACATGTGTTATGATTCATTAGGGAATGGAAAGCATATTTTAGTTCACTGCTTAGAGGAAGAGGTACTGAATATAGGTACTAAGCTTTTGTGACTCTTTGTATCAATCGCTTCATATCTGGAATGCCAGTTTGGGTCAAAAATGGCTAGAAGCACTCGAAAATTGGTTTCCAAAAACTGTAGCGACTTTGAGTCAGTGTTCTGTCCACACTATCACTCTGTAAAAAGCTGGCGTTAGCGCGTCCGCTGGCACAGATGCTGTCCGCCCGCCTGGGCAGCTGCTCCCATTCACTCAGCTCATCACAAACAACCCCAGACGTAAACCATTGCTTTCCTCATCTAAATTAGCACACAATCATTTCCAATCGTCTCTGCACACCTGGAAAATGCAAATTGCCATCACCTCCCTTCATGGATTTAGTCCTTTTTTTTAATCCTCAGACTGACTTGGAAGTGAGAACTAGGTTTGAACAAGGTCAGCCAAGACTGAGTACAGTTCAGCATGGACTCCACATCGTCCCCATATCCATCCAAATCACGCCTTTTCTGATTATACAAAAGTGTTTTTGAATAATTTAACCTCAAATCGTCCTTTACAGGGTAAGTTGCCCCCTTTTTTCCAGTGAAAGCTTCTCAGCACAGATATATAATATGGCGTAAATTTTTTGTTTTTAGTTAGCAGAATGATTTTCACATCATTTTAAAATAAAACATTTTAGCCTACAAGACCAAAACCTTTTCAGCATGGGTTTTATGGCCTTCATTTTTTTCAAAAAGCGCACAAACCGTGCATAATATTTTTTGCTAAAAAATGCAGACATCTACGTCCATCTTTCTCACATATTATTGTTGCACAGTTTGTGCTGAATAAAGAAATAGGAAAAATGTTGACCAATAGTGTATTATAAGTAGCTAAAAAATGTCAGGGCATGTAAAACATCTCAAGGGTCCAAATTCCATTTTTTCCTGTTTTTAATTTTGTCTGAATTAATTTTTGTTGTTTTTTACTTTTAATTTCTGTTTAAATTGTTACATTTTATTCAAGAAAATACCTGTCTAATTGATTAAAATCATGAAACTTACAATGTAACAACAATTTGTTAAAAGTTGAGAAAAAATTCAAATCAATAATCAAAAGCCTCTCTAATTAAATGATTTTAGGGAAAAAAAATAAAAACGTATTATTATTATTTTTATTTTCTTTATTTCTCGCAGTTTTTTTATGGTAAACCAAACTTTTATTTTAATTGGTTGCTGTGATACTCAGAGGTCACTAACAGGTATCTCATATACAAGTTGCAGTTGACATGCATAAAAGAATAATCTCAAACAGACACAACAAATTCAATATGTTAGAGTTATAAGAGAAGTTGAAAATATAAGCATGAATTATTTGTATTAAGAGGTAAAAATGGACTTCATTTCCACCAATACTATTTAATTTTTTTTTTTGCTTTGAAAATGCAGTTCATTAATCATACATTGACTTTTTGTGACAGCGTGCCCTGATAACTTTTTCTCTACTTGGCTGAACTACAACAAAATTAGTTTGAAAATGTATGTCATTCATCTTAGTTTGCATTTGTATATTCATTGTGATTTGTCAACGTGGATGTTTGATTGAAAAAAAAACATTAAGCCATTATTTTTATATTCCATCTGGCTGGAAATTGCTTTATTTATTCGCTAAAGTCAATTTCCGTTCACATTTGGTGCTCATCAAGTGTGACTTCTGGACCATAAACAGTTTGAAACATGAAGTGTCATAAGGCTGATCTTGACCAATTAAGTCTGTAAGCAAGAAAGCAGCATGGCACTGGAGAGAAATTACATGCTGTCCAGCTAGCAGCATTTAGTGTGTTACATTTCACTGCGTTTCAGTTTTAATGTTTCATTTTACAGGCTCAGAGCTCTCCTTCCTCCCTCACATGCATTAAAATGGATGGGTGTTATCTAACGTAAGACACGTAACCTCAAACAGGGGGTGACTCTGCATGCATCAGTGCCCAGACAGTCTCCTTTAGACTTCATACACCCTCCTGCATACTGGAGTAGATCTGGTTCCTTTGCCTCTCGCTCCTTCCATCTTCTTTCTTTCTCCCTCTCTGAAATACCAATCGCTTCATACACCAGCAGTGAAGATCTCACCATGCTGGTAGGATCTGTGCTGGTGAAGGTCACGGCGAACACGTTCATTATTAACATTCACATCCTCGCGCTCTAGTTCTTCGTTTTTGTGTTTTCTGTTCTCATCCTTTCTCACTTCACTCTTCTGCACAGTCTTTGTCTCTTTTGTTGTCTCTGCTAGCTTAAAACCACCCTCACTCCATGTCCAACCGACCATTGATGTGCTGATGCGTCATTTATACAAGCTAAGTGGTTGTTGTAAAGCTGCTCCCTGACAGGAGAGATGCAGCTTTTATTTACAAGAAGTGTGTTCACCCTTCAAACCGGCTCTTTGACGGGCTTTTGGTTTATTTTGAATCGTGGGCGAAAGGGCTGATGTCTGAGTGAATGAGTTCTCGGTTCTTAAAATGTTGAGTCTGACCATTTCCACCTGTATGACCAAGCAGCTTTGTGAACCAATTCTGAACATCATTGATCGCCAACCATTTGACAGCAGTGTTGCCTTCTCTTATGTGACACTTTCCCTGGCTACAGTTCAGTGCTTCAATACGTTTATTGAGGAAGGATGCCTTAAGCTGATACTATTTCAAAGAAATAATGTTTGGTAACATTTTACTTAAAGGGTTAGTTGACCCAAAGATGAAAATTCTGTCATTAATTACTTACCCTCGTGTCGTTCCAAACCCATAAGACCTTTGTTCGAAACACAAATCTTTGAAATACAAATGAAGATATGTTTGGTAATATCAGAGAGGCATCTGACCCTCCATAGACAGCAATACAACTGAAATGATCCAGGTCCAGAAACGTCGGAAAAACAGTCCATGTGTTTTTGTTTACTCAATCCATTCTTCTTCTGTGACTTTCGTCTTCAGCCATTTTAGAGAGTATCGCAACGCACCGCTTTAACGTATTTGACACATCATATCAGCCTTGTTTGCATCTCATACACGTGCATCTGCCGTTTTTTACGCCTAGAGGAAAGTGTACATACTCTCTAAAATGACGGAAGACGTTAAGTCACAGATGAAGAATGGATAGAGTAAATTATGTTATTTTTGTTTCTTTGTGCAAAAATGTATTCTCCTAGCATCGCAGGTTGCCGGAGCACAGCGGGCCGAGCGTCTCCTCCGGTGCACCCCAAAGGACGAGATGTCTATTGCAGTCTATTACTGGAAACCATTTAAATTTGTAATCAGATGTCTTTAGACAAATGTCATTACAGTATTTTTTCAGGGCTTGGCTTATGATTCCGTTCAGTTTATTTGGCTACTGTAAAATTGGCAAAGGGAAACGTTTATCAAATATATATATTTTATAAATACATCTGCAATAGCATCTGTAGTTGATGGTATGTTTTTCGATAATGGTAGAAAATACTTATTAGGTTGATTTCTTTGCCCAAAAAAATACAAACAAAAAGACACTTGGCTGTCAATCATGATGAAAGAATGTTACAGCATGTCCCCTAATGAGGCTTTAATATTTATTCTGTGGGAGTCCTCCCACCTCCCGGCCCTATCAGGGGCCACATCACCCCTCGAGCACCCTTCTCACCTGGTCCACCTCTGACACATTTACATGCCTGCAGTTGTTTTGCTGTCTTTGGGGGGTCAGATAGCTCTCTGATATCATCAAAAATATCTTAATTTGGGTTGAACAAAGAACGAAGATGAACAAAATGTCTTATGGGTTTGTAACAACACGAGGGTGAGTAGTTTATGACAGAATGTTCATTTTTAGGTGAACTAACCCTTTAAAGCTTTTATGTTTAATGCATTATGAAGCTATTCATAATGTATATTGCGATGCTGTTCTTTGCATTAATTGTTGTAACAAAAGCAGTATTATGTTTGAAGGTTTTGTCTTTTAATAATGCATTATTCTTCCTAAAGGTAGGTGAATGAATAAATACGTTTTTTAAATGTTTTATAACAAGTAACATGAGATCATACAATGCATTATAAGGCAAAATGAATGCATTTAAGCTACTTTTAAAGTGCATTTTACGTAAAGACTTTAAGTAAAGTGTTACCGAACTTTGTATTTTGTAATAAAGTAATTTCCACATAATAAATAAATAAATAAATAAATAATGGACCAACATATTTTCTTATAAATAAAAAATGTCACTAAATCAGCATAGATTGATTTCTGAAGAATCATGTAACGCTGACTGTTGAAAAGTCAGCTTTGTCACAGGAATACATTGCATTTTTAATTTTAGAATTATAATAATAATAATAATAAAACAGTTATTTAAAATTTTAACAATATTTCCTAATATTGTTAAAATAAATACAGCATTGAGACAGTTATGCGACTTTAAAAAAATAAAATAAATAAATCTTGCTGATTCAAAACATTTTTACATGTTTTATTTGTTATTATTATTATTTTAATTATTTATTATTAAATTTTTTCTTGTTGTTTTTTCTTTTCTTTTCTTTTTTTATTGTTTCGTCACATATAAAGTGTTTTTTGGAAAGATGTTTAATAAAATGAAAATGAACTTTTCTGAAATTCCCTTTCCTGTTCCTGTAGCTCTGCTGTGTTTAAACACTATTCATGTCTAAATAGGACCATTATCTTTCACTTTCCTTTCCTTTTTCTTCACCTTTCCTTCCACGTTGTCCATATCTGGACACACACTGCTCTTTTTTTACCTCTGACTTCCTCATTTCTATCCATCCCTGGGCTTATCGCTACATCCATTCATCTTCCCCCTTCTGTCTTTTCCCAGTTGCTGTTTCCCTGTGTTCCTGTATCTCTCTTTGTCACGTTCTCTCTCTCTCAAACTGTCCCTCCGCTGTGTCCCGTATTCCCGAGTGTAATGAGATGGCTGTGTTGGGCCGGGTCAGCGCCTCTCTCTCTATCTCTCTCTTTGAGAAACAGTATAGCAGAGTTAGGAAAGGGAGATTAGGCACATCAAACCATAGTAGCCTCAGTGCACACTGGGCAGTCTGGGTATTTTTAGATGACTATTTCACATTCTGCAGGTCCCACAGATTGAGTGTCGACTGCAGGCTCACACAAACACATAAAGTGAGAGAACGGGAAAGGTTAACCTGCATGCCAACTCACAGAAATATACAAACGCTCAAGAAAAAAAAAACAGCTTCCTGTGACTGGAACGAACACCTATGTATATTTCGGTGTAGCCAGAGGCAAACACAACATACCTCTCGCAGAAGAAGTCTTTAGTCTCATTAGCTCTGTTCCAAATGCTAGTGAGCTCCCTCACTGTCTACTATCTACAGCACTGTACATAGGCAGCTGTCTTTCAGGGAAGCTTTCTGAAATCTCGTAGCCTGAATTTCCTCCGATTTTTCTTTTCTTGTGAAAAAGGGATTTGATCATACTAAAATGTTAAGCCATTGTACTTCTTATCAGCAGAAGAAGGTATAGCATAATTATACTAAACATTCCATTGCGTAAACGATGGCTGTTCTATTTCTGCTGAGTTCTGTGTGTTTAGATTCCATAAGGGCCTGCTCATAAGTGACTGAATTGGAACGCTCTACATAGGCAGCAAGTCAGCACACAAATAGCACAATAGAGACTCAACTTACTATTTATTCCATTTGTTTGATATTAGTTAAATGCTGCTATACAGTAGCATGATACTGCATTAATCTGGAGTGAAAATAATTTTTTTTGTCATAGTTTTAATATTTAAATAATTTTGTAGTAGTACTGTAGTAGTCTAGTAGTACTAGCAGTAGCATTTTACATTAACTTTGCACATGCATAAATACATTTTCCATTAAACTTGGAGTGCATTTTAAGAGTGTTTCATCTGTCAAGAATGGATATACTGCCTTACATTCATTGGCCATAAATGCTATGTAAATTACATATATATATATATTACAGTATTTTTATCCGTATTTGTTAAGGGTGGGGGTGGGGGGATATTTGTATTTGTATTCGAGTAAAATTCAAAAATTGTTTTGCATTACACTTCTAATTTATGCTATAGTTTAAGTATTCTTTACTTATAACCATTATAATAATTATGGATATGCAGTATTGGTTGATGTTTATTCATAAATCCAGCAATGAACATGTAACAAGGAACGTCATTGAAAAGAAAATAACATAACAGTTATTACTTCGACACAACTACGCAAGCAGTGTTTTAACCTTTTTAACCAAAAGTTAACGTTACTCTGTCAACAGCCTATTGTCTAAATTACCGAGCCAACAGAGCTAACGTTACGTAAACAGAGCGAACATGAGAGCACCCGGCTGCACACGTCAATAATGCAGCGTAATTAGGAGTGGGCGATATGGAAAAAATATCATATCATGATTTTTTTCTGGGGAAATCTGGATTCATGATTTTTATCCCGATTCTTTTTAAGTTGTTTTTTTAGACTATTTTGCAAAGTACAGAGGCAGGGGTGGCCGATATGGCAATAATATCACGTTACAATTGTTTTTTCAAATGTTTATTTAAAAAACGATTATTTAATGATTCTTTGTCATTGTTTTTACTATTTTGCAAGTTGTTTGAGCAGTAGATTTTTTTAGCAGTAGTTTTTAAAAACAAAGCCTTTCAAGGTAATAAAGTATAAAATAAAGAAGGGCAGATATTTAGGCCAAAAATGAGCAAAGATAAAAATTGTTGTCATTTTATCTTTGTTATTCGAATAGATACACATTACTAATAAACATCATATGAATAAAACAAACAGGAAGTGTAGCATCAGCCACAATGCTCTCTGCACCTTTCTTATGAAAAATCTTTAGGTTATAAGTCATATTGTACATATGAGACAGAATGGTGAGTGGGTTATGGTCAGTCAAGACAACAACAGGTGAGTGGAACCAGATATCGTAAAGCCTAAAGAACAAAGATTTTTCCTTTACATTTTATACATAGTTTTGCCTTTGGACAGTACAGTAAAGATAAAGTGATGGTACCCAAATGAAGTAAGGAATTAAACTTTGAACTTGAAACCCAAAATCATAGTTTAACTATTTTGGATGTCAAAAGCCATTGAGCACCACCGTCTTGGATGGAGCTATTTAAAAAGCATTAAGAACAGTCTTTATGTCGTGAGCACTATGATGTTGTCTAGGTAGGCAGCTCATTAGGTTTTTGAACAAGACTATTGTTTGACAGGTGGGACTGTCGGTAAGTAGAGTAATTAACACTGATTAAATGAGCTAACAATGCTTTCATACATTGTGTGTGTGCGTGTGTATAGCACATCTGAGAATTAACATTTTCTCTTTTGAGCAAAAGTGAAAAGGGGGAAGAAACAGCTGTAGTGAGCAAAACAACGAAACTCGCAGAAAGTTGATTTGTGCTGCACATCTAAAAGTCTACATCTTTCTTCTTATGGTTTCTTTATAGTTTAAACTGTGGCATTAAGTGTATCTAATGTACCTATGTTTCTTAAAGGGACAGTTCGCCCAAAAATAAACATTGTGATCCTATATTCAATATACTGTGGTTCCAAACCTGTATAACCCGACTCCTCAGAACACAAATATGTTTTCCCTTGCCTGCTGTCTTTGACCTTCCATGAAAGAACACAACTCATTCTCACACAAGGGTGAGTAAATGATGACACAATGCTTATTTTTTAGCAAAATATTTCTTTAAATTCAAGCAGATGATGTTATACTTACACAGACACCCGAAGCAAGATCCAGACAGTGGAGCTGAGCAGACAGATGAGGGTTTTTGTATGAAGACACTAAGCTCTGCGCAATACTAACTCAACAACCCACTAGCACCTTGATTTATGTCTTCCTGCCTGATACAGTGGTTCAGAAGTAGCCGCACAAACACAAAGCACCCGGATTACATGTGTTTCTGTGTGGAGTGTCACCCGTGTGATTATAACCCTGTTGCTCACGGATCTTCGCTCAGACAGGCAGGATCCGCTCGTGAGCTTCTCGGGGGTCTCTAGCAAGGCTTTTACTACTAGAGTTACTTGCTGATTAGCCCTTGGGCAGAGACTGAACTAGAATTGCTGTGGGGTTTCTATTGGCTCCTGAACTAATAACCCATTTGTTGGATCCTAGGGTGTGTCTGTATATATAAATGTCTATACACACAGGTGCACGCGCACTTTCTCAAACTGTAATTGTCATCAAAATATATCCCAAACGCCCAGTGTGCACAGAGGCTGCTGTTTGATGTGAACGTATGCACTCAGGGGGTGGCAGTCATTTGCCGCGAGCAAACAAACATATTGCGCATTGCAGCAGCTGCTCGTATATAACGGCCCATGCGAGCGACGAGGTTTACTTTCAGTAGTTGCTGAATTTATGGGCCATTTATGGTTTAGTAGCTTGATTCATTGCGAAATCCTAGCGCTAATGCTCCTGGCAAGTAAGGCTCCGGCCCCTGAGGTTCCCTTTAGGGTGTGGGTGGATGACAGCACACCAGAAAAGGATTCACTGTCGGCTCCCACTCACACACATCGACACGGGAAAGCAGTGTGTTACATTAATCATCGCAAATGTGATTCGAAGGGATTCCGCCAGTCTTTGTTTGTTTTTTTCAGTTTTGTTCTCGCAGAAATGAGAACAGTTACAGTTTATATTGATAGTCCACTTTAGACATTCTACAAACTATAAGTAACTTTGTAACTACATGTCAACTAATTCTAATTCATTTGCACCTACATGTCTACTAACTCTGTTAGCATAGGTTTAGGGTTAGTAGAACAAGTTTATGATGCGTGCTAAGTTTCTGACAGTATGCTGTGAACCCTTAAAAAAATTGTTAGAACATATTAAGCAGACAGTCTACTAATACTCTAATGACTGCTAGTTGACATGTAGTCAGAAAGTTACATACTGTTTGTAGAATGTCTAAAGTGGACCAATGAAATAAAGTGTTACCGCAAATTCCTGCAGAAGGGTTTTGTTCTAAAATCTTGCCACTCTTAAATGTAGAGAATTTTAGTGATTGTGAATTTGATTGTGATTTAGAGATTGTGAATTTAAAATATTAAATAAAGTCACATCGTGTAAGATAAATGTACATATATAAGTAAAATTTAGAGAAAAGTTATAGGCTATCAAGTTGCAACAAGAATCATAATTTTAGATAGGAAGTCAATTTAGAGAACCAGTCACAACTACAACTGAATTAAATAGAAACGAAATAAAGTTGAAAATGTGAAGAAAAAGTATCATGTATATACATTACTTTACTATATTTTAATTTACCAAGCAAGCATTAAATTGCTCAAAAGTGACTGTAGTTTTACATTTTGTACAGGAAAAAATTGTTCAAATTATTTTGTTTCTTTAAATAACCCTCTACTTTCAAACATTTTTTTTTTTTTCCATTTTATTCTGTCTTTATGTGTTCATGTTTTATCATCACTTGAATGCAGATAGGTTTCATCAGAAAACACACATACATGTTTTTGATCCTTCCGTTTATGACAATTGTCATTTTCGTCATTCCAGTAGACCCTGGAAGTCCTGTATCTCATGCAGGACATGTGGTAGGGCTTGCCTTACCATAATACATCCAGAAGTAATGATGCTGAAAAATCAACTAATAAATTACATTTTGAAAATATATTAAAACATAAAATAGTTTGTTTAGAATAGAAATAGTATTTCTTATTTTATTTTTTTTTTTTTTATTTTGATCAAAAAATGCAGCCTTGGTGGACATAAGAGACTTAAAAAAAAATCTTACTTCAAAAGTTTGAATGGTATAAATGATTAATTGTAATAATTAATATATATATATATATATATATATATATACAGTCACATTGTGAGATATATAGTTGAAACTATGGGAATGTCTTATAGAAATAAAACAGCTTTTGTGAGAGATGCTGTTGCAGTTACGAGAAATAAAGCTAATTTCTAAACCCTAAATCTTTTAAATCTAAAGCACACATACTAACCGCATTTGTCTCTCCATGGTATTTTCTAACACACACTTAACTTTTGGCACGAAACCTAGTTATGCCACAGCTTCGTTAGCATACAGAGAGAGCAAATGAATCCTCAGGGATATGTAAAACAAAGCATCCCTGGACGGCGTCCCAATATGTCCAAAGAAATCTGCAATAATAGGACAGGATTCACAGTTAACTCCCAACATTACAATCAAGCTACGAAGCTCTCACTTGATTTCAGAAGCGTCGCATCTCGAGACGTCCTAGTTACAAACTAGCCAAAACCACCCTGTAATTTCAAAGTTGTAGGGGTCTAGCATTCAAACCCCGGTTAATTTACAGCACCATTACCAGTTTATTTGGAAACTAAGAGGAACAGTTGCACCCTCTGACATTTCTTACCTCTGAAGAGCCATTAAGACAAATAGCCTCTCCCCCTCTCTGTTCACTTGATGAAGGACACTGACCTTCTGATGGGGGCCTTATTTGATGTGAACCTGATAGCACCATCTTTCCAGCAGACAGATCCCACCTCTATTCCCAGAATGCCTTTGGGAGACAGTTTGATGAAATGGGAGTTATATAAGTTAGATGTACATTCTCTCCAGAGCAGAGAGAGAGGAAGGTGACGACAGACAGAGAGAGAGAGAGAGAGAGAGAGAGTCGGAGATGGTTGTAAATTTTTAATTTATTTGGTGCAGCTTCAGCTGCTGTGTCCTGCCCTCATGCACTCATGCTCCGGCTCCATCTGACTCGCACCACAGCACCATCGAACCTGTGTGTGTGTGTGCATGTACGCATGCGCCTTTGTTATTGTGTACAAAGTGTAAATAATTACTCAAGCTTTCTGGTTGGTTGCTCTAGCTCTGGGGTGTTTGAACAGTTATTTTAAAAGGTTGGTTATTTTTATGATACAATCAAATATTCATGGGGGATAGAGGCCTTATAATGACGCACCCATTCGTGGAAGAGAGTGTGTGTGTGTGTGTGTGCATGAACAAAGACATTTACCACGGATAAGCATATTAGAAATGTGCAAATTACTTTGCATTAGTTTGAATCATGTTAATCTGTAGTTTTAAACGCTCTCTAAAAGGTCAAGTGTGTAATTTCTGTGCCGCTAGCATCATTAAGCTGAATTTTTAAACAGGTTTTTGGGATTCTACCCCCTTGGTGACTTAAAGAGGTGCAGACATAAATTAAAAAATTTAGTCATCATTCAGGCAAAATGGAGCATAAGTTATGCATCATATCGGCAAGGCATATTCGCAAAAAAATAAAAAACTTTTTAAATTGGCCAATGTTTACATTTTAAGCCTTTACCAGCTGATTCTGTTAGATTTCCAATATAGTATAGAACCTTAATCAGTTATAAGAGCAGTTATCAGCTGCAATATTAGTGCAATCACATTGTTCAGGGTGCAGAGGTTAGCATCATCATTTTGCCTTGTCTTTAACATCTGAATCAGACAGTCTCTCCATCCCCTCCGCTCTTACTCTAGAAGAGGAGAGAGCTAACACCTCCGTGTGTCAGACTTCCTGAAGAGAGTGGCGGCTCCCCATCGCATTGTTCACTTCAAAGACAGCGCTGCTCACTCTATGCTCTTTGAACAGACACAAGTGGGTCTACTGTAATTTGTCTGCCAAATAAAGCTCTTGGAGAGCGACGCGTGTATGTGCGCTACTGTAAGAGCTCAGCTGGGGATGAGACGTCTCTCATGCATGAATAATTTACCAACTTATAAATGTTTGATACAATTGATTAGCATGTAATTGTTCTCATAATGACATCTCTAGTCTACAAGAACTGGTATTATATTGATTTATGTGTGCATAAGATGTGTGTTACTTATTTATACAGTATGAGCTTATGCAAGGTTGCTTTTCCCAGTCTTCACACAAATTCAGCGTTCAGCGTAATATGCTTTATGTCCTTTTTCAAAATAAACACAAGATACAAAATCAGCTGGAAATGGAGTGAAATGCGTCCTATTGAAAAGCCGTCTCGGAGCTTACAGATCTTTTCAGTCTCACTAAGAGGAGAAAAAAAAGGATGAGGGTGGGAGATATGTATTTCCATGGCCTCTATGAAAAGCTCTGCATCCATTCCTTTAGAACGAAATGTGTTGAGATTAGAAACGCAAGCTATCGTACACACAAACAAACATGAAAAGGTCACGTACTCAAACACTTTCAGTCTGTTGAGTGTGGGAGGTATTATCGGGAAACTATACTTATTCAGTTATTTAAGTGGCCAGTGTGAGCTCTAGTATAAGCCTCTATTTCAGTTCTCTAAAGCCCTGTCTAATAAATAATGTGTGAAAACTGTCTAGATCTTTAACCTTCTGAAGAGGAGCATTGTTGATGAAGAATAAAAGAATGTCCTTTATATTCGCAGTAACAGTGACTTTATTGTGAGGTCGCTGGATTGTTGGTTGTCCTCACAAATTGATGTACTGGTGTAAAAATTTGATTTATTCATTTTTATTTTAGCAGATGTGACAACACAGTCGCACAAACAGTTCGTATGAGGTGCCAAATTTATGCTAATTCGTACTAATTAGTACGACCTAATTTGTCTAAAACCCCGTGACGGGTAGGTTTAGGGGGCGGGGTTAGGTTTAGGTCATTCGTACAAATTCATACGAATTGGCAACTCGTAAAATACGTTCGATTTAGAAGAAATCGTATGAATTCGTACGAGTGAGGTCGTACGGATTTGTACGAATTAGCCATCTCGTAAAATATGTACGAATTGCCGTGAGATCAGGTTGGATGTGAAGGTGTTTTTATTTCTTTCTTTTTCCATTTTAACAACAGATGCTTCCAAAACCTAATAATATGGAGGACAAATTGCAGCAGTGCTTAAGGATATCAATTCATAAAATAAATAAATATAATGTAAATCAATCTCAAGTTATTGGTTTCCAGGCATATTCTATGCATCATTATACTGGAAAATACAGAACATGGAAATTTGTAATAGAGATAAACAAACATTGTTTTAATAGTAAATAATCATAACAATTATAATAATGTTTACTATCATTACATTTTGTTTTACTAATACTCTTTATATGTTTACTATTATCTTTTGTTGTTGTTGTTTTAAGTAGTTTTGTGATCTAAATGGGACATTAATTAATTCATTTATGTATTTATTGCATCATTTAACTATTAATAGTACAATGCAATGGAATTCTCACTTGAAAACGAGTAATTTGTCAAACAATATATTTAGTGCTGGGCAATGATTATTATTCTGCATCCAAAATAAATGTTTTTGTTTATGTATAGTTTATGCTTGTGCGTTCTGTGTATATTTATTATGTATATATTATGTATATATAATAGAGACACCCCTACAGTATATCTTTTTGAAAATATTTACATGTATACATTTATATTCAAATAATTTATGTTATATATTTTTAATATATACATATTTCTTAAATATATGCATGCGTGTGTGTGTATTTATAGATACATGGTAATATACACATATATTATGTACACAAATGTTTATTATGGTTAGGATTACCCGTTTCCTAGCACTAAATATATAAAATAAACTTTGTTTTCTGTTGAATGCACAACTGATTTATGGCATCAGTAGACACTCTTCTTTAAAGAACTGCTTCAGTTGAAAACAGTAGAAAGTATCAGTACAATATTTGTCGAACCAGTGCTTTTTCTGATGGATCTTGTGCATTGGTCTCCCATTGCTAGTCACAAGTTGTTGTTTTTTTTGTTGATTGGCATCACTATTTATTTGCATATAGTCAAACACAGTTCACATCTGCTCAACCAAATCACACCAAATTGGCAATTTTGTAAATGAATGACTTAGGGCCACTTTGTTGCTGCAGATCACTGTACATGTGAACACTGACACTTAGAAACACATTTAGGTGGAGTTAAAAGCAAATCTGAACAGTGTTTGGCTATATACCTAAAGCGTTTTAGCAGAAAGAGGCAGTTCTCAAGTTTCAGCCGATATCACTGACAAGCTAAACCTTTTTTTTTTGGATTCTTTAGATTAAGTACGTCCGATACTTGAGAATCTCCATCTCGCTCTGTCTCGCTCTCTGTATTTCACTGTCTCTCTCACGCTGTCTCTCTATCCACCCATGTGAATCATTCGTGGACTGCCCCCGGGAGTGAATTTTCTGTGTTATAGCTTTAACCTTTTACAGGGAATCCATCACAGTAATAGCCAGCAAAGACTGCGTCAGATACCATTTTTGCAATGTTTAAAGCTCAGAAGCAAGCTGTGCACAGAGCTGCAGTTATGTGATAAAAACATATAATGATGTGTGGAGTCTGGCATGGGCTAAACGAAATACTTGGGGATGGATATCTGAGCCTTATCAACTTTTATAGAGCAGTTAAAAGGCTGTTAGATGTGGCGAGTTGGCAAGGTGCTAATCATTCAGCTGTATGAAGCATGCATGTACTGTAATCGGTAGTTGTATAGCATGTAATAGCATGTGGTACTTGTTTGTCAGGAAAGTGAACCGCAGCGTAATTCAACAGACAGACAGCAGGGTAATAAATATCAACAATAAGGAGCCAGGTTTAAACGAGACATTCATGCATTGAACCATTGATGCTAATGCAGTTTCGTTTTAAGTCAGCGATATTTCTTTATCAACAACAACCCCAAAAAAAAAACTTGAAAACACTTGAATATATCTGTTACATGTCAGTGAATAAAGTAAAGTTGAAGATTTTCTTTAGCGGCTAGTGTGAAAACTTTGGCCCTGAAGCATTTTATGCTGACGGCTGTTTATTGTATCCTCAGACGATTATTAGCTGGATACGTTGCTTCTATCTATCACTTTTATTCCTCATCTAACGCCTTTTCTATCTCCCCCTCCCTCCCGCTTTGCCTTCTAACTAACAAGGTTTTCCTTCCCACTGAAAAGAGAATGATGATGAGACAGCAGAATGGGAAAGTGAGAAAAGAGAGGAAGAGGGAAAACCATTACTCCGTTTTCACACTTCAATACATGTGCACATCCCTGAAGAGTGCTCTCTTTCTTTTTCTCTCTCTCGCTTTTTCTCGTCTGCTGGTGTCATGGGGCAGACATACAGTTGCGTAATACTTTACCTATAGAGCATGTACACCGAGACACAACGATACTGTAATGTATTGTACTTCTTCAGGAAACACAAGGCACAGGAGCTTATTTTTATTTCAACTGCACAATCACTCACATATTTAAACGGATAACTTACCCACAAATTAATATCGGGTTATCTTTTCACGTTCGTTCCAGACCTATTTGGAAGACATCTTTGTCTTCCATGCAACAAAGGAGAAAGATGCAGCAATTTTCAAGAATTGTGCTGGTCGCTCTTTCATGTAATTGCAGGGAACCGAAGCTTTCAAGCTTCAAAATGGATGGGAAAGTATAAAAGTGAACTTGCTAAAGTGTTCTGAAGTTTTATGGTAGCTTTGTGTGAGGAACAGGCAAAATTAAGTTGTTCTTTTGAAATCTTGACATCTCTCTTGGCTTTCCCATAAGTGTTCATGTGAGTTTTTGAAAGAAGTGGTGACTCAAATTTATTCTTTTCAATAAATCGGCTGATCCAGTTCTTGAGTTCTTGCTCATCCGGTCACTGCTGTTAACAACGCACTAAACTGGCTCATATAAACCTTTTTTCTGATAGTTATGGTGCTTTTACTCGTTTTTTTATGCTTGCAAGCTTCAGTTTCATAGACAATAATTGTATTTTAAGAAAAATGACCAGTATTCAGATTTTGCAACAATAGTTTACTGAACAAATTGCTCTTTCGTTAAATAAATTCAAGTATAATTAAAGTTTTATTAGGGATAAAAATCTACCTCTGCGTCTGTTGTAAAGGGAGCACTTTTACATTATTGTAAGGTTATAGTTAACAACAATTCAATTACTATTTACTTGTAACTATAACAATAATAAACACCACTCTAGTTGTATGTAAACGTGCTTTTAAATTACCTTATAAAATATACAATTTCTCTTTGTTGCCGAAATCTAGTACGCCATTTACACAGTGGCTGTCATAACATGCTAAATAAAAGATTTATTTAAATATATCAAGACATTACTAAAGTAAAATACAGTAAAGTAGTATAATATTTCGCTAAATGCTCTTGACTAGACTTCTCTAGTTTGTTTAGACAAATGACTTTCTTGAGGTAAGTGAAATGCATGTGACATTTTGTTTACAAAGCGATTTTAATGATGTCTTTCCACAGTTGAAATGCTAATTGTGTAATTACGTGATAGGAAAAATATTAATTAATGTTTATTTTGCATTAAAACTAATAACAAAGAGTAAGGGATGAACTCGCTTCACGCTGCAGTTATAACTGAGGCGTTAGTATGCAGCCATCTGTTGTGGCAAGAGATCCACAAAAAGCATTTGTCAATTTCCTCCCCAAAAAAAAGGATTTTATTGGTACACATGCATACCAAACTGAAAGACCCATACCTAAAAATATGTATACGCATGTGTATCAATATTCATATTTTGCTAAATAAATATATATATAAAATGTAAAAAAAAACGTGCTTTTTTATGTACCACACGTATTTGTACTATGACCTGACAAATATCACTGAAATAGATGTCACAGAAATCACAGTTATTTCTGTAACAGCTCTAGAAAATGAGGAGTCAAGTGAATGAACCAACATTTTTGGCCGATCAGAAACACTCACTGCCTTTTATGTGTTTGAGTGTGATGACATGTCATTAGATGGCAGAGATTACACAGAGACTGAAGTGTAATTCAGTGGAAGTTAGCAAAATAGCCTTAACTTAGGTCAAACCTCGCTCTTACCCCCTGTCAAAAGTGGAGACACATCTTCTCATTCATTTTTTAACTTTATGATGCTAATTTTTCACATTTTACCATCATAATAAAGCTATGAAGGTTGGGAATAATTTCATGTTCAACAAATCAATTTTTTTCTAAATTTGAATGTCTTTGTCTAGACCCTTTGAGATGCATCCTGGGACGTTATTTTAGTGTCTCTGTTAAGCGATTTTCCTCATGGGAGCTATTGGCTGGTGTTGACTGTGACATTTTACTCTTTATTCCCCTTTTGGGGACATTTGGTCCCTGCAGTGTGGATAAAAGCTGACCAACACGTACACCCCTCTCAACATCATCATCTTCAGGAGTGTCAAGTGCATCAGCATCCCAATTCTGCGTCTCTCTGTACCCATCTCATCCTTTGTTTTCCTGCACTCTCATTTCATCTTTTCTCACTCTTTCATCTTCTCCCTTTATCTTCCTCTCTTCCACTCCTTGCCTGCTCCCTCTGACTAAATATAGCAGCTTTGAAGCATCCCTCCCCAAAACACACTGCATGACAAAATTTCTTTCATTCAGTCTGTGAGTGAGTGTGTGTGAGCAAGAGAGAGAGAAAGCCCTAATCAAGGATGTGATTGCCATCTGTTGTGTATTGATAAAAGGCTAAGAAAGACACTGATTAAAAAAGAGGGGGGAAAAGAAAGCAGATACGGTGAGTAAAAGAGGAGCTATAAAGAGGACACGTGAATAATGCGCATTTTAGAAAGCAAAAAAAAAAACTGCTTGCATGTGTAGTAGTACAGAAAGTGTGTGAAGAGAAAAAAAGAAAGGAAGTGTGAAGAAAGACACCGAAACCGAGGAGAAAAGGGTTAGTGGAAGAGGAACGGAGAAGGAGTGGGTGACATTTCTGATCCTCGTTTTGTAATTGAATAATAATCTCCTGCGGGACCTGACCTAGAAGCGCGCGAGTGTGTGTATTAGCACGTTTTTTCTGTGTGAGCTTGTGCGAGACAAAGAGAGTCAAATGAAAAGGGCCGCCGTGAAATGAAACACTGCCCCCTGTTGTTTGATCGGTGCCTCGCGCGCATTTAAACATGAAAAATGATCCGGTTTAATGTGCTGTAGCAAAGCGTTGAAATATAACTGCTTTTCCGTTCAAGCAGGACTTATACGTTTTAAAAAAGGTCAATGAGATAAATCTTCCACCATTCTTCCATTTTCCAATCTGTCCAAATCCAGAGAATATGACATTGATGCTCATCCAGCAAAAACACTGACATCTTACAATAGTGTTTTCTGTTTTTCTCTTTTTTCCTTCCTTCATCATTTCTTCCAGCTTGCGGAGAGAGGGCTACACCGTACAGGTCAGCGTTAACGACTACCTGGACATCTACTGTCCACACTATAACCAGAGTCAGCGGGGGGCGCTAGAGCGCGGCGTGGCAGAGCAGTATGTTCTCTACATGGTCAGTTACCGAGGCTATCGCACCTGCGACCCACAGATGGGCTTCAAACGCTGGGAGTGCAACCGGCCCCATGCCCCCCACGCGCCAATTAAGTTCTCGGAGAAGTTCCAGCGTTACAGCGCCTTCTCGCTAGGATATGAATTCAACGTGGGTCATGAGTACTACTATATATGTAAGTATTTGTCGCTTTCTATTTGTTCTAACATTTTTTTCCTATCGTTATAAGTCACAAACCTCAAAAAAGTTCACTCATGTTGTAAGGTTCTATTGATTAAGAAAAGAGATAATTTTTTTTTTTTTAATAACGCTCACAGATCAAAGTTGTTTTAAATGCAGTGTGATTTAAGTGTAATTGACATACTATTATTTTAGCATTTAGTAATTTTTTTGTAATTTAGTTTTTTCTATTTTTAAGTTTTGGTGTGGTTTTAGTTACTGTTTTTTTATTCATATTTATTTAGTTGTTATTTTAGTGCATGTTGCTTTGACAATTAGCTGAAGTAAAAAAAAAAGTTTATTTATTTATTTATTTAATTTCATTTATTATTAGTTTTTTTTTAAATACTTCTAGTTAATAATTATAATAATAACCAAATATGACAATAAACTTTACAAACCTAACAAATTAAACTAAAAAAATAATGTAAGTATTAAGTGTCCATCCATGAAAAAACAAAACAGTTTTTCCATTGCCTTCAAAAGAAGAAAAATCCCTCATTTGGGGGAAATTTGCTCAAAATAGAAATGTAAATTAGAGTCAGTGGGGAAGTCATTTTTATTAACCGTTATAAATCACACATTGAAGAATAATATTTTTGCTAGCAGTCTTCGGCAGATGCTTCACAGCAGCATGCTAAAACGTTCTGGAAGGTGATATTAGCCAATTACGATTAAATAAATCAGTCACGTGACTCAATGTCTCATTTTTATTCTTGACACTTAGTGAATTTAAAGTTTATGGGGATTGTTTTCCAACTAAATAAAAGTTTACACTCGAGCAAGTCTGTATGTTTGTGTTCACATTCTGCAAGCAGGTGAAAAGAGGAGAGAATCTTAGAGTTTCTATTCACAAGTTTGTTTTTTTATGCAGCATCCCAATATTTGCATAAGACTACGTACTGTAGATGAAAAACTGGTGGCATGCTACCACAGAAAATACTTTAGACTTGCTCCTCGGTTTGTAAAAACAAGCTAACAATGGAAGTATCTAGGGCAAACGTTGCACAATTACAAATGGATTTCTGTCAACAAACTCAGGTGCGAGTGGAAATAATTTCTTGGGTTATTGACAGCATGCCACAGATGCTGTCCATAGAGCTTAACTTGTGTTTAACATAATAATCCTTTAAAGTGTTCTTTAGCCGGTAAGTTCCAGGTTGCGGTAAGCTTACTTCATCTAAACTCCACTGACAGAAAAGGTTATTACACAGGGAAAGGCATACTGCTGAGCAGATGGAGGTTTAGCGCTTTGTTCAAGGGGACATTGTTAGCAGAAGTGCCTTGGCAGGATCCTCCCTTTCATGATGTGGCGATTGTAGCACCGAGCCAATCACGGCCCTTCCTGTCGGGGAGTTTTTGGAGTTGCGAATAAAAGAAGTAAGAACTTTCTGCGTGAGCGTCATTATGTGCAGGGTTACAGATCAAGTCATACAGATGCGCTTAACAAAAGCGACTTGTGAAGAAAACAATTTGCGAACCCCAGCGATCGCCTTTAAAAGGCTTTATTGTGACGGAGCACGGCGGCGAGTTATTTCAAACACAACCATGTTTCAATCGTTTTACCGAGTCACAGCTAGGAATAAAAGAAAGCTCCTGAGGACAAGCTCAAATGCATCTTTCCCAGCAGTCCATTTGCTCTCAAAACTGCCTTGTTGGTGGAAAAGAGACGGCTTCGTCATCCAGAGGAGCTTGTTATCGGGATACGGGCGTTACAGGCGGCCGCCGATCATCAGTCTTTCTGGCATTTGGGTCAATCGCTACCAATTAGAGCGCACCCCTTTTGATTGAAAACTTTTTGAATGCTGGCTATAAACCGAGTGTTAATAGAGCATCGCTAATGATGATTTTCTGATGCATGTCCCACCTAATTCTAATAGTCGTCTTCATTAGTGCGGTCTGTAGGCAGGTTATTAGCGATAGCATGACAACTATTTGGTATTGAAAAATGACACAGCGCTCAAACATTTCCACGATAACGTGGCCCATATGTTTAGCAACCTGAAAACAGGAAACGTTATCTTTGTCTGAGCTCAGGGGGGTTCGTTTGGGGCCAATTCATCAATCACAGATGGTATCTGCGGCTTGTGGAAATGGATAATTTAATAAACGTACGCCGTATCTGTTTAGATCAATGTTATTTATTTAGTGTTTGTTTTATCTTAGCAGAAGGAGCTTTGCCTCGGATACCTTACAGGGACTAGGCTATATCTCTTGCTTTGCTGTTTTGAAATTAAACATAGAGACACTTTAAACCAGGTTGCTACTTGTTGTATATGCTAAGTTAGTTATTCTGTGCCTATTTATGTAAGGAAGATTTAAAGGTTTTTGTCTTCATTTATCCTCAATTTGTCTTCATTTCCTATCTGTTTATAGTAGCCATTGACTAAAATACTGAGGAAGTCAATGGCTACCAGCAGCTTTTTTGGTTAACAACATTCTTCAAAATATCATATTTTGGGTTCAACAGAAGAAAGACACTTGTGATGTTGCATCCTAAAAGTGATGTCAGTGCATGTCATTGTCCAGTAGGTGGCAGTAGGTTAATGTTTGTGCTGTCATGTGTTGTTGCAGCTACACCAATCCATCACCACGGACACAGCTGTTTAAGACTGCGGGTGTTTGTCTGCTGTTCTACAGGTGAGCAACATCACACACACCCACACAGAAAGAAAAAGCATTCTAACCACAAGTGAAGGTCATGATGATGGGTTTAATGTGTGTTTGTGTGTGTTCGAACTATTTTCAGAACTTAATGCATGAACACGTTCTGTGGCTTCTTTGATCACAACCATGTGTGGAGAGCTCCTCTCATCCCCTGCTCTCTCTCTCTGTTTGTCTTGTCACTCTTTGCTCTCTCTTTCTTTGATATCATAACACATTTCATCTCTTCAACACAAGTTTATTTACATTAATCACTGATTAATGTAAGAGTGTGTGTGTTTTTGTAAATGCTTTGTGTTTACATACTGTACGTAATTATCATTTCAAGGTTGAACGAGTGAGGTGTATACATAAAAAATTGTATTTTAGGTCCAATTTTTCTATTAATTAACTATATATATATATATACAGTTTTGGGCAAGTTACTTAGAAAATGTAGTGAGCTAAGCTGTCAGTTACTCTACATTGAAACACTAAAGCTACTACCCTGAGAAATGTAGCAAGCTAAGCTACAGCAACATGGTAAAAGTAGTTTACTAAGCTATTTTTTTTTTTTTTGAACCAACTTCAAATCAATGCTATTCAAACAGAATGTGCAATTATTTATTTAACAATTGTTCCAAACCAATTTGGCAACAAAAACAAACATAACCACAAATAACAAAAGGTTTCGAGAGTGTGTATGTATTGTTATCTGAATGCATGCATACAGTATGTGTAACTCAGTGCAGCTTAAACCACAGGACAAACCACTTTAGCAAAAGAATTATAAACTACTCCAAACAGTACCAACATGGCAAAAAAAACAAAGCATTGCCAAATAAAATTGTGTATGTGTGTTTCCTTAATGGAAACTAGTTTCTAACACCACATATTAAGAGGTGGCCAGGCTGGACCCTGGTTATTTTAACAAGAGCTGGTTGTGTTAATTGGGAATCTCCTAAATGTGTGTTCTCAAATTCTTGTTTGACGACTGCGATATTGAGAGCATCCTTTTTTTTGGGTTGCACAGTAAGCATTTAAAAAATTCTACGTTTTCTCAGTCAGCGTCTTGAGCTTCTCAAGGTACGGCCACGGTGACTCCCCCCCTGGGATCAATTCCTCTCCGTCCTCTGCCATCATCCAAAAAGTACTTCATTTCTTGCGTGTTCGCCCAAGCATGTCACGCGTCCGGTGCAGAAGGTGGCGCTAACACCAAAAAGCTCATTGCCAACCGCAGTAAGAAGTCACTGTCATTATTGCGGCTACATTGGCCCGTGTATGATGGTGGCGTCATATACTGATCTAGGATCAGTGATCCGTAGCCTTTGTATTTCCAATTTGTGCTTAAGCGTCAAAAAAGCTTGGGAAAATGTAACATTTGCTTGCCGACACGCTACTGAGAAATGTAGTAAAACTAGTAGCGTCACTACTTGTAGCGACGCTACTGCCCATCAATGTATGGGCATACCATATATATATATATATGGTTAATTAATAGCAAAAATTGGACCTTAAAATAAATTGTGACCTAAACAGTTTCTTGATTTGGCGAAATTTAGCATTACATCACTCGCTTACCAATAGATCCTATGTAGTCAATGGGTGCCGTCAGAATGAGAGTCCAAACAGCTGATAGCAATAACAACAAAAAACAAGTCCACCGTTGTGGCTTTTTAATATTAAATGGTTGCTTCTGGCTGTAATTTGTAGAAACAATTTCTCCATCTTCTGTTGCTCTCAAACCATCATATTTGTTTAGAATTGATTTTGGAGTGTTTTTGAAATGTAAAAAAAAATGTTGCTTTGTACATATTTCTCTCCTGATTCAGATTAAATGACTCCCACTGGAGAGAGCAATATTATGGATAGAGGACTGATGAATTTGTTAATTTCAAATGCACCTTTTTTTTTTATTTCACGAGGTTAATTGATGAACCGGAGTTGTGTGGATTACTTGTAGATTATTGTGATGTTTTTATCAGCTTTTTGCACCCATTCACTGGAGAGGATCCATTGGTGAGGAAGTGATGTAATGCTACATTTATTACATTTAATGTAATGTTACATTTATCTCAGATGGCTTGAGGTTGAGTCAATGTTTAAAAAAAAGAAATTCATTTTGGGGTAACAGTGCCTTAAAGCAATACTTCACCCAAAAATTTAAATTCTGTCATCATCCTCGAGTAGTTCCAATGATGACAGAATTTTCATTTTTGTGTGAACTATTCCTTTAAGTGTCCAAATAGTCATGGGGACCATTGTCTATTCTCACATCCTGTGTTCTCTCTGCTCCAGTCTCTAATGTAGAAGACGACTCAAACCAGAGTCCACCTGACTACACCGTCAGACCCAAACTGCATGACCTTGGTAAGTGAACACACAAACGCATGAAGCCTGCACACACATCGGCTTTTAATATTTAACACAAATGCTCAATTGCTCTCAGAAATATGTTCTTTGCCTTGTGAGCATCTGAAATTCCTCATAAAACCATCAGGTCAGATATCGTCCTGTGACCAGGGGATGGCCAATAACAAATGAATGCATTTATTCATTCTCTCTGTTTTTGCTTTCACTCAAATATTATTTTCACCCTGAGAATTCAAGCTGTAAATGGGCGGCGAGACACATGATGAATGCATGTCCAGTGAATACCTAGACACCCAAGTTCACATTAGGTTCACAGGAAGGATCATCCGGGCACACTGTGGGATGCACAGCTTGGCTCAACGCCCACATGTCCTTGCTAAAACACATAACAAAACATAGCTGGCACTTTACACCGCCCTAGGCATCCAAAAGCACTCTAGCAGTAGGTCTCTCTGTATGATGTGTGTGTGTGTGTAATGCACAGACCATTAAAATGGAAACTGATTCTTGTATCCATTTATGAAACACGTAAACCACATGAACAAATGACCCTCTGTTTGTACGCAGACCTTCCTGCTTCTAAAGCTGTCAACATCCTGTTAGCTTTCCCAAACTGTGCATAATAAAAAACACATTTGCTGACAGGTCAACCACCCTATTATAAAAAAAAAAAATGGTATGTGTAGCAGACTTGAAACGTAAGTTTTACTTTGTTTCTGTCAACAGCTCCATGACACCACTGTGCTGATGCTGCATTATTAAAATGTCTTTTCTACTTAAGTCCGTGCATAGCGCACATTATGTAGTGCGTTCCAGTCAGGGATTATCCTCGATGAAACAGAAATGATAAGATAGGGTTACGGATGTCAAAAAAGCAATGGATAATCGCTATTCTGAAAAGACTTCCAAAGTTTAACACAGCCTTAGAGACCCAGGACACCTGATGTTTCTGATTTCAGCCTGCCAAGTCACAGGGAGAGACGTTCTGTGCTAGTTTCAGGCAAAAAGGTGAAACAGCGAAAAGTTAAAAGAGTTTTTGGTTACACTTGATAGTCCACTTTAGACATTCTACTAACTGAAAGGTGATTGTTTCTACATGTCAACGAATTCTCATTAATTTTCAACCAAATGTCTGCTAACTCTCAGAGTACACTGTTAGGGTACAGTAGGATTAGGGTTAGTAATAATATAAAGTTGACACATACTTTCTGCTGGTTTCTGCTGGTCAGTATGTTGTGGATCTATCAAAGTAAACTGTTAGAAGATATTAAGAACAGTCTAGTAATACTTTAATCTCTCCTAGTTGATGTAGTTACAAAGTTACTTACTATTAGTAGAATGTCCAAAGTCGATCGAAATAGTGTTTTTTTACTTTTTCCTCTTTATTTGGCTAAAATGCTGCAGTAGACAATTAATAAAGGATTAAATCTATAAACGAGTGGTGGTGTGATCATACAGATTCTTTTTCCTGGATGTGTACTAATTAGGATTTCTACATTTCTGAAAATGTATGGGTTTTGGCTTTGTTTTGTTTTGTTTTTATTGATATGCTCTCTACAGTCCTCATACATTATATGAGCACTTATTTGCATTGCTTTGATCTTTCTTTGTATCCCTCCTTCTTGCACCTCTATTGGTCATTTATGTACAATGTCTGCATGCTACGACTTTTCAGTCATTACCTTCGGCAAGTATGACAACAATAGCAAAACAAAGGCAAAACCTAGACATTTTAGGCAATTTAGAAATCCTGGCCAGTACATGTCCAAAGGAAAAAAAAAAAAAAGAGGCTCTAGTGATTGGAATCACTGCACAGTGGCTCCAGTACAGATTTTAGTCTTTTTGTCACCCTGTTGACCACTGTCGTGACCTCAGTTAATTATGGTTTGACACTGATAAATTATGCTTTTGCTATTTTATTGATAAAATAGGTCATATCCTATATATCCCATGCTACAGTACATTATTGATTCTGCATATTGCTGTGCAGTCATGAAACTTAAAGATATTTCAGTACCCAGATTTCCTCATTTTTGTGCATATCTTGGGATATTGCATACTAAAAATGTTGGATGAATATGCTTTTTTCTATTTTTTTTTTTTTTTAATTCAGTGACAGTTCTCAAATGTGTAGAACATACTGATTTAATTTATTTAGCAATATTACCAATTTGTACATACACTTAAATATACAGTAAAACACTAAAAATATTGTTGTTTTTACAGAATAGTTTGGCTGCTGTGGGTGCCAGAATAATTCAATAAAGAATACAGTAAAAATGTAACCCTTTTTACAGAAATCTAAACTATTTAATCCATTTTCTGCTGAATGAGCATAACCAATTATCCCAATAAAAGGCTTAGAATGTCATAAAAAAAAAAAAAACTTTTTTTAAAACTCATTTTTAGAGAGCAGCTTGGATTAACAGCTAGACTATTTTTGTTTGCTTTTGCACTTTAAACAATTCCAGTATAGTGTTGTGTCGGCACTTGTTGTTCAACGCTAAATCTGTGTCCTTCAGCAAAACTAGTTGAGAACCACTGGGGTATAAGACTGTATTTGTTTGACAGGAACGTTGCTTCAGGCCCACCAAAAGATGTTGATCCAGGAACACATCCTACTTTGTCACACACCAGTCCAGTTGGATTTTTACCTGCAAGCATCAACAATAACAAATTGCAGACATTTCCATGATGTGTTGACACGGCTCAGCTGATACGTCCATTGAGCTGTGTGTCTATGTTAGTCACATCTGTTATCACAGCAGACTGTTTAACCTCTAACTGCCCGAGCGTCCTTTATCAACATCCAGCGTGGCTGCTGCAGATAAGAAATGTCACACATTCTTTGTTTATTTCTGTCTGGTATCCTTCCCAGTCTTCTCTCTACAATTATATCTCCTGTTTTAATAGATAAGATTTTTCTCTCGCTATCTCTCCTCGTTGCTGCTTTTATTTCCTCCTTTCTCTGTCTCTCTCTCTTTCTAAGTGATTATTTTCATCATCAATAACGCTTGTAGAAGGTTATAGAGCTTTGAGGCCAGTAATAATACCGAAAATGAATGGTTGAGTTTTATCTTCCTTATATTTGGAGAAGGCTGTGGGGAAACCATTACAGTTGCTGTAGGTAATGACATTACTCAAAGAGGAATCATTATTTCCCCAGCTCCCTTTTGTCTTTGCTGATGTTTAGTAGCTGATAATTTAGCATCTATGTCAATGTCTAACTTAAAGATACAACTTTTTTCCTTTGGTTGCTTTTGCTTAATGGTAAATGCATGTGTTCTTGACGCTGAGCCGTGTTGCTTATGTGAGGTATGCAGGTTTGATTCCAACCTAAAGTGATGTTCTAATCACATTCTCTTGTTTCTCTTGAATTACCCTGCTGATAAGATTAGCCTAATTGGGCAAAAACCTCCCTCCCTCAGTCAGAGCATTAAAGATGGGTCGTGGCTGGGTCTTCCAACATGACAATGACCCAAAGCACACCAGGAAAACCCAGTGGAGGGCTCCGTAAGAAGCATATCAAGGTTCTGGAGTGGCCTAGCCAGTCTCCAGACCTAAATCCAATTGAAAATCTTTGGAGGGAGCTGAAACTCTGTGTTGCTCAGTGACAGCCCCGAAACCTGACAGATCTAGAGAAGATCTGTATGGAGGAGTGGGCCAAAATCCCTCCTGCGGTGTGTGCAAACCTGGTGAAGAACTACAGGAACCGTTTGACCTCTGTAATTGTTAAAGGCCTCTGTACCAAATATTACAAATTTTTCATTCAATTGATCAAACATGGTCATCAAGGATACGCAGAGAGAAAGTGGGCAGCCACGCACTCGTTTTTAGTCTCAAAGTGTGTCCCAAATCGCATACTTATGCACTATTCTGTGACGTTTTGTAGTATAAATAGTGCGAGTACTATGTTCACACTAAAAATAAAAAAAGAAAAAGTGCATTTTAAATAACTGAATGATGCACTCAAAAATCTTAAACCTGAAAAACTGAAGTGTGGAATTTTGCACACTTCATGCACACAACTGTAGCAGCTTTAATTACATTTTTAAGGGGGTGGGACTATCAGACTCTGATTATTAATGACAAAAAAACGTATATAATTTATACACCTAAATGCATAAGTACAAAGTATATAAGTGCATGGTGTGTAGTGTGTCATTTGGAACACAGCTTTAGTTTTAGTCCATTCACACTGAAACGCAACCCCTGAGTTTTCAGCGTTTTCCATTTACGAGGGTGGAAAATGCCAGAGCAGTGTAAACAATAGGTGAAACCGTAGCAAAAAGTTATGCATTTTAAAACAAAAATGCACTAGTGTAAACGTGACCTGTGGCAACTTATTAAAGCAATAAACCCCAAGAAGCCGTGGTTTATGTGGTTTAGCTAAGGCCGTTGTTAGGCATGGTGTGAAGCTGAGTGCCTAAAACCCCCTTAGCTTTTATAAAACAGTTATTCCATATACATTGTAAGGTTTCACAAAATAAATTATAGTTCGCCCAAAAGTAATAATTCATTTACTTACCCTCAAGTAGTTCCAAACCTGTATGAAATTCTTTGTTCTGCCAGACAAAAAGGAAAAAGAAAGTTTGTAACCAGGGTGTTTTCGGTCACCATTGACTTCCCTAAAAGAGTGAAAAAAACTATGGAAGCCAATGGTGACCAAACCTTTTCAAAATATCTTCCTTTATGTTCGGTAGAACAAAGAAATTTGTACAGGTTTAGAACTACTTGAGGGTGAGTAAATGATGACAGAATTTTCATTTTTGGGTGAACTATTCCTTTAATACAAGTATTATTCTTCCGCCAAATGTGACTAATTGACCAATCAGAATAAATGACTGGAACTATCCAATTTATAAATAGTTTATAGACTTTTTTTGTCAGTATAAAATATGTTTTAGATGCTCATTAACTAACTCCTTTTTTCTTTCTTTGATCTCTCTTTCTCTCTCAGACGAGTTTAACCCTGAGATCCCTAAACTGGAGAAGAGCGTCAGCGGCAGCAGTCCGTCTGGAGACCGACTGTTAATCACTGTGGCGACGCTTCTCCTCGCTGCTCTCCTCGTGTCCTAGCAACCGTCTCTCCCTCTCTCTGACATTTCTGAGCCAGCAGTCCCGAGTGCTCCAAGAAAAAGATCGCCTTCCGTCAACCTGTGCGGGAGATTATCCAATTGGAACAGATTAACCACTAGTTGAGCCCTAAGCACGGGAGCTAATTGTAGATCTACCGCACCCAAACAGTGGCCTTTGTCTGCAAAATTTTGGACCTTACGAATAAGGAAGACATGCATTGATTTCTGATTTTGCCTTTGTGATGGAACGTCCACTCTTCTCAGACAAACAAACACAAAAAAGCAAATCCGGTTAGACAGTGAGGTCTCTACCTCTAGCTACGTCTGTTTTCATCTTCAATGAACCTATCCAGACTGGGGCAGCTCTTGTGGTAGACATTTTGAGATCGACGTGAGCTCAAATGGATATGACGAGCGCCATACTGGCTAGCGCTTTGACCGCTGGATCTCAGCTGAGGGACTCGAGGAGTATTGGAGACCTTTGATCCTGTCTTGACATTCTGTCACAACCCACACCTACGTGACTGCGATATATGTCAGTCATTGATAGCGCTGCAGCAGAGATCAATAAAACAGTCACTAAGTTCAGGTGTTAGGCTTATGAATCGATCACAGAAAGGCACGACTGCTGTTTTGCTAGTTGCCGGGGTTGGAGTCTCGTCTGCGAGCTGTAAGGTGAACCCTTTTCCATCTAGTTTCCTAGTTCCATTACTGAACTTGGAAACTAGAGGCACATTATCGGTCAGAGACCATCACTTTTGGACATTGTGTGACCAAAAAGTTTGGTCGTCAAGCAGCGCACATTACGAAAGAACATCGGACCGAATGAACGGTAGATGATAGATAGAATTTTATTCGCTATAGTACGTACATGTCATCGTGGGAAGGTACTGGATCGCCACTGATTAGCATAGTGGCCATTTTTGTAAGAGCGTTCAAGTCGTAAACTGCAATTCGCTGTTTTATATCGAAGAATTGCGATGCAGAATTAGTTTTTACCGTACGATACATATTTAACTGCTCTTTGAGTATGTCACTTTATATACTTAATTTATTGAGTTATGTATTGATCATTTGATCCTTTTTTGAAACTTTGTGAGTTTTTGTCTGCTTTCTTGAGGGATCTTTCCTCATCTTTGCTAATGCCAAATTATTTTTGTTTCTTTTTCTTCGTTTCATGGCTTTTATTTTTGTTCATGTGCCAGCAAATTGAGTCAACTCATGCAGTAGTTACAAAAAAAAAATCCTCATCCATTGCTCTCAGTTGAAATAGGTGCATTATCCTCACAAGGAGAGTCATTATTATAGGACAGTGTGCGATTGTTGTAGTCTATATTGGTGGGCGGGGCTGGGAGGGTATTTAGGGAGGGGCTTCTCGAAAGGGACGTGGTTTCAGCGCAGTAATGGAATGAATAAGCATTTCTCAGATCGCTGCAGACAATGTCAAGAGTGAATGTCTATGTAAATGTGTCTGCGTATGTGTCTTATGAGTGTGCACTTTACAGGGGATCGTATGAAAGCGTGCGCGTTTTGGCATTTTCATATGCATTTAGATACACATTTGTAGGATTTAAATACTCAAGCTTGCGTGAGAGTTCCGGCTGGTGAGAATGGGGCGGGCGAGAACGAAAGCATTTATCATTGTTGGAAACAACAGTACCAATCGTGTTTACCTTAGAATGATTACAAACATGTAAACGAATCATGAATGACAATTACCAGAATGAAACTTAATAAACCATTCTTATTTTAACAGGCTTACTGTTTTTTTTTTTTTATTGCCAGCAGGTTGCCTTCGGAACATTTCTGCATTGTGATCCGTATGACATGATGTTTTGTGGAAATAAGCATGCACTCACTGACTCATCCAAATTATTTGTTTGTGCTTTTAGAGTATTGTTACTATTTGTAGACACTTTTGAAGCATTGAATCTGATCTGTAAGTGGCGTCTGTAATATATTCAAGTAATATAAAATTGTATATACTGCTGTATAAATATAATTTTTCTACTTCCAATGTAAAAAAGTGCTTGTTGTTCAAAGTAATTATTTATCATAATTGCTTACTTTTGTTGGTAGCATGGCAGTTACGTAAGATGTTTCTTGTGCAAGCTTTTACTTTAATTAGAATTTAGTCCTCACAAACGAGTCTGTTTCTAGAAAGTACATCTGTCTCGTTTTTTGTTTTTGTTTTTTCTCCATCTGTCTTCTGCACTTTGTCTCTCTCTGTTACTTTATCTGCTCCGTTTCACACCCAAACATACTCATTCACATTCAGCTAGACCAAACACTCGTCTGTCTCCTCAGGTGAGAGGTTCTGACCTCAGAAACTCATGCACCTATGTACACTTCTTCTCTTACGGCACACAAATCAAAACCTTCAAGGTGCCCATCCTTAAAGAACACACACAGCCCAAACACAACATAAAACACTCCACTGACAGTCCTGGGAAGATGCAGTCGTTCTTCTCAATTTCGTCCCTTCCATCTAAGGAGAGAATGCCTCGGAGCAAAACGTGTTTGTGCACATCTGTCTGTCTTTTGTTCTCTTTTTGTTTTGTTATGTCGTTCTCTGTCTCTTCTGTTAAGTGTCGTTCAGTTCCAAGGACACTCCACGTACAAGCGAAGATAATCAAGACCCTCAAGATTCAAGGGTGATCAAGGGTAAGCAAGATTGATTCACATCAAACATGCCCGTTTTGATCCAACACAACTGCGCATAGTAATTGTGCAATTAACCATTCTAACTAATAACACGGTTGCACATTTCTTGGAAGCCATTATTAGCGGTGTATATGTGTGAATGATCCAATTTGTCCATCATGTTAACAATGTTGATGAGATCAACATGTGGCCTATAAGCAAGACCAAGCAGAATCTCTGTAGCAGCCTTAATTAGCACTGATGTTAAGGGAAACTCATAACGAAATGCGTTAAGCGAGGAGTATATTGTTGCTGATAGATAAAAGTAACTTCTAACCAATATACTAACACACAAGGGTGTTGAATGTTGGGTATTTGCAATTAGTGTGGATCTGCCTTAAAGCAACTTGTGTAAAGGAGCTCACAGCTGACTTCCTTCAGGCGACACATATGCTGCTCCTCGACCTCCCAGGATGTGGTGGCATCTCGTCATTGTGAGGGCTTTGTCTTGCAGAGTTAGCAGGAATTCATTAAATAGATAAGAACAAAAAGTATAAAATATATTAAAGGATGAGTTGCAGAGGAAATAAATTTCACTGACTAAACACTTACAAACACTTACCAAATTGGTGTAGTTGTTTTTTTTTTTTATACATTATATAAATTTATAGAAAAGATTATAATATATAATATATAATATAATATTTAATATTTAAAGTTAGCCATTACTTATTATTTGCCAGTACTCCTCATCTGGAATTATCTTTCTGTTTCTGTAGAGAATCTGTAGAGCAAATCCTGACCAGTTTCTATCTAATGAATGTAAATATGTAAATGTGAAACTCATTCTAAGTCACGTGGTAGCAATTTGTGTGGGATGGATAAAAATTGAAAGAAAAATACTAGCTGTCGAATATCAAGTGTTTTCATGTTTAGAGAATAACTTTTATGAAGATTCTATAAATTCTTATTTAACATAATTTAGGTTTGGAACAACATGAGGGTGACTGAATTTAAATTCTTTGACTCATTCAATTGTTGGTTTACCATTAACTTTCAATGGTGCGTTTCAATACCCTTTAAAACTCCTGAAACTAAAAGTCTGGTTGTGCAATCAGCAGCCGTGAATGAGCTGATGATCTCAGTCTTTGGCCTGGCATCGGTCCCGGGCACAGAGAACTTCATTAGCCTGTGGTGCACCACCAGAGGGTGTCAGGTTCATCTGTGACCTCCAACTCCCAATTATCTTGTACCGTTAACAACAATAATACTAATTATGTCTGACATTAAATGGTACAATGTCACCATTGTATCGCTTGCTGCAGACTGTATCGCTTGGACAGATGGTGCAACCACCAATGGCCACTAATAGGGATCCTGTTGTTCATTTAGATATGAAGCAAGGTCCAGTTTGGAGCAGCAGCCCTAATTACACCAAGATGGCTGCCAGATTTTGCCCATATGGACTTTGGCGATGCTTTGTTTGTCAGTTCATGTTAAATGCTAATGACGTGGTACCACAATGATTGTTGGCAATATTGGCACTATTGTGTAGTGAGCTAAGATAAAACCATAATGCTAGATGTGCTTTGCCAAGTATTTTCAGACAGACAAGGTTTAGGGAACAAAGAGTTGAACTTTATTGTTGTTCGTTTATGAGTTGTTTTGAAAGGCAACCTGAAAGTTGTTTTTGCGGAGCTTAATGCTAACTTGCTAATTCCCACCATTATTGTCCTATTGTTATACTCGAAAAGAGCTAAGCCTGACTCAGAGTCTTAGCTAATCATTTGTGTGGACTGATTTGTGGGGTCACGACACAAGTTTTCGTGTTCGTATTGCATTCTAATTGACTAGTGAATGTCACATTGTGAAATTTGACTTCATCTAAACTGGATTTAGAGTGAACACATTTTCTGAAAATCCAAGACTAGTTAGTCTTAAGCAGTTCTCTGTGAGAATATAAATCACTTACTGAAGCTGTAAGGTGTAAGACTGTTTGAATGTGGCTGCTGGCATGTTCCTGAGGTGAAGATAAACCCCATTCTGTCTCTCCTAGATCACTCCGTCTGAAAGTGTCAGTATTAAATTCCCTCTGGCTGACACTTGGCTCCAAACTGCAGCTCAGGATCAGGTGTTCCAGCGCTCCTCCCTGGCCTGCTCATTATAAGCTTAAAGATGACACCCCTCCCAGATCAATGCCTGAGAGCGGTACTTGAGGAGCACAATATGAACCACTTCTAGAGTTACCGTATGTGGTCTGATTTGTGGTCTGGTAGAACTTTTGATCGCATTGTAAATCAAATCATCCTTCAAGCAACAGGTCACCCAAAAACAAAATTCTAAAAATTCCTGAAATTGTTACCCAAGATTCTTGGTAAGAAAAAATGGCAGCTGAACCTAAAATAACGAATGTGTGAAACTTAATGTACGTTCATGTGCTACTGAATGATTGTTTAGTGGTTTCATATCACTGCTGTTAGTTTGATCGAAAGAAGACTAAGTCATAAATTGGAAGTGGGACGTTTTGTTTAGCAGTCACTTTGGGTTCATTCGACATTTTCAGCATCATTAGTGAAGAGATAAACCATCTGTGTGTGTGTGTGTGTGGTCGGGTGATTCACCAGTCTAGCTACACCGTCTGGACTCGTCACAGATACAGATGCAGCCCAAAAGCTTGCCAGATCTCATGATCAGCCTGTCTATTTCTCTCTTTCTCTCTGTCTCTTTCCCTCCCTCTGTTGCATCCTGATCTGTTTGTCTTCTTTTTCTCATCAAGTCTAAATCTTTTTTTATCACTCTCCTGCTGTTACTCTCACTCTCTCTCTTATTTCCTCAGAACTTCACAGAAATGTATTCAGGTCATCAAATCACACTCAGATGTTTCCTTGTAAAAACAATCAGTTTCTTGTTTTATTGTTTTTTCTTTACTGGAAGTGTGGGTGATTTGAGGAATAAGCCTAAGTTGCAGCAATTATTTGGAAAGAGTCTTGTAAGTTGTTTTTGGCTTTTAAAGGAAATGTGTATTATGGGATTAGAATGTGACTTGTGTCAAAGCAAAGTTATTGTGCTCTTTATGAGCTGCCAGCCCTTGAATTTAGAAATCTGGAAACAAAAGTGAAGTCATATGTCTTTTCATTATACAAAATGTTTCAAGGAAGCTTTATGTCACATCTATAGTGCCTAAGTGCTTAAATATAAAACTTATACGGTAGGTTTTTGTGAGATGTATATATAACGATGGCATAGATGGATGATTCCATGAATTCCGGTCAAGCTATTTGTATTTACAAATACCAGTGGTGCGGTATCTCAGACAGACATCTGAGTGTTTAATGGTTAAGATGGCGCATAAATAGTTTGTTATTTTCACTAGATGTTGTTTTAAGTGAGTAAGAAGCATCACAAAGAATTAAAAAAGAAATATGTGTTGTTGATGAAGATGAATTGAAGATGTGTGCTATTACTTTTCCAAGAAATCTAACTAAATCTGACACTGATTTGCTTCTGCCAGATGACAAAACCCCCTCAAAGTCTTACTCTAAAGAAGGATCGTATCTGAAAACATGTCTTATCCTGTATACTATAACACCGTTTAACAGCCATCGCTCCAGCAAAGGCCATTATAGTCTTGTGCTTCTACTCCATGCAGCAAAACAGTTTTCTGCTGTCATCATAGAAATGCTCTATTCACAGTCAGCTCTGATTCATTTATTTCTAGAGTGAACATTTTTGATGATTAAGGTGTTAATGAGATGAAAGAGGAGCATTCAGCTCAGCAGGTGATTTCCAGCAGCTCCAATCCACCTAGAAACCTGCTGTTATAGAGCCACTGACTGGATGTTTGGATTTATTTTCTAATGCAATCTACTATTTAAACCCTTCTGACAGGCTACAGTGTATGTGTGATAGAATAGATAGATTATACAGAACAAACATTGATGTTTAAAGCTGTTCTTGAGAATGTCGGTCATGAAGTTCCTCCCACATTCTCCTGTGGAATAATTCGTGCAGAGAAATTCTTTATTAGGCTTATATTATTGGATATCGCAGGATATTGAAGTTTCCAGCATGCAGAGTTGAAATATAACTTTTCCATAGGTTAGCGTCATGAGTTTCTGTACGATAACCTATTGAACAAAAAAGTAGAATGCTTTAACACATGTAATATTGAGTTGGTATGTTATTCCACATTATATGTTTCCAGTGTGTGTTAACTGATCAAATTTAGGTCAGGTCTTTTGCCCACAGGGGGCGCCATATCATACACAGTCTCCCTCTCAAAAGCCCTCGGCAATGGCTGTTATATAAACTGCTGCCCAAATGCTTTATCAACAATGTGTATTATGCAATAAGCTTAAGAGTACACACCAACCCAACACGCATCAGCTGCTTGTGATATAATTTCCATGTTTTTTTTTGCCTTAGATAGTGGATGACCGCATGACCCACCGCAAAAATCTTTGTTACATTTATGTAAGTTGGTTATGACATATATCTCATACTCGGTAAGCAGTCATAGACGTGAATTGGGTGGCATGTAAAAATCTGAGACCACGTTGAAACTTTGGGATGCAAAATCAGATTTAATCCTAGAAATAAAGTTTTAGAGATTAAACAAAAAAGAAAGAAAACAAGAAACAGCTTGCTGTCAATAAAGCAAAAGTTTCTGTTATGCTTTTTAATATAATTTATTTAGTTATTTTGGGTTTCAAAAATTTAGATTCCAGTCTATATTGTATTTAAGTGTTACTCAGTATTTTTAAAATAAGCAACTTTTTTAATATGATTTTTTTTTCATATAGGTGTTGTTTGCAACCGGTGGACACTGAATATCACAAAATGTTCCTTTAAATGGAGTGAACATTTGTTCTGGAGATGAAATCTGTGATTTATATTCATCTATTTTTGCATCTTCGCCTTCCCCCACAGCTCAGAGGTGAGAGATGCAGATCCATGAATATTTTAAGTGAAGAAGAACCTTACTCTTTGTTTGTTGTTGTTGTCATATTTCAGATGGCTCGTGGGAAGCTTTCTTTCAATCACGATTATGTGACCAGTGTGAAACTGAGAAAGGAATTAAGATGTTTTCTATACTGGAAGGTGAAATATCCCCTATTCAGTAGCATGAACTACTTGGCAATTCTTATAAAGCAAGTTAACAAAAGAAAAGAAAGGCCAAACCAGAGCCGACTGGCAGGATGGGAACACAAAAGCTTATCGAGGACGTGTCACAGTGCAGTTAAAACTGAACTGAACACACACTCTGAGAATCGTTTCAGGCCAGCAGGTTTGGGCCTGTGTTGCGAGATCAGTCAGAAAGGGTGTTGGATATAAGGACATATAACAAAATGTCTAAAAGGATTGATATCATTGAGAATGTCGGTATGAGATAATCTTACTGCATGTTTGTACATTTAAGGTTTGACTTTCAAGCACTTATAAGACCACATTACAAAATCTGGTATTTTTAGGATTTTAATCAAAGGAAAATGAGACAATAATAAATAACCACTCTTTTGCAGACACTGCTGGATTCAGGAGAACATGATCATCGGGGTTTTGCATAAGACAGATGTTTATCAGTAGTCCCAGACGTTTGGATGCGGTTTTGGATGCTGTTCGTGCACATAGTCTTCATAAACTAAACAGGTTAAGCAAGGGTGATCCAAACTCCATCTGAGGCGGAACTAGCTCGGTTCTGACTAATTTACTTCTCAGTTACTTGGCCACACCACAAACTACTCCGATTCAAGTCGCAAAGTCCAAAATTGCTGCTGGCCGCTATGAGGTTGAGTTGCTGCTGGCGCGCAGACGGGTCGAAACACATCCCGCAATTAGAGTCTTTGTTTTTGAAAAGCAGCACGGCTGGAGGTGGGGAAAGTGTCAGCGTGCATGAGCTGGAGCAGCATGAAGCTCCTGGTTCCTCAAGGGTTTTTCAGCAAACGCTAATTTGGGGCCCAGCCAGGCCTCTGTGATCCGCATGGCCCAGCAAGCTGACAAGCATGAGATACAAAAGAAGTGAACTTCTACGAGGAGCGACTGAGCTAAATTTAATGCACGAGAAGAAGGAGGAAACCTTTACAACTTAGTATTAAAGTTTGATGGGTTTGTGCTTTGAATATGAATGTGATAAAAACAACAGTTTTTGTCTGTAATTTCGAAGAAAATTTGATGTGTGTGTCCAATTTTTCATTATTTTCCTATTGCTTATTGCTCTTAAAAGGTTAGTTTAACCAGACACAAATTAAATCTGAGGGTTTCATCCACATGTAAACTATAAAAATAAGAATTTGGTAAAAGAGTGACATCATGGTTTGTGTATTATGTGGTTATTGTAAAGGTATGCGGGAGTTTATTTACAAAGTGAACCAACTTGGCATATAAATAATTCAGCGTTTTAGTGGGTTTGAACAGGAATCATTGCCATCTTTGCAAAACTTTTCCATTTTATAGTGCATCATTGTGGTGTCTTGTACAGAGAGACTTAATGTGACGAACAGATTCAATTTAGTCTTTTATTTATAAATGATGATTGGCGCACATACATAGAGCACAAATATATATTATGTACATGAGCTTGCGTGATATTTTTTTGATTGCTTGGATTGTTTAAGGAGGGACAGAAGCATCTCAGGTTTCATTAAAAACTGTTATAAATTTAGATTTTCTCCAGAAAATGTAAACATTTTTTACATAAACACTATTTACATAAGCTTCAAATAGGATCTGGTTTCCTTGAGCCCAAAATACACAAGTATACGAGTTTTTCAACAACAACAAAAAATTGGATGTGGTTACTAAGCTATATGTTCATTATACAGGCCGTAATCTTTGCACTATACATTTTCATTTGGGCCATAAATTAGAGAGAAGCTCTACACCAGTCTGCTAAACGCCTCCATTTCCTCTGTGAAGCATATATTTGTGAAGAATAAGATGCGAAAACATTATATCTAGGCTTTTGCAAAGTCTTGTTTGATGAAAAACTGTAGAGTAACATCTCTTGCGTAATCACAGAAAATAATCCATCAAAAGGACGTTCTTGCACTGCACTTTTTTTAGTGCTTGTCTTCGCTCTCTTAATCTGATCCTTTCGGTCCTTCTCAGTAAATGTTAATATCCATTTTGTTTGCTTAGTGCTTAAGAATTCCTTTTACCCTTTCTGTCTCATTTCATCTTGTCATTCTTCTTCATTCTCTATCCCTTAAACGTCTGTTAATCCTCGTTCTGCTGTTAATCCTTTTCATCCTAACGGTTTTTCATTCCCTAACGTTACCATCCTTCAGTGTCTTGTTCTTTTTTAGTCATCCCTTCTTCCCTCTCTGTCCCTCTTCTCCTTTGCTTTCACCCTGCTCTCCTTCTCTCTTCATCTTTTACCCTATATTTAGTCGTAATCCCCTATTTTTGTTTCCGCATCTGTGCTTCGCTCAACAGCTGGGGCTGAATTTACACAAAGATCCACACCCACATGCTCACACACACCACTATAAACACACAAACATGTACACACCCCAGTAAACACACACACACAAGCCTCTGGAAACCCACATACCCCTGTAAACATGTTGTGTCCACATTTTGCTCTCTAAGCACACATACTAAACAGTGTTGGGGAGCTACTTCAAAACTACAGCTTGTCAAGTTAAAATATAGTTATAATTTAAAGCAGTTACACTGGCATTTAGAAAAACCAGAAAAAATATCCATCTGTTTTTGCAACGTGGAAGTAGGCTATTTTTGGGGGAAGTGCGAAACTTACAGTTCATTAGGCACTACTGGTAAATTAATAGAAGTGCAGTAAACGGCAAAAAAAAATTGTGCTGTAAATCAGTGTGTTTTTTTGTTGTGATAAGAAAAAAAATATAGAATATATAACAGTATGTAGCAGCATAATGTTTTTGTACAGCTACAATAACTGGAAGTGAATGACACCATAAGATTCTCACGTTTAAGTTATAAATGACTGTGCCCCCTAGTTGTAACTAATAAACTAATAAAATGTTGCTTATTACAAAAAATATGAATAATTTTAGCAATTAACAGGGTTGTTTTGTTGTTTCTTAAATACAACAGCTTTTTAGTGCCGTGGTCCTTGGTGATTCATAAATTGCGAGTCAGTGGCTACCAGCAAGTCAATAAAAAGCATATACAGACAAGAAAAAATGAATTATTGTGATTTCTTATGAAGCTAAATATTTGGTCTGTGGAAGAAACTGAACAACATTGTCACCGTATAACGTGTTGACCTGTGTTGCTTGTTTCAGACAGTTCTGTATAATTCTGTAAACTACTAGTTCACCAAAAAGTACCAGTTCAAAAGAATGATTAGTTTGTGAACCAGACACCGTTTTATTATTTGCTAATTTTGCCATGTGTCTTAGTTGGTCACATGCATTTGCTTCACTAACCTTCAGAAAGCTGCTTGGTTTGATAGTTACCAACCTGGTCTCATAAAAATATGCCTCTCTGTGTTTTTACATACTGCACGTTTCGCCACAGTTTCAAAGAGAAATGTCCATTGAGTAGCATTACAACACAGGTTTAATCAGTGAATTTTTCTACGTTTTCATTTTGTTGATATAGGTACGTATTGCAACTGTTCAGAATTTAAATATACAAAGACTGTTGTTAACATGATAGAGTCATGTTTAAATATGCCATACACCAAATCCAACCTTAAACCCACCCGATAGTGTTAACAAATTCAAAACTGATATGAAAAGACATTATCTCGTGCAGCCGTGCCATTTCAACTTTCTTTTACACAGATTTGAACTGTTTTGTCGAACCGTAGTTACTCTCAAGTGCATCTCTGTACTCTGTGAGCTAATGAACAAACCTATCATTTAAAAAAACATCTAGGTTACGAACGTAACCCACGTTCCCTGAAGGTTATGGGATCTTGCATGAGAGACCAATCGTCTTCGAATCTTTTGGAAAAGGCCAATGAATATTGGCGTGCAATAATTACAGCCAGGTGC
>JAUMHP010000246.1:182160-199758 GCA_032361065.1 Enteromius trimaculatus | reverse complement strand
GATAGATAGATAGATAGATAGATAGATAGATAGATAGATAGATAGATAGATAGATAGATAGATAGATAGATTATACAAAGTCCATGATACAAGAGGTCTCTTTTGCATAAAACGCATACAAAATCAGAATAAATCAAATTTCTTTTGAGAAATGAGAATGGTCCAGCAAATAGCAGTTCTTCTGGCCAGAGCAAGACATGCATGAGACATCTGAAAGTACCTGGCATGGATTATCAGTGTTGCAAGAAACAAAAGAATAGCCAAAAGAAAAGATTGTGCAACGCTGTGCACTGGCACAAAACAGGACTTGAGTTCTCTTAAAACACACTTGTTTAACTTGTGAATGAACTGTCACCTTAAGAAGTGTCCAGTATATGTGTTCTAGAGGATTACAGCTACAGAAGTTCATCTATGGTCAAGGTTTAAATTAGCCTCATTCTTGGAATTAATGCTTCACTGTTTGACCAGTGCTCATGCCTCTGGATATCTGCCACCTCGGCTTAAGACTCTTATATCACATGTGTCAGACAAAAGACAATGCCAGCAGAAGCTGTCTAGGCACTCACCGCGTTTAAATGAATGTGGGCGAAACCTGTCTATTTGTATTTTTATTCAGCTGTTCTGAAAAAAGGTCAAGCTTCAGTGGTATCTTCTGCTTGTTGCGGGGGGAGAGAAAAAGGTGCTTATTTTAATGGCAAAAAAAAAGAATGTTGACTTTGTGTCAGATTTTGTTGAAGGAAACCTTTATACAGGTATTTCTGTACAAGTAACTTTGTCAGCTTGGAAAAAGATATAGTACATTGTGACAACTTATAAAAGTTCCCCATTCTCAGATTAAACTTTGCCCAGGGCTAAAGGTCACTATTGACATTGATTCTCCTCTGAATGCCTTTTATAGTCCAGGAATTCTTGGAAACCAAACCTTGGTATCAAGAATAAGGTTTTATAACATTTCTCCCTAGAGTATATTTCCTTTCTTAATATGTCAGAATACTACAGTTTTATATGTGTGCACGGGGTGTATATGGAGTGTATATCTACTCACATCATCTTTATGTAACAATGTAAATATGCATAGACTCTGATGTCATCCATGCTAAAAACTTGTGCCAACATCCAACTGTATCATTTGTATACGACTGCCACAGCGTTGTTTCAGGCTATCCCCTCTGTCTGTCTTTGATAAATGTGAGCAGTGTGCATAAAAAAGGAAGAAGAAAAGAAAAGGAAAATCAGTTCCCTGTAGCATTTTCAGAAAAGTTCAACTTTATGATGCCAAGACCAGGACAAGACCCAAGAAATAAACACATTACAGCAAGCTTACAGTGGCTCTGTTCCAAAACCTAGTGAAATGCTTATAGAGCCAGCATCCTAACCTCACAAATGACCGATATGGAATGCTTTACAAGACAAAGAGTAGGACAAAACAAAAAAAAAAACTCCTCGAGCAAAGTATATATATACGTAAGGAATAATTGACTCATTTGTGAGTAGGATTATTTCTTCCGCATCTCATCCAATGCCTCCTTTGTTAATTCCAAAACGTTACTTTAGACCTAGTAACAGAGGCTTGAACTGTTGCCAATCAGATTGAAGCATTCAACTGCCCGTAGTATAAATATATTTATTATTATAGAATGTATTCAGTCAGCTAACAGGGAACATTCTCCTAATTTGGCTAACGTTCTCTAAAGGTTCTCTTAAAGTTATCAAAAACGTTGTTGCATAACGTTAATAAAACGTTTCCTTAACATGGGCTGCAATTGAGAAACATTCTTAAAACGTTTTTGAATAGCGATAACATTAATACAACGTCTAAATAACTGGATGTTTTGAACGTTTAAAACAAAGTTTTTATAACTTAATGGGAACGTTAGGAAAACGTTCCTAGAACATTAATATAATGGGACTAAAATATTCTAAAAACGTTTTGAATAATGTTCTATAATATAACCAAACAAGAACATTAATACAACTGGACAAATATAAAAAATTCGAATGGACGTTTTGAACGTTCTAAGTTTTTATAACTTCATGGGAACGTTATGGGAACGTTTTATAAAATTAAATTGTTAGCTGGGTCAGTCTTAAAATATATCCCATTCACTTTAGGCTTCGAAACCAAATCATAAATCAAAGCCCAGGCCCTGATAGATGCCCATAAACAAACACTGACTAATTATTAGGTAGACATCAGGAACCTGTTTCATTTGCTTTAAGTTGTGCAATATTGAATGCTCATAAGGAAATCACTGTCTGTTTTGATGAATATATGTTATTGCTTCCTTACCTGTCCTGTCTGGCTTACCTGTTTAGACTGTTGCAGACATCACATACCTCACTTTCAGGACCAAACTGGATTGAACTAGAAGGCTAAATGTGGCACGGCAATCTGACTAGGTCCTGATGGATATGCGTCATGCAGATGTTTCAAAGCTATAGAGTATGCTTATGCAATACGGAAATGAGTCGATACTGGAAATTTTTCCTTTTATTGTGCTATTTACAAATAGAACTTGTCTCAAAATATGAACACTGAGTATTTGTTTCTATGATTATAAATTTGTTACCTTTTTTAAAAAAGAAATGATACAGATCGACTACACTGTCAAGTCAAGTTCAGGAACTGACACACCATAAAACATGATTTAAGAGTACACATCAAAAAGTAAAGAAATAAGGAGCCCTGAAAGAATCACTGACACGTGACTGAAGGGGTTTGCAAGTTTATTGGTTAGGTTATGTAAGAGCAAAATGTAAATATTTTACATTTTAACTTTACCTTGGACATATTGACACAGTGTTACAAACTGAACCTAGAAAAAATGAAAGATGCACTGAGAACAACTTACCAGTATCGAAATTAAAAGATTAAAGATGTTGCCTGAGTTAAATAAAGTTACTACCAATGTTTTTTGAAATATTTCTTTTTTTTTTTTTGGTGGGTTGAGTCGATGTTGGGATTGTCTCATTATTAAAAGGAGAGATAGACGAGACTTGAGCTCCACGATTTGCTCCATGAGAGGTGCTTGAATTATGCATTAGCATTCAGCTGAAGTAACTGCTGTTTTGACAAGAGTGCTAAAACGCCTGCTGGCTCTTCTTGAATCTGTCAACAGACAGTGTGTATTGTGCAATACACAGTCAAGAGTGTGTATGTGTGATAGAGAGCAAGTGGGACTAGATTGAAGATGCGAGATGCTCACTAGACATTTACTAGAATAAAAATGATTTTCTAAATAAGTACGGACAGCAAACAGCAGGGGTTTTTTTTACATTACATTATCTCTGAATATGCATACTTGTAGCTATAGTAGATTATGCAAAAAGCAGCACGTCTTGGAAATACAAAGTGTTTTTAACACCAAGATGGCCTGCATGCATGTAAAAATGTACTTCCATGTTTAAGAAGAACTATTACATATTCTGAAAGTATGCTAATAACTTTATATTATTTTATATTAGGAACATGTAATATTTAATCAATTTTGTGTACTAAACTGATTCATCAAATAGCCTCTCAATTACGTAAACTACAGAGAATATGAAGACAGACCAAATTGGATTAATCAAAGACCAGTCTAACTTGCATTTCGAGTCTGTGTAAAAGTGTCAATGACTTGTTCTTTATATAAAAAAAACTACTTTGTTGATTGGAGAAGATGAAAGCATTTATACCCCTAAGTGGCCTTAACACTTCAGTTTGCATAATCCAATCACAGCGTCATATCCTTTGACTGGCCGGGAGGGAATCGATACAAAACGTTTATTTTTAATCATATGATGTTTCATAACCATGTCGGATTTCTAAGAATAGTTTCTATTAACAGTTTATTCGGAAAATCAGTTTACAATCAATTCTCCAACCTCAGTCTGAGCTACAATGCATCTGTAGAGGGCGATCGACTGCCTCTCAGTTGTGGGGAAGGACACCTGTGTGCTGATTGGCTGTTGGAGCGCCAGGGCGTGGCTTGTGCGGAGGTCTTTCAACAAAACCTAACTGCGACTCGAAGAAAGTTTCATTCAGTACTGACCAGAAAGATAACAGACACCGATCTCTTGATTTATTGTCAATCTTTGTATCGCTTAGTACTAACAGCATATTACAAACTCAAAAACAGCTCAGAGCTACACTGCTGCACGGAAAAAGGCTTTAGAAGAAACTTTACCTATAGCTGGTTAATTTCTTCATTTGGATTGAATCACAGAGACTCTATAATGGATCTGATGTGGCTTATATACATCGCAGCGAGTATCTGTGCTTTGCTCGCCTCTGCTGAGAGACACACTGTTTTCTGGAATAGTACCAACCCTAAGTAAGTAATTTATTTATTATTTATTAGATTTTTACTATTCTTTTCTTTTCCTCTGAATGCAATATTGTGATAATGTTTATAATAGGATTTACGATCAAATTATGCTAGTTATTAATAACTTTATTTATTTATTGTATTTATTTATTTTGCAAACTCTAGCATCATATTGTTGTTGTTTTTTTTCATGGTTGAAGTAAATTATTACAACTTTTTTTCTCTTTGTGTGAATGTTTCTCTTCATCTTGTACGGGTGTTATTTTATGGTCGGAGTTAAGAGACTCGTGCTTGTTTACAATTGTGGCTGCGTTTTGACATTGTGATGTTGTTACATCTTTACCTGTAACAGATTGCATAATTCAGGCACTTTTATTGCGTCATAATCTGTCTACTACCCATCACTGAATGTTTGTTTACCTGTATTTGTACATGTGATGGTGCGCAAATCTGCCTCTTTAGAAGAAGTGATGCTTGCTGGGTGTGTACATGCTTGTTTCCCTATCTTAACAGTAATAGTAGTAGTTATGGTTATTACTAATTACCATATTAATATGATATAATATCAACAGCGGTTCTGCCATATGTTGCTGTTAATTCATGTTTGAAAAACCCAAAGGGCTGATCAGGAAAATTACGAGGAAATGGACAGGACCGTTTTGCTCTTTTGACGTGAAGAACTATGAGTCAGCGAGGTGTTGAAATAGGTGTTCAATGTTGATTGACTTTTCCGGCTAAAACTCGCCGAGCAGAGGACTGGATTGCAAAACTCAAATTGCCGATACGAAGCAGACGCGAACGAATCAATTCTGGATCTTTATAATGATTCAATTGAACCGACTCACCGAGCGCTTGCGATATACAGAAAGGAAGAACTTCGGGGGGTGTGGGAGGGGGGGGGCGACTAAATATAGGACGTAGTCATTTTTGTGTGTTGATTTTTGAGAATAATACACTACAATGAATAGGCCTACTTTAATAAGTAATTACATTTTAAAAAATAAAACAAGACATTTGAATTGAATGGTTCACTAAAATGAACCGATTCGTTCAAATGAATCAAATTTGTTAAAGCTGAACCCGACAATTACAAGGATCCTACTAAGTTACAGCAGTGATTTTGTCATCTCTGAACAATTGGTGTTAAAATGAGGCAGTGAGACTGAATTAGCAGAGGAACACTGATAGCAAAATGAAAACTGATTAAATAGAACATACACACACATTTAACCCATCGACTCCTCTTAAAACAATAAGCATTTGCTGCAGTAGATGTAGCCTAATGATTACGTCAAAGTCCAAACAGTGATCATTTTATCGCCTGTGTAATCCACATACTTACTATTTTTATTACATATCTTTCCCTATCTCTCTCTCTCTTTGTGATCTAATCCTGTTTTTATAGAAATACTAGTGGGGCTGGGGAGATGCTTTTTTTCTACACTTCTTTCTGTATTTCTGCATTTCTTTCTGCATTTTCCCACACTCTTTATTTTTCTTTCTTTCTTTCTTTGCACAATGCATCTGGAGTTCTGTCTGCATTTCTTTCTGTTAATTTATTCCTCAAATGAAATATAGTCCAAGTGTAAGGAGGTTGCGTGTGTGTGTTTGGGTGTGCATGGAAGTCTTGGGGGAAGGTTGACTTCAGGGTCGACAGACTATTACAGCTGAGCCTGTTTGGTTTTTTTCAGCACGAGAGGTGATTCTAAGCCAGGTCGTGTTAGTGTGCATGTTTGAATTTGTTGGAGCGTGTTCTTGTTGTGCTTGCAGATGCTTGCTGCAACACATGTGTTGTAGTGTTACTCACAGTCAATAGTTGATCAACTGGAAGGTGTGCGCTGATTAAGGAGTGTCCTGGTGAGCAGTCGTAATCCAGCCCTTGTTTATGATTTACTGACTCACTCATATATTTATTAACTAAACCTCCACTGTTAAATTCACTATTCACTCCCGTAGAGACTGTTTTTCTCCATGTTTAACCATTTGGAAGAGCCACTAGTAATAGTTTACATAAAGTCAATTATTTATTCACCCTCATGTTGTTGAAACCAGAAAGCGAAGGAAAGCAGTGCACCATTTACAAACAAAAGAACTCCAAACAACTATATTCCAAGACTCCCATGATAGTTTTGTGTGAGGAACAGACTGAGTCATTATTCACTGAAAATGCTGACATCCACCCTAGCTTCCTTTTCATGAAAGCTCATGAGATAAAGACAAAGTCCAATTCACGAACAAATCTTTCAAGTGGAACTTTTTCAACGAATTCTTTAATCCAGTTCAGAACTGATCTGACTGATTCTTTTATAAATCTCATACTTACTGACTCTATGATCTGTTTTGTCACTCAAGCCACTGCATAAAAGTCCGGAAATTTGGAATATAGCACATAAGAATGAGTTTTACTATTGCTTTTTCATGCTTTTCGAAAGCCAGCATTTATTGTAATTGCACAGCAAGAGCAGCTTGTCCACTATTTGCTATTTCTCCTTTCATATTTCGCATAAGAGGGAAAAAAATTATGGTTTTGGAACGACATGAGAGTGAGTAAATGATGACTGAACTTGAGTGAACTAATCTTTTAATATCACTTATGGATTCTAAAGGTTTTTTGTAATCGTCAGTGTTGTTATTTTATTAGCACTCAAAGGCTTATAGAGATTTCTTCTTTTTCTTTGGCCTCTCTCTCTCCTACCTGTCCTTCCCAAACCTCCTCCCTTTCCTCTGGCTGTGTGCCCCGTACCGCATGGTTAACTGGCACAAAGTTCAACCTCTCCTCTGCTCTTTTTTCTTAACTCTTTCCCTAACTCGTTTCGCTCTGCCCCTATCCCATCAGTGCCCCAAAACTCTCCGACCTCCTAACATTTCGGTTTCTTCTCCGCTTGTCTGCAATCACCCCATTGTGTTACTGTTTCACCCGGCAAAAAGGCCTTTTACATGGTTTAATTCCACCAGAAATGGGGCTTTCTTGGTTTTTTACCCAAAATGTCCCATTCACTGGTGGGGGGTTTTCTTCCATGGAACAGGGCTCTTTTTTTGCTTGTGGGGTTTTGCCAGCTAAGTGCTTTTTTGTTATACGTTCCAGCCAAATTAGCACGCTCCCACAGCAGATCTGCAGTGGAACAAAACCAAGGGACTAGTGTGACCAATTGCAGGCCAGAGTTCACAGCCGAAATGAAGTGGCATTCATGCGGTGTGTCTGTCACTGCGTGTCTGTAAATGTGTGCGGAGAGGAGAAGTGGAGATAGAAACCGGTGATAAAGTGCCATTTTGCTTTTGTCTACATGTCACTTAGCATTAAACTCATCAGATCTGTGTGTATGCGTGTTCGCTGACAGTGAGAGAGTGAGTGATGAAGTGCCATTCACTCTCTGTAGTCTGCCACTCTCTCTGGTGGTCTTCAAATAGGGAGGCCGCCACTCAAGCCCACCTCTCTCCCGATCTCCCGTCTGGCTTCTCCCTCGTTCCCTCTACCTTTTATCTCAGCCATACACGCCAGCGCTTTTCATCCTTTTATTCTGTTCCTGTACTTATTTCCTTTCCCTCTGTGAAAGAAGGAAGAAATAGAGGTGTTGGATTTTTTTTCCCCTCTTGCTTTTCTTTATCGGGTTTGGCAGCCATTACCGCCAGAGCCTGTCCCGCTCCCCTTTTCTCCTCCCTTTCACCTTTTCCATGCCTATTCTGTCCATTCCCTGAGTCTGAATTCGGGCGATATCTGCAGAATTCAAATAGCCGTCATTCACAAAGCTCTACAGATTCCCCGCCCATTTTAGTACACATTTCCATTTAAAAGATGAATTCACCCAAAAATTATAATTGTGTCGTTCTGAATAAGATTTCCATTCATCTTTGAAACAGAAATGAATATCAAGCAAGTTCCATATTTGAGTAAGTCTATGTATGTGCTCCAGTCAGTGTTTATGTGTGAATAAAAGCCTAAATTAAATGTGTTCATCACATAAAAGCGCTCAAAATAAGCAGCTTGATTCATTTTATTTACTTTTTGAGGCCCTTCCTGAACGGAAGTATAGAAATCCCTCGTATTCTATTAAAAATGTCTTCATTTGTGTTTTAAAGATGAACGGAAGTCATACGGATTCGGAACGACTATCTCTTTAAAACATTTTAAAGATATAAACCCATTCCACAGAAATTGGCTTCATTGCCTCCATCCTTCTTCCAGATTGTAATCAGCTCTTAATCTTTCGTCTTGTGAATTGAATTTGGCTCTCTTTTGCCGATTGCTGACCCATGATAATCTTCTCCAGCAGTCCTTATGCATTTAAGCTCCTACATGCAGTCCCCATCGGCCAGAAGTGTTTTTCTTATATAATGTGTGAAATATGTGATATTTGCCGAATCCTTAGAGATGTACCATATTGCGGTTTCCAGACACGAGTGAGCAAGTGAACTCTGCCCAAAGGTTGAGAAGACGGCCTTTTCCCTCGCCAAGCGTGAGTTTCCTGACCAAGTGTTTTCCCGGGAAAACAGCACATCCTGCGCGCACAATAAACAATACCTTTCTCACACACTTGTGCACGCAAGCGGCCCACTTCTTACACAAGTCTCAGATACACACACTTCCTCGTACGCACGCATACTCTGTAAATTATTATTCACATGAGTTCAAGGGCTTGAGAAAGTGATCGCTTTGTCTACGGCTCACTATAGGGGGATAAACACGTGCCTATGCGCCCGACTCGCATTTGTCACTCGTTCTCATGCACTTTGTTTTGTAAAGATGATTTGTTCCTTACACTTTCAGTCATCTAGTTACAGTTCTGTTTTATCATACCGCTGCTGTCACATTCTTCAACTCCCTCAGAATTCCCAGAATTGTTCCATCATGTCTCTTTCACCTGGTTTTAACCTCTTTGATGTTTAATCGGTTCCTCTCATATTTAAGAACACAGATCGGTCTATTAACAGGTATTTAAAAGCGCTTTACAATCACACGCTAAGTATTTGTCAGGGAAGTGCTGTTACGTGTGTGTATTTGTTGTCACAGTCTTAACCCCATGTGGTTTTTGTCTCTGCGCTCTCTGTATTTGTACTGTTCTTGAATGGACTGTTTTTTTAGAGTGCAAGTCTATTCCCACGACGCACTGCACGCATTTTATTACGGGACGTGCGAGAAGCCACTCCTCCTGCAGGATGGCTTATACAATCCTAAACAATGCAAGGAACTACTGAAGCCATTTTCATAGCAATATGAGACGCTTTGTGTACTTCTCATTTCCCTTCACACCAAGTGCTCCCATGTTTCTTAATTATTTATCCGTTTATCTTTGAGAGGACATCAGAGCTGAGCGGAGCCTTTTGCTGCAGTTGACCGGTCGGGTCTGTTATTAGTAAGACAAAATGTATACACAGCGTAGATTGTCTTGGTTTTAAAAAATTTAAGGGACTCCAACGTTGCATTACTGAGTAGATCTTTATCCCACACTACCGTTTCTTCACAAAAGAGGAACGAGTTTGAAAAAGCAGATCTGACAACTTGATCAATGGTGCTCAGATACAAAAGATTGAGCGATTTGAAGGGAAGAAAAAAGATTGATGGGGGTAAGATGTATGTAAACAAGATAGATTGAAAAACCCTGGTGTGGAATATGTCTCGAATGGGCAAACCGGTCACATTTGGTTGCTATGGTGATCGCAAGGGCCAGAGTTAGTGTCCACAGGCATAGGTCACTAACTAACATGCCTCAAATTCCAGCGAGCTGCTCTTGGATTGGTTGAGAATACCCGGGGGCGGGGCCAATGGGTGAATGAATGAGGGATCAAACAAGCTTATTGAGTGCTGAGAGACAAACCAAGAAAGTGGACAGAGATGGATGGATTGAAGAATAGATGAAAGAACGAGTCTGGTCCGAGTCAGGGCAAGGACAAGCGCAAGAGCGGCCCGTTCTGGTTTATCAAAGGATTCCTCCCTTTTTTTCCATTCTTTGCATTCTTTATCTCTCTTACACCTGCACAGTACAAAACATTTTTTTGTGTGTATAGGCAAAATCTTCCTTTCCAGACTGAACCACCTCACCAATTCCTTTCCCTTTTTCCTTCTATCGCTCTGTCTTCCACCAGCCTTTGTTGCTTTTCCAACCAAACCACTCCACTGTAACGCTCCGACTGTGTTTCAGAACAATAAAAGAGCTTGCTATGGGCCCCTCATCTTTCTCTCTTTCTGCTTGCATTAAACTGAATGAGGCCCCTGGCCCCTCCGCAACCTAGGCCGGGTAATCCCGGAGCACAGAGCACCCGATGATCCTGCCACACTGCATTCCAAACCAGTCACCCGGAACAACGCCGCCTGCATTAGCACTGAATTAAAGCGACAAGGGCTAATGACAGCGAACGCAGGTGTGCGGGTGAGAGTGAAGGATGGTTATTTGAACAGAGCCCGGGTCAGAATTTCATTAATTACCGTTTAGACTGTAGTATCAGGTGGTGAAAGCTACAAAAGATCACAGATCGAATGACAGGGATGTTGGCGGACCTATTGTCGGAGCGAGTGTGTGTGTTTGTGTGTGGGTGGGCATTTAAATACCTCAGACCTTTTCTTTTAAACAGGTGAATGTGGGAAGAATGTTAACTTTTTTAGAGTATTAACCAATTTCCCTACATCTGTGTGTGTGTGTGTGTGTGTGAAAGTGTGTGTCTAGGCTGCTGACTCTGAGTATTTCCTCACCCTCTCACCCCCCGCTGATCATCCCCCCTTTCTCTGAGCTCCAACATTCCAGCAAGTGATAGAGTGTTGAAATGAGAGAGAGAGAGGGAGGAGAGACCAATTGATAGAGAGACTTAGAGAGGCTAAAAAAGAACAACAAAAACAAAACTTTGAACTAAAGATTAAGAGACCTGAGATTAACCCAGTCGCCCATTTGGCATCAAGTCAATTCTTCCTACTGAGCATTCCAGTGATATTTACAGGAAGATGAGTTCAGCATGAAAAAACACTACCTATTCATGGTTTACGGTAAGCACGGACGTGACTCAGGTTTCATTAATCAAGCACAGAGTTAATTTATTTTCATTTTTGATTTGCTCAATAGGTAAAGATAGAACTGAGTTGTAATTTTCTTCATGTTAGGTTATTTTTTTAAAAACAAGGAAAACGAAGAAAAAAAAAAGAGAAAAAAAAAAATATATATATATTGTTTATTCATTGATAATTTTATTTGATTAGATTTGCTAGAAAGGTTTTTAGCAAATGGTTCTTATAAATCTTATTTTATTCTCTTAAATATATTAAATATATAAGATAAGATGAGATTTGTTTTTATATGTGTGTGTGTATATATATATATATATATATATATATATTATATTTTACTTGTTATGACTACTTGTTTATTCTGTTTTCAGTATTATCTTTTTTTTAAAGTATAATACTAATAAAGCATTATTAAGAATGATTATAGTAATAATATTAAACACATTAATTTGCAAAATTAAAAGAAACTGTGATAATAAGGCCATTTTTAATACTTTAGTCCCTTTGTTAAACCTTAACACCACTATTGAGCCTCATTTGGAGCCTAGAACAAAAATGTCAGAGGACAGAACACAAAGCATATATGGTTTAGGTTTCTCTGTGGATGCTCGAGATGAAGTTTAGGCCAGTATGTGTGATGAATGATGCAAGAATGAGTGAGTGTCACGAATGTATGAATAAAAGCATTGATAAAGTAACTGTAGCGTTTGAAAGGACACTGGCGCGGCGAGCACCCGCTGACCCCTGGATTGAGACGGGGTCCATCCCCCACAGCTTTCTCCCACCCTCCCCACTGACTCCCAGCCCCCGGGGGCTGAGGGGGGAGCAGCATAATTGCCCCCCTCTGGGACCACTTTAATTCCAGTCTTTGTGTTTTAATTGCCCCCCCTCCCGACCCCCTTTTGATGAACACATTGGGGCCATACCACAAACAGATTTTAATCAGGGCTTTAACGGGGTGTGTGTGTTGCCGAATCACCAGATGACTGCTTCCAAGCATCTGGTGACAGCAGTTAAAGAATGTGAGACATGTAAATTATTATTGGTGGTGAGGTATATTTGCTTCATTCATCAAACAAAGATGCATCAGTGTGTGACTCCCGTTCACGGCCTCCAGAGAATTGAAGTGTGTGACTGGGAGTGCTAAGTTTGGCTTTACGTGTAGCTCTGTATGTGTGTGTGTTTGGATCAGCGGTGAGTGAAAGCAGCAGACCAATTAAAAGGGCTGTGTGTGTGTAAGACTAGAAGAGGTCTGGAGCCAGATCGTCTGTCCTAAGACCAAGGGGTCCCCCCCATTCAACAAACAAGAAAAAGAGAGAGCGAGACATACTTTGGAGACTTTGATCACTGAGCAGACGTGTGGATGTTGTCACACACCGACAGAAACACCCACGCTATTGCTGTTTCCAGAAGACAGGGAGGAAAGCTGAAATTCTCCAGAAGTTAGGAGGATCCCAGTTAGTGTCTATGACGCTCATTTAGACCCTTGAGAGGTTTATGTTCTAATATTTCAGTGACAGCTGATACTTTACTCCATTAGCAAGAGTATTACACTTTCGAAAGAAAGTCTTGCTTGAGCAAGACTCACTACCATAAAGCTAGGGTGTTCTGGGTGGTTGCCAGGGTGTTGCTATGTGGTCGCTAGGGTCTTCTAGTCAGCTACAAGGGCATCTGGTGTTGTTTACTTACTAGTCCAAGTGAAGAAAGTCCATCCACAAGTTTTTATGGTGTTCAAGATATGGCTCCTTGGTTTATACTTCTTTATTTTAAGTAATTGCAACATTTCCACTTTTTACGTTTAGAAGCCACAAAATATCAAGAGACACTTTGCATTCGGCATGAAATAAAATTTCACCATAATTATTTTTGTAAATGCGTGTTATGGATCTCATTGTGAACAATGCATGTTACTCTTGAATCAAAACATCTCAACTTTATTTAATTCTCTAATCATTTAGTCCACTTTAACCCATTTTTTTTTCAATCGAATGCATGCTTGTGACAACAACAAGCAAGTACAAAATGGAAGAAATGATTGCTCTCTGCATCTGTTTAATCACAACTTTTTGGGCCAGCATGCCGTAACTAGGATCACAAATAAAACCCCACCTTTAATAGCTACTTTTTTTAAACAACACCTTTTTAGAGCACAAACCTGATCACCATCCAAGAAGTTGTGCCCGGGGATCCCAAAAAGTTTTTATAGCTGATTTTAGACCTGCCTGATATTGAGCTCATAATGAAATAGTCTGAACCTGAGCCGGGCTCAGAAACAAACATATGGAAGCTAAAGTGCCATCCGATGATGGATGGATGAATAAATAAGCGAGGGCATTCTTTCTACCTCTGGCGTTCTTCTATCAGTAGGCAGCACATAAACAGAGATAGCATACTGCCAGAAGAGCTACAGGAGCAGAACCAAGAATGAAGCAAATGCTGGAGAGAGGGAGGGCGTGGAGAGGAGCCGACAGGCAGACTGTCTCCGTCGCCTCCCTCCGTGTGTCAAATGAAAGGGAGAAGTGTGGGGTAGACAGGGTGTGTATGACTCCGTCAACCGGAGTGTGTGTGTTTATCTGTAATGAGCAAGGGAGTGTTGACGAAACGCAGATTTATTTCTCCATTTGCGTTTTGAGTGTGTTTCTACAGATAGTCAATAGTCATCAACTGGTGATGCAACCTGACAGATTGCTAATATCTTTGCGTAAATAAGACTGCTCTCACGAGGCAAACGAGATCAATAAATTGCGCGCATTCATGTCAACACGTCCATGTTCCTGTCGACTCTGACCTATTCTCTGACTGCAGCCAGCGTGTGGTTCGATCAGTGAACCCATGTTCAGCATAATCTATATTCATGCATCTGTCTGGGTTCTTCTTCTACAAAGAAATCAACATACTCATCTGTCTTTCCATTGTTCGCATTTTTTTGTCTTTTCTTCCCCGTCGCCATCCCTTTGTGATGTGCCGTCTGGTCGTCTTTGAGATGGTATTGTAGATCAATGCGAGGGCAATTGAAAATGTGATTGCATCAGGCTTGGCATTCAAGTCAGACGCTCCTTGAAAGTTCTCTAAATGAGGAATTCTTGTCACCGATGGGACAGACATCGCTGAAGTTATTCTCGATTTTTGGTTTCTCGTTTTCTGCAGATCTCTAACGTGACATGGAAAATTGAGTATTATAGGTTATTCTGCGTTTATCTATATTTGTATACAAAATATTTACAAAATCACTCCTTCTTTCAGGTTCCGATGGAACAACTATGCGGTTGAGGTACACCTGAACGACTACCTGGACATTGTTTGCCCTCACTACCCACTGGGCGAAGTGCCATCACAGGACGCCGAGCGCTATGTGCTCTACATGGTTGAACGTGAAGACTACGACGCCTGCCGCCCACAATCCTACGACCAGATGCGCTGGGAATGCGGCCACCCTTTCGCCCCACACGCACCTGAGAAGTTCTCTGAGAAGTTCCAGCGCTTCACGCCATTCACTCTGGGAAAAGAGTTCCGACAGGGCGAGAGCTACTACTACATCTGTGAGTACAGGCTTTACAAAAGCCAGCTTGCACTTAAGCTATGAATGTTGCATTTATGGTGGATCGTTTTGAAGAATGGTTAGGGGTGGAAATGCTTTTGAACATCCGAAAACCCGTTTATAGATTTATTGCCCCACAAACCATGCGCCGAATGCTAAGTCTGTGAGTCATATTTGAGCCCTCCTTTAGCACCACAGTAATGAATACATTTCATTTCATGTTGTGGACTGCTAAACTGGCAGCAAAACCGCTACGTGTCTTTCTGGCATCCCCATAGGCTATCCTTGGGGAGTCGGAAACACAAGGAGAGCAGTTCAGCCAGTGTGTGGACTGGAATATGGAGGTCTAGAATTAACAATGGCGAAATTCGACAACCCAATTTAGAGCCTTCTAGGAAAGCGCACTACTAAAAAAGCTAATTGTGCAAACATTGGGCAGCCGAAGGTGGAGCGCTTCATGGATAAAAATGCATTAGGACTGTTTTGACAGTGTGGAAAGATCAATGTCAGTTAGTCAAAAGCAAATACAGCCGAACTAAATCCAATTTTCACTGTAGCCGTTTAAATCAGTAGATTTTCAGCTCTGTGAACTCTAGTAGTATTGTGTGCTTTTTTGAGTACAGTTCCACCACAGTAATAATAGAGATCAGACACAGGTCACAGGTCCAGATGGCTGCTAAAGAGAAGTGGATTAGCCACTACACGTCTAACGCTATTAACCTCCTTTGTAATTAACCTGTCTGCTTCTCATTTACTCATTTACCTCTCGGAGTTATCCTTTTATCTCCGTCAATCCTGATGGTCTTCTTTTTTTGCCTCACAGCCAAACCACTGCACCACCACGGACAAGAATGTCTGAGACTCAGAGTGGATGTAGTCGCCAATGATGGTGAGTATGATGAATTGGCAAACGGTAAAACTGCACGTTTTAATTGATATATGTATTTACTAGTGTTTGTTTTCATTCAGGTTCTCAAGAAGCCAGAGTCGGGACAGGAGGCGGAGCTAAAGTGGGTGCAGGGGGAGGAGCTCACACACCATCTAATCGGTTACCAGCAGGTACGGTCATGCTGAATTTTTACTGTTTTTTTTTTTTTTTTTGATTAACTAAATGCAGCCATGGTTGCCTCTTTTAAAAAATATTTTTTACAAAAACATTTGAATAGTAGCTTATTAATATATACACAGCTTTATAGAAAGAACATTTATATAAAAAAACATTCATTTTAAATATAAATGATTGTAGCCTTATAAATTATAAACAGTGCCAGTATGCATGATAAATACCCTTATCATTGTATACCAACTACTAAAAAACGAAATATTTATTGCTTCTCTGTTATAGATGATCCTGTTGTGGCTCTTCCTGAAGTACAGAAAAGCATGCGGACAAACTCCGCCATTTCAATAGCATCCTGGACTGTTCTCACAAGTCTGCTCCCTATTTTATTATTGCTGGTCTTATAGTGAGATGAAAACTGGACTAAATTACACTTACAAAAGACTATAATGACAGCGGCCTGTGTTGATGGAAGCACACAGGGGTAGCTCTTTACATTCCAGTGCTGGCCATTGGGAGACGTGTACAGGATGTGGAGCTCTCTCACACCGCTGGTGTCGGTGGAGAAGCGTAACTGTAATGAAGAGGGCTTTGAGCTTCGGACACTTCTAAAGAAACAAAATGAGACGTCAGTATTTTTCTGGAAATAATGTTCATGCAAAGGGAATTTATTTTTTCCCTTTTCCATTTTTGTTCCTGATATTAATGTCGGACTACGAAGATTTTGAATTAGCACGTAGTTCAAATACGGACAACCCTTTTATTCGAGTGTCATAATGAGGGGACGCAAGCCAAGAATGAGCCAAAGACCACAAAGCTTCTCACAAAGGAGCAGAGCGATCAAACCTTTCATTGTTTTCTCATGTTTTGTTGATCCAGAGAAATAATTGAGTTTCGTATTAATTTATGTAGCATCAGCTCAGTGGGTTTTATTCTCACGACCTTCTCATGATTTTGCAAGACTGTGTGCTGTACCTGGATTTAAACCTGGAAATGCAGCACAAAACACACACAAACCCCTTTTCTACTAAAATGGTGCTGGTTCTTGTGATAGGACGTCTGAGGAAATGAATAGAGTATTTCATATTGAGCGCCAGCACCCTGTCAGCGGAAAACGGGGGCATCCGATAATGTTTACCAAACCCACTGACACACTTCCATTCACAAATGCTGTGTTGTTTTTGTACATTCATTGTTTAAAGAGTTAGTAAATTATTAGGTGTGCTGCAGATCAAATTACTGTATATAGTGAGCAAAAATGTTTACTGTGTGACAGAGAGAGAGAGAGAGAGAGAGAGAGAGAAACTCACTGCATTCATGTGTGTGTAAATGAAAGACAGAAAGATATTCTGGCAAAAAAAAGGAAATTTTGATATGTCCAGAAACACACACAGCCTTTCGTGTGTGTGTGTGTGTGTTAACAGAGGAGCTGTGGTGGTCTGTCCCAGGATGGTGGGTCAGATCTGCACCCTCAGCATTTAAACTGCCAAGCACAATCAATGAGAAGCACACACACACAAACGGACAACTGGAAGGCAACAGAAGGGTTTTAACACAGATAACAACCCAAGTAAAGTAATTCAACCATTTTGTATCATTAAGTGAACAATACTAAACAATGAAAATTATTAATGATATATATATATATATATATATATATATATATATATATTAGTAACCCAATTTATATGGGTTGCAC
>JAUMHP010000246.1:161129-175198 GCA_032361065.1 Enteromius trimaculatus | reverse complement strand
GTGTGTGTGTGTGTGAGAAAGAGGGAGAAAGGCAACAGTCTTGGATTTCTGTCACCGGAAACTTAAGCCAGAAGAGAAATCTGTGCTTTTTAAACTTAACATTTCTGAAACGTTACATTCCATGAGAGGAAAACATTGGCTAACCCCTCCTTTGGCTCATCGGCTCTCAAAGGGTCTGTCTAAGCTGAAACATACCTAACCACTCCACTTTCTGGTTTCTAACCAATATGGCAGCAATTAAAGACATGTGTGGATTTTCATATAAGAAGTTTTCTAAAGGAGCATATATGCGGACATGCATATCTGCGTAGAATCTAAACTTATTTGGTTTCTTTGAATTCTAACCGATATAAAGTTGAAAGGAAAACAGGGTATGCATATTGTATGTTTAATAGAAAGCCATGTTTTAGAAATGGTTTAAAGTATTAGAAATGGATTTATATATATATATAAAAAACAAATGATAAAAAATGCTTAACCCATTAAAAGTTAGCCACAGGGACAACACTGTCATACATGTCCACCTGAACCCAACTAGACAGTTGAAGATAAGGCGCATCCTAATTTGTATACGTATGCACTATTCTATGCCATTTTTCTAATAAAAATAATGCAAGTATATTGTGTTGAAAAAAATACACTTGAATCAAGTCTAGAATGTTGTGGGGAGCTAAAGAATCTTGTAAAATTCAGACACTACACAAGTAGTATAGTGTATAATGCATTTGGGATGCGACTAAAGTCTCTAACTGTGCCAGAAATAATTCTTTATACTTTGCTTCACTAAATATTAAATGGCATATGAGCAGATGACAAATAAAAGTTGGACGAGTGCAATTGTGTGATGTGGTGTACATATATTTAGTGAACAAAATTTTTGGAACCCCTAGTACAGGTAGCTTTCTTAAAGACAATTTAAAAATATAGCTGCAAGCAGCAAAGACGGGCCCTCACCATCAGTCCAACCGCCACCCCGGTGGCATCCGGAAAACGGTGCCCCGTGGACACATGCATTTACAGTAAACCATTGACAGTCTGGTTTTAGGGTATTCAGCAATGAAAGGGTTCATCCAAATCATCAAGACTGTGACACACAAGCACAGAGAAAAAATTTAGAAATATACAGTACTGTGCAGGTTTTAGGCCACTAGTATTTTCACCAAGAAATGATTCTAAGTCAGTTATTTCTATCTTTTGCGATAGCGTCAGTTGGAAATATCAGTTTACAAGTCTCCAAGATGCTTTAAAAAAACCTACCGGCAAATGTACAGTACTGTTTAAAGTTTTAGACGCTCTTGTAAAAATGCTGTAAAATGAGGATGCTTTCAAAAATAATGCCATAAATAGATTTAATTCATCAATGAACTTCTATTAACTAAATTAAATAAATATTTGTTATTGCAGATTTTGGAAAAAAACAGCTTCTCAATGAGATCTATACGTGTGCGGAGTTTCATATAAATACGTGCAAGTATGTGTGAGCTATACATCTTGTTTTCCGGCTGTGTTCCAGGGGGCGCCATAGAGCCCCTATGTCACACCCAGGTCCCAGCCTCTGCGACGTCCTGATGACCACAGATTCCAACGTGTGTGCCAATCTTCAAGAGTTTTTGAGCATGTTAAGGTCCCCAAAAGGCCCAGAATATTCAAGGGAAAAATTAAAATCCTTAAAAAAAAATAGGGCCCTCTGCCTAGGCTCGGACCCTAATGAAATGCCAATGTATTTTGATATATAACTAAAGTACTTATTTATTCATTCATTTTTTTATTATTAATGTACCATCCAGTTACTATGGTTGACAAACTTTATTTGTGCACTGGTTTTTATTTACTTATTCTTTGCAAATGGACTCTCGTAATCTTTTGTGTTTAATCAAACATATGTATATAGGCCACTTGAGACATACGTATATAGGCTATAGTATGTAAAAGGAATCCTTGTCTGTGACCTCCTTTGGAGGTTCAAGCCTGGGTCATGTGTCATCAGATCTCCCTTTAATTCAAGGGACATGGTCTTCTACAATGGCACATTTTCTCTTGATAAAAATGAAATAAAAGCACCATGCACCAATGCATATAGACCCACTGGATCTTGTTTTCATATGTGACCTGATTCCTTTGATAGCCACATGTTTAGCTAAATGGAGGCATTTGCAATAGTTCGAGTCTAATCCACCTTGCAAGAGGACCGGCGCTCACATGTGTTTGAATAAACTGCTGCCCCCTACTGATAGAAAACAGTTATACATCACTTGTCCTGAGTATAATCTGTGAAACATGTTAAGACTAGAGAATTATTTTTTAGAGTTATTTATTACCAGCAGGCAAAAGCCACCATTCTCTCCAACAAGATTCAAACTACATGCTGAAGCCATCCCAGGCAGGCACAGCTTTAGGCTGGACTGAAACCAAGCGCATGAGTAAAAAATATTCTCTACAAGCTTCGGTATGAATTTGCATAAGGTGACTTATAATGGTGGGGTTAGTGCACACACACACACACACACACACATTTTCAATCGCATAAATGCCAAGCAAAGCAGTGCACTTCCAATCCGTTGCATTGACGATTTTCATTCTTAATAAGAAGCATTACTTAATTCATTTAGCTTTAAATATTTTCCAATCGTTCAATAGCACACGGGGATTCAAAACAATTTGTGTAAGCTATAAGGTAAGTGCGCCTTAATAAATCCTTTTATATATCCAATGCAGTCTAGAAGCCACATATTTCAACAAATCAAAATTCTTCTTAACCACCTAAGTCTAAAACACCAGCGAGAAGCATTTGGCCTGGCATTAGACGCATGTTGAGTAAATATCTTTGTAAATGCTGCAGTTGACAGCTGAGAGAGTTTGACAGGTCTGTCCTGAAAACACATGGCTAGAGGTTAAAAGAGCAGATGTTTACGATTGTATTGTGGGTTACAAAATGAAGCCTTGTATAACAGTCTGGAATGTCTGCTCTGTTTGGAGATTAATAAACAAAATCACTTTAATACAAGGTATATTATATCACTACAATATTCGCAGTGTGGGAGGAATCTAGTATAAAAAAAACTTTGAGGCACATTTCCTACATTGGAACAGAGAGGTCGCTGATTATAAGTTGGGAAACATATTTTTGCATATATATTATGTGTGTGTATATATATATATATATATATATATATATAGGTGAATAAGCATTTTAAATAGTTGGGTATATAGGTGGCATCAGCAAATTAATAATTCATCAGTAATTCAGCAAGCAGTGCAGAAATAAAGGCCTCTCAAAATAAAAAAGGAAAATAAGCAGAGAGTGATATCGGGTGCAATTAAAAACAACTGTCTCTAAAATTGAATTATAAAAATGATAATCAATCAGTTCAGTTTCGTAACACGTGATTGAATAGTGACACGTCTTACAGGGGTTTGATTTGCATTACGATTGGCCACCAGCTCCTGCAGCTGCAGAGCTCCGCCTCCAATGAAACAGAAAGCTGGGCACACAGGGGCGGAGCAGTCAACGGGCCCCTCCCATAGTGGGCGGAGAGAGTGGGCATCATAAAACGTGACACGCCCCTTCTCAAAGTCGAGACATACTCCTAGTCTCGGGGGCAGTGGATAGGTGACACCTGTCGGCGATGAAGGCCCGTTGCCGTTGGTGAAGCCAGACTCTCGGTAATTGGCATTGGTGTGATGGGAGTTGGCAGAGGAGGGCAGGTAGATCTTGCCCATGCCCATTGTGAGGAAAGAGAAAGGTGGAGGAGAATCTGATGAATCCTCAGCTCCACTGTCATGGCCGCTGTCTGGATCATATCTATCAGGCAGACAAAATGGGATTCAACATGGTTAAAGCCAGCATGAAAAAGGATTTTGAAGACCAAGGTGTCATCATCCCACTCAATTCAGTGTGGTTCTCATCCAGAATTGTAAATACACTTAATTTGAAGAACTCTGATAACCGTGGAACATTTTCATTAACCCTCTAACCGCCAAAGTTGCAAAATTGTGACAAGATGTCATCCTTAATAAAATAGACTGCAGTTCCTAATATGGTAATGTCTCAGTTGTATACCCTACCACTAGATTTTACTTTGATTCTAGACTAAATAGAACTAAGAAAACAGCAGAGCAAGTGAGCGCTCATGTCATTGATGCAGAAGCAATTCATTTCATAGCGTGAGTAAATTGTGAGATTTGTGAAAGAAAAATTGCCAAATGGCCAATAAAAAGTTACTGTGAAGATGTGTCACAAATGCTATTCGCCAGTTCTGACTCTGAAGGGGAATATTTGCATTTTGGAAATTATGATTGGCCATCCAGTATATCCATTATTTCCATAATAGTACTAATGAACTGATCAAAATGTAGACTGCACTTCACATTGTATGGTAATAATTTAGTACTTTCTTCTGTTTTATTGTTGGTTTTCTCTTTTCTGATAATTTGGAATGAGAATAAAAAGACATGGAAATAAGTTCAAACATCAATATTGTTGAATATTATAAAATTCAACATGGGCTATTCCCTGATGGTGTTTTAATATGCAAATTATATGAGTATATCTACAACACACATAAACTTTGAGTCATGCCCAATATTTTTCTAAATTACAGTAGATATCTATCTTTAAGTCGTTTCAAGCCAAAAGCTTTTGAAATCCTGATGTCAAAATCCAGTATTTGATTTTGAAAACGATTCAATGTTTGGAATGTTCTTATGTTAGACTGCCCCTATTATGTATTTTTCCATATTCCCTTTCACGCAGTGTGTAACAAAAAGTGAATAAAAACATCCTGAAAAATCTATGTGGACGGTGTATAAAGTTATTGTCTCTCAAAAGAAAGAGTTGCTGTTTCATGTAAAGCCAGAATGAAACCGTAGTATATTTCCCGCTACTTATTGGTATTTTTGCATTGGTCTGAATGAAAATGCAAATACATCCTTTGCCACTAGGTGCTGCTTTGGAGCAGTAAAAATAGCGATTTCCCTGGTAACGCTGTATGTAAAGCAGTACTGAGCTCACAAATACTGCTCAGGTTTTACAGGCATAATGAAATGAAAACGCCACCAATCAGCGCAGATTCGCGTCATGCAAAGGAGAGGTTTGAAAAAATAGAAATTTAATTGTTTAAAATCATAATTGAAAGAGTTTTGGTCATAACAGCAAAATTGGAAGTATTAGGTATCGTTACCATATCTACTTTCTCTTCTCATTTCAGTAGTTCTTTTCTGTCCTTTTTCTTTGTTCATTTTCTCACCTTGGACTAGCCATATCTTGAGGCAGATGAAACCACTCCTGAAGTTTAGACTCCAGGCCCACTCCAACCTGTAGAACAGAGCCAAGGACAACAAATGAGAGAAAAATAGATATAAAAAGAAAAGTTACAGGAGAGAGAACTTACCTTGACCAGATATGAACCGGGTTCCACTGAGCATGCCCAATAGTGTCGGCCCTGCGTTATGGCCACGTCACCCACAAGCAGATCAGCTGTCAGGTGGCAGGAAGTGAGGGCCCGATCGGCGGCCTGCAGCAGCGAGAGACCTGGCACACTGCGAGCACACCGCTGCTCCTTACTCACCACCAGTCTGTCCGCATGCAGACCCCAACGAGAGTCCAGGTAAAAATTCAACACTGTCGGGCAGGCGGGAGGAAGACAACAGCGAGGGAATACGGGAGAATTGTTCAGGGGGACAGAAGAAGAGGGGAAAGGGACACAGTATTAAGGCACCAAAAGGGAGGGGCGTAAGAGTGGTTGGAAAGGGAGAGAGAAGTACAGAATACGCAAAAGGAGGACAAGGCATAAAAACAGCAATCAGGAAAACAGTAAACAAGGAAAGAAGACAAAGAAATGCACTCTGGGAATAGCAGGGTAAAATCAAGACTGCAAAAAGCAGGAAGATTTGCGTTCCAGCAGACAGGCAAAGAAAAGATGTACTTCCTCATTAGTATTTCAAAGTTAAAAGTCTATTCATAGAAAAAACAAATTAATTTCATCTTAAAAAATCAGATTCATGTCTTTGTATCACTTGTTTTATTTATAACATAAGATAATGTTGCCGGGGTTTTTTAGTGAAGATCTGCCTTCTGGTTGGATGTAGCAAATCTTGGATTATTATTTGTAACATGGGCCTCCATTTAATGTGGTTAATAAACATTATGGAGCATTTGCTTTTGGCCACATTTACAAAGCGGATGGGTCAACAATCCCGTAATATTTTATAACACGAGGGTTTTGTGTGGAAAATAAACATACTGATGGTTTAAAGAATAAATGGCTCAAACAATTAAATGATGAAGGAATTCTAAACAAGAAAAAAGTTATAATAATAGAAAGATTTTTAAGGGCTTTCAAAAGGGAGCAGGAAAGGTATAGCGCTGTTGTCACTAAAGCTGGAAAACATGGAAAAACCAAAGGTTGTAGAGGAGGAGATGGGAATGAATAAAAAAAGATAAAGAGAAAAGAAGATAAATGCGCAGATGAGTATCATTTGGGAATGAATTTTGTTTGTGTTGAAATATCTTCAGGAGGTGTTTCTTACCAGGAGCGGGCGGTGTGTGTAAATATACTTCCTCACTGTATTCGCCAAAGCCAGCCTTGTTGCAGCCTCTCACCCTCAGCACATACACACTGTCCATCTCCAGCCTGTCAATCACCGTACAGGTCCCGGTCACCTCCTCCAATCTCTGCCAGCCCCAACGAGCAGCAGCCAATCCCCCGCGAATCCCCCCTCTAGCCCCGCCCCCTGGAACAACCCCCCGCCGCCGGAATTCCACAGAGTAATGCCAAGCAGGGGTGGAGTCTTGAGGCAGCCGCCAGCACAAAAAGAGCTGGTCGTAGGCGAGGGTTCGCTGGGTGTCAATCACAGGAGCGAGAGGGGCTGATGGGATAGGTCATTTTGGTTGGGTTTAGATTATGTGACATAGCAAGTAACATCTAGTTTTACCTTTACATCTTATGTTTCGGAGAAGTTACTTTCCTATGTATTTATTTACTTTTTACTTATTTACGTAACTTTCTGTGAGCTTTTGGTAAACTCTGTGCATGTATACTAATATATCTGCCATAACACAATATTGTGCAGGAATCGTATTTAAAACCTCTTCCCAAATAAAATGAATGCCATATTCCCAATTCAAACAAACTTCAAAAAATTGTAATTGTTTTACTTACTTAATTAAATAGGCTATGGCCCACATTCAAGTTTAAAATATTAAACTTTATGTTTAATAAAGTGATTCTAAATGATTGACTCTTAAGATGAGTCCATCAAACTAATTCAAGAATGAGAAATATGAGAAATCTAGGTTTTTTTGTGAATCAAACACAAGCTCCTTTCTGTGCAATCTAGTAATTAATTGTTGCCTATGTCAAATCGGTGTAATATTGATCTATCATTAATCATTAACACATTAAAGATAGACATCATGAGTTTGTCAGCAGTATTTTACTGAATGTTAGTAATAATTTATTCCCTTTCGTACCCTGAATAAAGTTCAGGTCTGTGAGGAGTTTGAGCTCTCTGGAAACATCAAGCTGGAAGTGTCGGAACGAAGGATCAGCGGAGAGAGAGAAACGCTGCATAGATTCAATAGAATGAGCCAATCTGCCAGAAAGAGAGATAACAGTTCAGTGTTTTGGGAACAGACATCAGTATTATCAGCTGATAATAAGGGGAGTAAGCCTTCCCACCTGTTGTGTGTTACTCTGGCTGCGTGCACAAAGCTCGATGGGTCATTTTCTTTGAGCAGCTCTTGAGTGAAAGCCATCAAGCCGGCGTGTTCCAGCAGGCTCCGTTTTTCAGCCACCTGGTTGGCCAAAGCCTCTGCCCTTCTCTGCCGTGAGCTTTCCAGAGCCTGGGCAAGCATTGTCTGCCTTTCGGTCAGCAACGCCATTATCTCCTTCACGCAGTGAGAGAGCTGCTCTTTGGCTGATACGCTGTTCACCTGCATTCATGCACACGGACAATTACTGCTCAGCACATCCAACACCTGCTTTCCTTTTGTGTCAGAGATGGAAAAGGCGGCCGTACCTCAGTTTGAGTGATGGCATTCTCCAATTGTGTGATCTGAGTCAACACTGTGTCCTGATTGGACAGGATGTAGTTCAGCTCCTTAGTGATCTTGTCCTACAACACACAATGTTTCATTTAAATCTGGCACTTTTACTGAGAAGGTTAATAATTGTGACGTTTTGCCTTCTTTTTAAATTTATTTTATTTGCCCATACTTTGCTTTTATTTATTTTTTTGTTAATCAGTTTCTCTTCAAGAGAAAAACATGGCAGTGTTTGACAATTGTTTCATAAAAATCAATATAACAAGAAAAAACACCTTAAGAGTCTGGTATGCTTGGGTGACGGGCGCAATCTTGTGACCCGCATGGATTCGGCGCAGTTTGCAGAGTGAACAAAGAAGCATCTGACATGACTTGCAGTAAAACTGCAGCCTCTCCTGATCATGTTCTGGGCATGTCAACACCTAGAGAGATGAAAATGAAAAAAATGTAGGATACACTATAGATAGAATAAAGGTTCATCTGCATTAGGGGTGGACGTTTTAATCATCAATTTATTCATGCACATTTGTGACCCTGGACAACAAAACCGACAACAAATTGATTATACATGAAAGCTGAATAAATAAGCTTCCCATTGACGTATGAATTGGATGGATAGGGCAATATGTGACCGAGATACAACTAAATGAAAATCTGGAATCTGAGGGTATAGAAAAATCTAAATGCTGAGGAAATCACCTTTAAAGTTGTCCAAATTAGATCTTATCCATGCATATTACTAATCAAAAATTAAGTTTTAATATATTTTCGGTAAGAAATTGACTAAATACCTTTATGGAACATGATCTTTACTTACTATCCTAAGGATTTTTGGCAAAAAAGAAAACTCAATAATTTTGACCCATACAATGTATTTTTGGCTATTGCTACAAATATACCCCAGCGAATTAAGACACATTTCATTTCCGATTTTTAATGCGATGTTGCGTAGCTCGCCAGTGATCTACAGTTCTGTGTATCAACTGCCGCTCGTTTTAAAAACAGCTGATTGATCAAAGAAACGGCTTTACTGACGAAACGCACATGAATAAATCAACGATTAAACAGCCCAGCCCTAATCTGCATACTCATTTTGTGAAATTCTGTTTCAAATAAGAATATTATAGAAGAAAAAAGGGGTTGTGAATGCAGTTTTATGTTAAATAATTTATTAGACCCTGGATGGACACCTAAGTTGTGAGAGGTTATCGGGTAGTCGTCTCACCTTTGGCCTGAAGTTGAGGGTGGGCTGAACATGTTCATGCTGGGCGCGTGGAGTGCCCCAGGGGTGGTAGAGTTTGAAGCACTCATTACAGAAGCTAGCTCTGCAGTCAGCACAGCCTTTAGTGGCCTCCAGGGCCTGTGGGGGTTTACAAAACTGACACATCACAGCCACACTGCCCAAACTCACTGTGTGCCTGTACCTAGAGAAAACAAGACAGAGAGATCCTGCAGTGAAGCCTTTGGTCATTTGTCTATGTGGTTTTCTTCATGCAGATATAGTAACACACAGGGAAAGTTATGTATTTCTAGGTGATCAGTAGGTGACTAACCAAATAAGTAAACAAGTATAAATGCTGAAATTATATTATATTATATTTTACGACTGTATTTAGCCTAATATTAGATCTAGATCACTAATCAAATAAGTATGAATGCTGAAATTATATTTATTATTCATATTAAATATGACATACTATAACTTTACAAATCAATTTAATATAAAATTATGTATTTAAAATGTTATTTAAAATTATTAGACCACTAATGAAACGTAAATATGTATACATAAGTATAAATATTGAAATAAAATAAAACAATTTATTTTCTGTAATTAATTTTTTATTATAGATTACTACATCACTAATCAAGCAAACCTATTATACATTGTATTATAATATTATAATACTAAATTGTGCCTAAATTTCTATGTAAGATTTTTAAGACACTAATTAAACAAGAAAATAAGTATAAATGTTCAAATATAATATTATATTGCATATTTAAGATTATGTTTAATATTACTAGATCACTAATCAAATAAGCAACAAGTATGCTGTGCATGTTTAAAATTACGTGTATTTTATTACACAAATTATTATTTCTATTCAAAATCACCAAGTCACTAATCAAATAATTTAACTAATAATATAAACACTGAAAATATATTATATTATTACATTTTAAATATATATAATGTAATTCATAACTAATGTGTGTATTTATTACCTTTCTACAATTCTCTCCAGTGTAAGGTTCCTCATGCACTCAGCCAGTCCTCTCTCACCTAGTTCTACATCTCGTCCACAGGGGGCACAAGGAAAAAGCATGAGCGGTGGAGGGCCTTCCTTTCGCCTGCGGCCTGGGTACGTCCCAGAACCTAAACATACACAACCAGTGAGATAAACTAAATTTATATCAACCCATTTAAATGACATTGAAGATGGCGCCTACTCTCTCTTGTCTCCACACACCTGAGCGCAACAGGCGATCCACACGGTCAGACTTGGGCATGGGTCTGCGCATCTGCCTTGGGGACCGTGTGTTGGGGGTGGAAGCGGGTGAGTTGGGCTCCGGGGGGAGCTCGGGCTGGGGATACCCGCTCTGAACCAGCACCTCGGAGGCACACATGAGACACACGCTGTGAAGGCAGGGAAGTACAATAGGCTGCTTCACAATGTCCTTGCACACAGGACACTGCAATTCCTGCTCCATACTCTTCATATTGGACTGAAAAAAACGAACAGAGGAGGAAAAGAAAGAGGGAGAGTAAAAGGTAACAGAGAATGAAACAAATATTGACTAAAGTGAAAAAAAGACTTGTTTTTAAATATACTGTACTACTATTCAAAAGTAAGATTTTTTTCTATGTTTTTGAAAGTCATCTTATTCTCATTAAGACTGCATTTGATTAAAAACAGAGCTGAATGTTCAGCATCATTACTCCAGTCTTCAGTGTGTCATATAATCCTTCAGAAATCATTCTAATATGCATATTTGGAGCTCAAGTAACATTTCTTATAATTATCAATAATGAAAAACAGCTGTGCTTCTTAATATTTTTGCGAAATCTATATTTTTTAGGTTCAAAGGAGCAGCTTTTATCGACAGATTTTTTTTTTTACTTTTGTATACATAAAAAATGTGCAGTGATCCTAACACTATTAGTTTCATGCATTATCAGTTAAACTGGAAAAAATCAAATTAAATAAATGCATCACAAAAAAGTAAGCAGTAGCCCTTTCAATGATAAATTTAGTTCCTTGAGTGATATTTGGGACAGTATTTTTGAGCTCTATAAAGAATTATGTCTTTGAGTGACTTGCCTTTATAAATAGCTGTCTCTGGTGCACTGCTACTGGTCTGCAATGCTCTTTAAAAATGGATAGTGACTTGATGTTGATGATTTAAGCAGACAGCTGGGTGACATTGGAAGCTCTGGAAAGGCCATGTCAGCTAAAACATGACCTTGTCCATCAGACTAGCGCAGTATAGACATATTTGTGGTGACCGAGGACTGACTGAGCAACAGCACAACAACCAGATCTGACACCTGTTTTTCTAAAGCATGCACAAACATACACGATTTGCATCTCCTTAAAAACACATATAGTATGGACAAACTAAACTAGTTAAAAGTAGTTTAGTTAGCCTAGCCTGATTAGCCTGACCTCTAGAAACCACAATGAAAAAAAAAAACAGTTAACTGAATCTGACGAACATTTGCCAGTGTGCAAATACAACAGGCTACGTTATAATTATATTACTACGCTAGTTATTAGTTAATCACCGGCCCCTCTGATACAATGGTAATGCAGTCTTTAAATATAACCGTATATATTTGTTATACACGCGTTTTACCCTTTAAATCATACTTTCATATCAAAACACATGCTTTAGGAAGGCCTACTGTAGCTTAATGTGCTTCTTTATCACAACGCGGTCATTCAGCAATGTCACCTGGCCTTATAGGTCACTCCATCTAACAATACGAAAGATTTTACATTATTTTGGCTTTTTTAAATAAACGCGACTGAGGTTTGACCTACATACTTGACTGTAAACCGGTTAGCACGGTGCACCGGTTCGTGCTGTTTTCGGCAGCGCCCTTACCTTCACCTGAAATCTGGGCGCCATTACGGGATGCTGCTGTTTTTACTTCGTATGACAGCACTGCTGTCGCAAACCAGTGCGACTTGCCGAGATAGGATACACGCTTTTAATTGGCAAGTATGAAAAGCCTATATGCGGTTTCCAGTCAGGTAAAAATATTACATCGATAAAACACCGCATGCTGTAGAAGCATCACTGCCACATGCACGATGCGGATTTAATACTTTGTCTATTATTCTTGTAAAACATACCGTTTATGTTTCGTTTCGTCGCAGGAGATCATCATATATCAAAGGGGAAATCTTCCGTCGGCCGCCATTGCCTCTTTCAGGTTGAAATGTAGGTTAGTAGGATGTCGTTACATCCGCACGCAGCTGGAGATGCTTTCAAACCGACGCTCTCGGTCTCCAACCCGCATCCCGTTTCCGTGGCAACGAGCTCGTCCGCTTCATCAGCAGCAGCACGTTGCAGGTGACTCCCTCAGCATAGCCGAGCCACAACTAAACTGCTGAATTTAATTATTTATTAGTCAAACTGTCTAATCCAGTCATTGTATAACAAAAAAAGAGAAAAAAGTAAAACTGTGCAGATACCTGAAGACAACTGTTAATTTGGTCGAAAGGCAGTGATGCTTCATGAAGCTTTGAAATGTTTACGAATCTCTCACTCGGTGGTTGTGAGCTTGTATCGAAGCCATGTGTTCAAATTTCTCATCAGTTTTATAATATAATTCCATTTTTGCGTATGTATCCATTTTAATACGTAGGTCTATGCGAGTAGGTGTAGTAATAAAGGAGAATGATCTCTCCTCCTCTTTCCTGTCACTGCCTAATAACACACAAAACAAACAAAAAAGAACAAGAAATTTACAGAGCCTTCATACATAATCATTGCATTTAATAAACTCCACCTTCATGAATCTATTTGCCATTGTGTTGTAATAGGTATGAAATGTTTAGGCTTGCACCTCACGCGTTTTCACCGGCAGATGCCGCCAGCGTGTGGTGTTTCGACTGATTCCAAATAGTGAATCATTTTACGAAGCAGTCGGTTCAATTGATTCAGAGTTTCGAAAAGCTTCGTTTCTCCTATCACTATCGAAAGGTGACCACGAAACAAATATTAAGAAACACAAGAAAAAAAAAACATTTAGTTTCACTTAACTGTATATTTTAAATGAATCATTAGTATTTTGTATGAAACTGTGAGACAGAACAGTATTTATTTGAAATAGGAATCTATTGTAACTTTGGAAATATTATTGCAATAACTTTTATTCCTTGAATAAAAGTTGTTTTTTTTGTTTAGGATACTTGTTTTAATTATCTCAACGTTTTGGATAGTAGTGTATCACAATTTCCACAATAGGCCTTAATAAAAATAAATAAATATTAAAAAGCAGCAAAAACCTTTTTCAACATAAAAAAAGTTTCATGAGCACCAAATCTGCCTATTAGAATGATTTCTGTAATGATGCTGAAAATTCAGTAATAAATAAATGATATTTCACTGGTTCCCCCTTCCTCACTACATAACCAATAGTAGGCATGTTTGGCGTGCTGTTCAGGGAACAGGCAGAGAGCCCGGCAGACCCCGAGCCCTAGGGGACCAACCCCTAGGAGGCGAGGGCTGGGTAGAGCTCGGAGCCCGGCCTGGTCACCGCGTCCCCACCTAGAGGAGGGTGGGATGGCTTCTTTCAAAAACATTTTAAAATCTTAATTATTTTGAAACTTTAATAGTGAATATGTACAGTACAGGCCAAAGGTTTGGACACACCTTCTCATTCAATGTGTTTTCTTTATTTTCAATGACCATTTACATTCTTCTCACTGAAAGCATCAAAACTATGAATGAACACATGTGGAGTTATGTACTTAACAAAAAAAGGTGAAATAACTGAAAACATCTTTTA
>JAUMHP010000246.1:123201-158232 GCA_032361065.1 Enteromius trimaculatus | reverse complement strand
TTGGACAACTTTAAAGGAGATTTCCTCAATATTACATTTTTATTGCACCCTCAGATTGCAGATTCTTTAATTGGTTGTATCTCTGACAAATATTACAAACTATACATCAATGGAAAGCCTATTTATTAGTTTTCAATTTTTTTCAGTTTTTTATTAGAGTCTCAATTTTGAAAAAAATGTACACTTATGATTTAGTGATCCAGGGTCATATATGAAATAAAACTTACATTTAATTAAAAACAACATGCACAGCCCTACTCGTCTCTCATTCTGCCTCTGCAATGTCACATTTCCCGCTCTTATTTTCAGCTTTTTCATTTTCCTTATTTAAGCTACAGCTAGCCATGAAATGACGAAGCACAGACTGCATATTAGAAAAGAATACTTTATTCAAAGATGGGAAATGGTTTGTGTCTGCATCTGAGAGAGCGAGAACGAGAGAGAGAGAGAGAGAGAGAGAGAGAGAGAGAGAGAGAGAGAGAGAGAGAGAGAGAAAAAAAATTTGAAAGTAATTTGCTTGGTCCCCCATTAAGACGAGATGGCTGGCATTTCATAAGAGCACAGCAGCAGCAATCTTTTGGCAGCGTGTACCATTTTGGATAACCTTTAATTAATGCCTTAACAACCACTAATTGCTATAATGACAGTAGCGATAAAGTAGTACCTGCAATATGTGCTGTCACCAAAAAAAAGTGTGGTTCATCATAAAAATTCACCTGAAAGATGTACCGGCCTAAAGGCAGATTTGAAACAGGATACAGTCCATTCGTTGCGAAACCACAACATGCTTCAGTCATTCCTCTGAAGACCTTCACTGTGATTTGCTCCTCTGCAACTCTATTTCTGTTTCTGACTCTTACTGTTCCAGTAAGTCACATAGCAAGAATTAAACTCAACAACACAACTGCCTTGTTTTCTATCGAACTCAACTATAGCCACTCAACCGTCAAAAAACCAGCCCAGGTTATTTATAACTTGTTCCCCCAGTTTCACAGACAAGGAATAAGCTAGTCCCAGACGAAATTGCACGTTTGAGCTGTCTCAGATGAAAATATCTTGCTCTGACATATCTTAAAACACGTCAGTGTCATTGTTCTGTGTTAAGATGTACACTCTTATAAGGCATTTTGGTAAAAGTTGCTTAAATAGCTTGATTTAACTAATGACTAGTCCTGGCTTAAGCTAAACCCTGTTTGTGAAACGGGGCTGTTGACTTCTACACCAATAGCATCAACAATCCCAACTTCAAAAACAGGTTTCCCGAACATATTCCTCATCTTACATTGCTTTCCGATGAACTGGAGTGATCGCAATGATCAGTATGGTGGATTGACTCCTGCCTTGCAGTTAAACAGTCAGAGAATTTTTTTTTTTTCCTGTTTAATTTGCTCAAAAATATGAACCTTTGAAACTGAACGATACTTATTTTATACGATACAGATATCATAACACTTTTTACGAGATTTTTGTTGTTTTAACATTTAATATAGAGCTGTACTTACATGAATGAAAATAGCTGAGACCAATATGGCCACCAAGTGCATTGATTTTTAAATAATTTCCCCTCAAATAGCAAAACTGGCTTAATGATATGGATTTGGGGTTGACTAACTGTTTGCCCAAATAATTGAGGCAGATTGAGGGAATGTCCAGCAAACCTGTTCTAAAACCTTTTTTTTCTTTTTGAAATTATACTCAACAGTTTTAAATGTCAAGAATTATTGAAAAACAACTGAAATTGTAATATTCTGCTTAATGTTCATTGGTTGTGCAGTACCCTACAAAATTTGCCTGTCACACAGAATGCATTCTTGAGATTCAGGGTGGTAGAAAAATAAAACGCAATTCCTAGAATCATTCATGTATAAGACGGCGCCAAAATGTGATACAGTGAAACATCCTTCTAGTACATGTTTACATAGAAAACTATGGACAAGCAGAAAAATGGATGCGAAAAAAGCCCCCAGTCTGCTTAGAACAATGCCAGCACAAATCATTTCTTAGAATGGAAGCATAAAGTAACTCGCAATTATTACTGAAGATCAATAAAAGTGATTTTCTTTTGCATTACATAATGTAAATAAATACTCATCCGAGTTACATCGAGATGCTTTTTACTGGATTTAACTGGCCTAGGTTTCTTTTTTTGAAGATCATTGGGTCAGCACACTTTTAGAGCTTGACTGATTAACAGACCAATCACTAAAGAGGTTACGAGAGCTCACGTATGTTTTGGATATGTTCATATTTTATTTACTAAAAGGTTTGTGTAGTCTTTTATCAATGCAGACTCATCACAAAATGGCACAGATTTATGCTGATATTGTGAAAGAACCCACTTTACCCCATGTTTTTTCAGACATCTGTAGGACACTGTGTGTAAGTGGGAAAAACAGAGCGAGAAAGAGAGATTTGCCTCAAATACCTGTGTTTTTTTTCTAAGTGACAGTAGAGAATCAGTGCACAGATACTGTGTTTGTGGCTCTGATCCTACTTAGATATTCACAGGATCATCTCTGAACACCTCACACTGTCTGTCATTTCACAGAGATGATGGGAGAGAGGAAAGGAGATTCAATCCATGTCTCCACTGTCTTTGTGCCATTTCTCCAGTATGTCTCAGGGGATTGTTAGTCTTTCTTCCCACACTCTCTCCCATTTCCCTTCCGCAGTATGTTTTTCCTCTCCTCATCTGTTTTGTGACGGATGCACTCACTGTTTGGCTTTTTTGGGGCATGATGCGCTGTTTCTCTCAAGCTGCGAAGCCATTCTTCCTCTTGCCAGTAAATGTTGCTGAGTCTCACTTACCCCCCGACCGCCTTCTCCGTTTGTTTCTGTCCATCCCTCTCTAATTCCCCTATCACTCTTTCATTTTCTTATACACTTGTCTGAACCACTTCTTCAGGCCATCCTTCTCTCGTTTTGCGCTGACTGTGTCTCTTTCTCTAATACACTCTGTCTCATTTTGTCTTTCATTACCCTTGTTCTGCTCTTGCCTCGTCGTCTTGTGAGGCCCTAATCCCTCCATCGGTCTACATCTCTGTCCACGTCAGAGGAGTATTCCATCTTTCACTTCTTCTGTATCTCCCCATTATGTGAAGCATTCAAACCCTCTAGCAGTTCTCCAATTCTGCTATCTGTCCTTGAAACAAGTGCCTTTTTCATTTTTTAATGAGTCTTTGATCTGGGTTCATATGAGCCATCCACCTCACGTCTGCCACTATTATCAATATTTCTCCCTGTCTCTTTTGCTCTTCCCTCCCTCTCTCCTCACCTTCCCGTCGATGAACGTTACCAAAATAGATTTTGACATCTTAGAGAAGTTTTGCACTGTGCTAGATGCGAGATGTAAAATGTCACACAAGTTTGAGTAACACTTTACTGGTCGTTCCTCAGAGGTTCGTGTTGGGTTATGAGGCATTGGACACAGAACGTCAATAATCAGTGTTTCACTTTTTATGGTTAAGTTTTCATTTCATTTCCGAACATTTTACCCTATAGTAAACCAACCCACACGTCATTTGCAGACCCCTTGTGGTGAAGATCTTTAGCGTCAATTAGAAGCATTCTCGATCCAGACCTCGAGATTCTGCATTATTCCAAACGCAGTCTTGGAAAAAAGCTTAGTCACTGGTTTAGGGAGATGAATATTCCCCATGTTAGCTCAAACCCATGTTTCCCGAATGCGCATTCTTTTCCAACAAAGCAATCAGATGAAGTCCTTGGAAACTGCCTCCACAAAGTTAGGTGCCGACATAAGAATGGAGATGGTGCAGATGATGTTGAAAACGCTGAATGCCACCAGACAAAGTCGGTCGATTACGGCTGCAGCAAACTTCCATTGTTCGGCCACGCTGTCGTTCTCATCCTGTCCGCGGAACCTATCAGCAACATATCGCACTTCTTCTAAAATAGCCTGAAGCTGTGGGTCTCCACCTCCACTGGTCCCCGAGCAAGAGCACCCTCCGCCGCCACCAGACACTGTGCTCGGACAACCAGTGGCCTCCAGATTGGGAGTGGGAGGCGGTGGAGGGCTGCAAAACTGTGAAGGGAGGTGAGGTGGTGGGCTGGATCCTACCGCTGGAGGCGAAACCACTGCAGGACGCGGTCCGCCCGACATGCTGTTTCTTTGCACAGATTCGGTGAGCAGGGATGGCGGCAAAGCTTCGTCGAGACTGGAGAACCCGATGTAGAGCAGGTTGCCATTGTTGTTGGCGCTGTTGGTCTGGTTGTGCAGATGGTGGGTGTGGCCGGCGGCCGCCGCGGCTTGAAGGAGGCTTTGGGGATGAAGCGGGTGTAGCGTAGAGGAAGTGTGGTGGTGGTGATGGAGGTCTGCAGAGGCAGAGCCGGGTGCATTAGGGAGGCTGCCGCTCTGGGAACCTGAAGAGCAACGTCTTAAGTGAGGTGCACATGGAGGGCGCTCAGGGTCTTCACTCTCACCAGGACGCTTCATACGCAAAAACCAGGCCACCCACTGGAGCAGGACTAGCTGAACCTAAGAGAAGGCAGATGCACACTGAGGAATGTGTAAAAAAGAACTGTAACTGGAATCATTTGGATACTTTTAAGAATCCTTTTAAGAAAACTTTTAAGAAAGACTTTTAAGTTAAGAATATTATCTTTGTATAAATTTCAAATGTTTCCCTACGGTACCAACTTAAACTGAATAAAATTTTAACCATATCCTGCTTTCTCAGTAAACAACATTAGCCTTGAATATTAAAAGTAAAATCCAATGTGCAAGCTGATAATTTTATGTATTTATGTGAGAGGAAGCATGCATTTCACAGCAGTGTGTCAAGCCGTTTTGAACTATATACTGCATATGCTCTACACGTACAGTGTAAACAAAAGGTTATACAGCACTTTCTGAACAACAAACACAGCGAAACAATCCATGCAAATCTTTTTCAAGAGTCAAGCGGGGAAGTTTTGGAAGGAAAGGAGTTGTAAAACAGCAACATATGACAGCAAGGACTGTGACGCAGAGAGAGATAACGAGGTGACAAGCTAAAATTATTCAGTTGCACTGCCGAGTCTCGGCCAACAAGAGGCATAAAGCATGGCAAAATGTACGACTAGTGGGGTTTGCAATGCTTTCATCTGCAGAAAAACTGCAGTTTAAGCAACTGGGTCCTTTTTTGGCATCTTCACACATTTTGTGTGTATTAAAAGATCACTCAATATATGTTTGGCTATCATAAACAAAAGCAGTGCAACTAATGCATTATCAAAAACTTACCGACACATTTTAGAAGGTTGAGGTGTATGTTTGCCCTTGAGGGTTACAACAACATCTTTCCCTGATCTGTATCCACCTTTTAGCATCTTCTTCTGAACTGCATCTCTTTTTAGCTCTTTAGATTGTAAGATAACTACTATTGCAGTTATGTAAGCATTGCTTTTTCCCGGTTGTTCAGATAAAGAGGGGGTTTTTTTCAACTCCTTTGAGCCTTGGCTCTGGCGGACATTTTCAATAACTACACATGTCTTGCATTGGGTGTGAATGTTGCTAAAAGCTGATCCCAGGATAGGATCATAGGACGCTGTGCTCTGGCAAGCGTCTCACTATTATTATTGCTCATACTTTGAGTTAGAGATTAAACAAACCTCTGACCTTCAGTTTTAATCCTTGAATTGTGCTATTATAAGGCACACAATTTTTGTCCAGCAGCTGAAACATTCCATACACTTTCATTTAAGAAAGACAGAATTCATGTCTAAGGATCAATAAATAAGAGATATGAGCCTTTTAAAGCCACCCTGAAACCTACACTACCACTTAAATAATACTTTCACGTGGCAAAGAGACTTTCAATTCATCAAAAATAATCATCAAAATATTTCTATTTCAATTAAGTGCTGTTCATTTTTACTCATCAAGTAATCCAAAAAATAGTTTAAAAAATCACTAAAATATAAAGCAGCACACCAGTTTTTAACATTAAAACATAAAAAAGTAAAGTTTCAGCATATTCAAGTGATTTCTGGGGCATCAAGTGACATGAAAACTGCAAGAACGGCTGATGAAAATTCAGCTTCAGCTAAATCACAGGAAAGAATAGCTAGATTTTGAATTATATTCAGATAGAAACAGTTGTTTTAAAATGTAATAAGCAATGTATGCAGCCTCAATGGGTAAAAAGAGATTTTCAAAAAAAAAACCAAACATGTGAACAATAGTGTATAATGTCATTTTTAAGAAGCATGTAAAAATCCAGCTGTGATGCCGAATTGATGTCAGTCTCATTGAGTAAATACACCTGTCAGCTTTCTCTTGTTGCATTTGGCTTTGTAAGTGAATGGGGTTCGATCAGCAGGACCGGGGCACATCAGCTGAGCCGCTAATTGGCTTGCAGAACGCTCAAATACGCTCATTCATCAGTGCCGACAGATCGCAGATCTATATCCATCTGCATCCTATTTACTCATTTAGTCCCCTTCTGTTGGCTTTATCACTATTATCATTGAATAAGTAAATTACTGCTTTCAATGCAACTGACATGAGAGATGTTGCTGCTTGCATTTGTGAGTCAGGGCATTGATTGTGTATGTGATTGTGTGTGAATAGACGTACCCATTTGGGCATGTTCCCTCCGTTGGGGTCATGATGGTGATATTGGAGCACAACCACTGTCGCAATAACTGACATTCCAACAATGATCATTATACTGGCAAAATACTGTCCTGAGAGAGAAACAAAGAGAGAAAAGCATGCATAAACCTTTAATTTATTACGGAATAGCCTTTTATCATTCAGTCATGCTAGTAAAAGCCAGGGCAAATGTAACAAAAAAGGGCATTGATTATAAAAGTGGCGCAGAGAAGAAAGGCAGAATGACGAACAGATGAGCAAACCATAAAAACTCAATCATAAAGGAGAGGGGGAAGCAGACAGGAGAGACAAAGCGCTGTGGGTGAACACTCTTCCAGCAAACGCATTTCTACAGATTACATCTTTGCGGCTTCTGAGGGCCTATAAACCAGAGGGTGGGAAAAGAGAATGTGGGACGAATCACTTTTTTTTCTAAAGGATCATCTGTAGGTCGGTTTCATTTTTATTTTTCTCCTGCTTCTTCTCTCTCCTGACCGGCTCATCATTTCCAGTTAGCGGTCTTTTACGAGTCATGTTGCAAATTATCGTGAGAAGCCAAGCGTATGGTTGCCAAGACCAGGGCTTTTGGCTGTGATACAGAATGGTGATCAATTTATTCTTCAGTGGTGCAATGTGTGCATCTCAGCACACGTAAAATATACATGCTTATGCACCAAATTTTACACATCATTAACAAAAAGATCAAAGGCTTGAATGAAGACTAATATATTCAAAGAGCCCTGTCTTGTCATTTGCAAAAGAGCTAAGAGGGATAAATACAATATAAAATATGCCATAGGAATGTTTCACAAAAAAAAGTAAAATTCGCTCATCCTCAGGTCATCCGTAATGTAAATAAGTTTATTGATGAAAACAGATTCAGAGAAATTTACTATAACATCATTTGTTTATTAAATGGACCCTCTGCAGTGAATGGGTGCCGTCAGATTGAGAGTCCAAACATCTGATAAAAATGTCCACACCAGTCCATCATTGACCATCTTGTGGCTGTGTTTTTGTAAGAAATAAATCCATCATTAAGACATGCTATCTTTAAACCGCCACTTCTGGTTTAAAATACAAGTCCGTAATCGATAATAATATTTCCCCCATTAAAAAAAAAAACGTAATTCCCTGTGATCTTCTTACATCAAAATCCACTGATGCATGTTTTAAGCTGTGTTTTGTTGTTTGCACATATTTCTCTGCTGAGACCACTTTATTTCTAAAGAATATTACAGATAAAAGACTTAGCTGGAAGCCAAACATCTACATGATTGACTCTTTTCTTACAAACCATTGACTTTTCACTTCACAAGATGTCATTTGGATTACTTACGGGTCATTGTGATGTTTTTATCAGCTATTTTGACTGCACCTATTCACTGCAGTGGTAAGAAAATTATGTAATGATGAATTTCTCCAAAACAGAAAAATGAATAATGCGTTAGTTAAGCATTAATTAATGGTTAATTTGTTCACAGTTAAGCATTAGTTGAGCAAAAACACACTACTAAGTAATGATTAACTTAACATTTTAAGGGCCCGAATTATCCATTAGTTAAGCACAAATAAACTAGTAATTTATGATTAACAATTATGCATCAGTTAAGCATGACCACGTGTATGGTTACCTGGTTATCTGTACCTATAGTAAGGGCATATTATCCATTATTTACAATTCTTTAGTCATTTTAAAGACATACGTTTATGCTATAAACAAAAATAAGCTAGTAATTAATAATTAACTAATATATGTATATATTAACTAATATAATATATATTTCATTTTTCATATTTCATTTTTTGTTGTTATTGTTAATTACTGCTGGTTTGCATATTTATAGCTACAATATTGTAATAAAGACTATTTGACCCCCTGTTCTAAATATACATTATGACACTTATTGAGTAATATTCAAGTTTATGGATTAGGATAAGCTAATAATTAAAGCTAAACTACTATAAATATAGTGTTAATAAATGGAATTTGACACCCTATTCTAAAGTGAAACTTAAATCCATATTAATTATGGCACATATTGAGTATTATTCAAGTTTATAGACTATAAAGTAATAATTAAGGCTAAACTGGAAGTTTAATAAATGTTTGTTTTTAAAATTACTAATTAATTGTAAATAACGGCTAATATGCCTCTATTATATGTTCAGGTAATCATTAGTTATATGTGTGTTCCTGCTTAACTAATGCATAATTGTGAACAAGTTAATCATAAATTACTAGTTTATTTATGCTTAACTAATGCATAATTCTGGCCCTTAAAATTTTAGGTTAATCATTACTTAGTCATGTGTTTTTGCTCAACTAATTATTAATTGTGAACAAATTAACCATTAATTAATGCTTAACTAATGCATTATTCTGGACCCTTAAATTAAAGTGTTACCCAAAATCTTAAATGGGCTGAGGGTGAGTACTTTTCTGCAGCAAATTTGGATAAACAATTCTTTTCAAATATTGACAAACACAAACATGCATGCTTTACCTATTAGCGGGATGGAGTCTGAGGTTGCTGGCATGATTTCTGCCACCAATAACATGAAGACTGTTAATGAGAGTAGCACAGTAATACCTGGGAATAGGTATAAAACAAAAAGAAATGGACTGCATGAAACATACATGTAATAGCATAAAGAATTATACACATATAACAAGTTTTAAATGTTAACTGCTCTAGGTCGATGAATTTGTTAGTATTTGGAAATTGTTTTTTTAGATATGTACTCTAGTTTCTTTTTTAATTTTTTTTTTTTTACTTTATTAACGTTTATTTAATTCAAGCTTATTTTTGTATCTCTTATTAATATAAATCAAATTCTGTATTACTTGCAAGTCATGTCTACAAATGGTAGTGAATGGTATAAATAATAATTCTTTATTTTTATGTTAATTTACATTAAATTTCCAGCCTGGCAGTGTAGATATTAGAAAAACCAATAGCAGTCGACCACTAATATAAATGCGTAGTTATACAGCATCTCTAGTTACGTGCGACATTGGCACTACATAAGATGCCCAAACACAGCTTCTTATTGAATGTAACTCATCTTGACAGAATTTGATTGGATCTGATTGGACGGCACTGGAGGGCTTGATGGAGTGATACATAAAGTGAATTACATCAGGCCATTTCTCTTCCTCAATCGCTCTTTAGTTCAGTTCAAGTCATCTCCCTCCCTCTCCGGCTGCTATCCATCTCTCTGTCCTCTATCCCCCCCACACACACAATCCATCCATCTCTATCTGCTGTTTAAATCTGCTTCCGCTCCCTCACTCAGCCTCCACCCTCTTACATATGTTTTGTTTTTGCATAGATTTATAAGTGCTATCTTGGCATAATGAACACTCAATAAAATTATTGTCACAAATACTCCACCAAATGATACTAAGCGTATTCATCAACTGGATTCATGTAAAAAAAAAAAACTCTTGGCTTTACACCAGGACTACCATTAAAATGTAAAATGAATTAATTTTGTTATATGCTAATTAATTGAACATAATTATTGGAGCTTTCACTGTTTGCATTACACTGTATTACAGCCTGTGCATTAGTATTGGGGATTTTCAATAACTCACAGTAGGTGGCAACAAGTGATATATGAGTGAATCACTATTGTTCATTCAAACGATTCATTCAAAAACTCAGACTGACTCCTAAAACACGTTAAAACAAGTCTTCTGAGTCATCTGCTTATCCATTCAAAAACACTGATTCGTTTAGAAATAAAATTACATATAACATGTATAAAACAATCATAATATTTATAAAAAGGTAAAACCTGTAAAAATCTATATGAAAAATTCCTCTGGATTAATACAGTACATTGTGCCACATTTAACAGATTATGTTTACAGTGAGTAAGTGTCGGAAGTCTCAAGTTTAGCAATTTTTACATTAATTTGCAATCAGAACCTAAATAACGAAGTGATAAGAAGAAGAATATTAACCCAGCGCAGAATTGTGACGTCTGTTGCATTTCAATGATGTAAAAGTTGCATAAAATGAGATATGGCAGTTCAGACTGAAGTCTCATAGCAAAACATTGGATAAGTATCCAATTTAGGACCACATATGAAAGTGGCCTGGGCCTGATTTTAAAAACTCGGATTTGTTCTGATCAGATTATTATAACAAAATGAGATATGGGTCACATTTGGGCAAAAAAAGTCAGATTTGGGCCACTTTAGCCTGCAGTGTGATGAGTCACTCACTCATCTGATTCGTTCAAAAACACTGATTCATTTAAGAATAAGATTAGCACTGTTTTATTTATTTTTTTACACAGGTAAAAAAACACCAGTAAAAAAATCTATATTTTCTTTTATAGTGAGTGAGACTCTGATTTGTTCAAAAATACTGAATCATTTAGGAACAAAATACAGATCATCAACCATAGTTTGTTTGTACATATTTTTGTTGGCAGAGCAAAAATATAAAAAGTATTGCCAGTATTGTTAGCATGTACAGTGGGGATCGAAAGTTCGGGCACCCCAGGTAAAACGTTGTATTAATGTGCATAAAGAAACCCAAAAAAGATGGAAAAATCTCCAAAAGGCATCAAATTACAGATCAAACATTATTATAATATGTCAAAAAAAGTTAGATTTTATTTCCATCAGTTACACTTTCAAAATAACAGAAAAAAAAAAGGTGTCTGCAAAAGTTTGGGCACCCTGCAGAGATAATATCTTGTACTGCCCCCTTTGGAAAGTATCACAGCTTGTGAATGCTTTTTATAGCCAGCCAAGAGTCTTTCAAATCTTGTTAGAGGTATCTTTGCCCATTCTACCTTACAAAAGTCTTCCAGTTCTTTGAGAGTTCTGAGCTGTCTGTCACGCACTGCTCTTTTAAGGTCTATCCATAGATTTAAATTATGTTGAGGTCAGGAGATTGTGAAGGCCATGGCAAAACCTTCACTCTCTTTAACTTCAGCTTTTTCACAGACGGCATCAAGTTACCATCCAAAATTTGCTGAAATTTTATTGAAAACCTCTCCTACTCGTAAAATGTTCCCTCTGCCACTGGCTGCAATGCAACCACAAAACATGATTGATCCACTCTTATGCTTAACAGTTGGACAGAAGTTCTTTTCAGTGCCCTTCTGTGCCATTTCATCTCCAAAAGTACCTTTGCTCATTCCGGCCAAAAAGTTCTATTTTAATCTCATCGGTCCAGAGATCTTATTTTCAAAATGCATCAGGCTTGTCTATATGTTCAATTGCAAACTTAAATCGCTGACTTTTGTGTTGAAAACGTTCTTCTGTTGACTCTTCCATGAAGACCATATTTGTACAAGTATCTCTTTATAGTGGAATAGTGTACTACACTCCAGTGTCTGCCAGATCTTTCTTGAGGGATAGTGCAGTCAAACATAGGTTTTGACTTACTTTTCTTACAATCCTGCGAGCTGTTCTGTCTTATAATTTTCTTGGTCTTCCAGATCTTACTTTAACTTCCACTGTTCTTGATGACTGCCATTTCTTAATTACATTCCGAACAGAGGTTATTGTCATCTGAAAACTCTTTGCTATCTTCTCATAGCCTTCTCCTGCTTTGTGCGCGTCAACTATTTTCAGTTTCAGTTTTCTAGACAACTGCTTAGAAGAACCCATGGTGCTGATTGTTGGGGCAAGAGCAGATGAGTCTGGGCATTTAAAACCTTTGAGATCACCTGGTCTTTCCAGACAGTGATTAAGAACAATCAATGACACTGTCAGGTCTCAGCTTTCCAAAGAGGGCAGTTCATGCTATAAACTCAACAGGGTGCCCAAACTTTTGCAGACCCCCTTTTTTGTTTTCTGGTATTTTGAAAGTGTTAATGATGGAAATAAAATTCCAACTTTTTTTTGACATATTATAAGAATGTTTAATCTGTAATTTGATGCCTTTTGGAGATTTGTCCATCTTTTTTTGGTTTCTTTATGCACATTAATACAACTTTTTACCTGGGATGCCCAAACCTTCGAACCCCACTGTAAGTTACTCATGGTTGTTAATAATAAATGCAATTAATTAAATTGAAATGTATTTTTTATCAAAAAACACATGTGGGGGGTTGTCAACAAATCTTCATTCCAAAGCTGTATGACTTTATTGTTTTCTGTGAAACACAAAACATATTCCTTTTAATATAAAGCTCAAACATACTTAGTTTTTGTGCATGTTTGCTAGCATACATGTACAGTCAAATACAAAGCCTTTCAGAGTATAATATAAACTCTTTTAAACCCAAGCACAACTGTCTCATATCCTCTCGTTTACAGGAGCTTGTCAATACAGTTGTCTGTTATTGTAAAAGTCTTTCTTTGTTGTTGTTGTTCCATCTCTTTAGTTTTGTCAAATTCAAAGCACTTGTGAGACCTTCTTATACTTGCAAGAGGAGAACTGGCCCCAACTAAGCCTGGTTCTCCCAAGGTTTTTTTTCTCCATTCTCTCATGGATGGGGTTTTGATTCCTTGCCGCTGTCGCCTCTGGCTTGCTTAGTTGGGGGCACCTAATTTCTAGTGATTATCGTCGTTGAGATTACAGAGACCGCCTCTGCATTTGATAAATAAACAGTTTAATCTCGTCATTATGCATTACCATCACTCTGTTCTCCTATTTGATAATGTTCTGTGCTTTGCTACAATCTATATAGTTAAAAGCGCTATATAAATAAAAGTGATTGACTTGCTAATACAAACATGTTATAATAATGAAATTTGTGTCATTTTTGGTCTATATAATGGTTACCGAAAATGTTTGGTTACCAACATTTTTCAAAATGTTCTTTGTGCTCCACAGAAGAAAGAAAGTCGTACAGGTTTGGAATGACAGGAGGTTAAGTAAATGACAACAAACCTTTCCTTTTTGGTGGAATATCCCTTTAATTTATGCTTTTTAGAAATTGTGAACTCTTCTGAGGTCTATCCTAAACTAGTTTCTGATACTGCATCTATCAGCGATGTTTCAATATTGCAGTGTTCCTGAAAAGTGCCATGCATTCTCTCACTTTCTCTCTTACACACGAGCTCATCACTGCTTTAATTATATCAATAGATTAATTGGCCATATGAGCGAACAGCAAAGCACTTCCCCTTCACTGTGCTTGCAGTGATACACATTCTTAAATTCTTTTCCATTCTCCTTGGCTGCTCTAAGCTTCTGTTTTCTCACTCTCCTCTACTTATATACTGTGAGTTCATGCCTCCTTTACATTTCCTGACAGACATATTTCCATACTCTTCTGTCCTCTTTGAACTGTCTGCATCTTTTGATGGCAAAGGTCTCTTGACAGAGAGTGGAAAAAACATGGATAAAAGCCCTTGATGTAAGCCAAGAGTTCATTCGACATGACACAATCAGGCACTATCTATGAAATAAAGCACCCACACATTTTCTTTTGCGTGTCTCTGCTCTCTGTTTTGTGTCTAGACCTTGACACTGTGGAATATTTTTTCCCTTACCACTGAAATCGAGATATGCAAAAAAATACAGCATCTTTCTTCCAAATCAGTCATGTTTACTTATCTAGAGGATCTTTAAATTTAATGCCATTTAATGCTTTTTCTTGCTTCAATAAGCTGTCAATATATTTCTCTTTCTCCATCTGTCTTTCGTAATACCTAGTGAAATCTTCTCTCCGGAGTCTGCAGGCAGTAGAAAGATAAGCAAGGTCATTGATGAAAGGAGGACGCAGGGAATGAGGAGGTTTAAGGCGTAGTAGAGCGTCCGTCTGCGGATGGTCACCACAAATGTGACATCTGGGTAGGGTTCCTTACAGCAGTCGTAGAACAACTCATTTCTTGTGCCCGGCACTCCTGATTAGACACAGCATGTGAGGAGAATAATGAGAATATAATGAAGGAAGGATAAAAAAAATCTGTGTACTTGTTTTTTGTGTGGATTGGTCTCATGTTCAAAGAGATGCTGTTGTCCTCAAGAGCAGTCGAAGCTGCTCTTCCACCTTTGATCTACTAGAGAAAAACAACATCCTAATCAGCAGATGCCAGCCAGAAGCAAGCTCTTCTCTGCGACTGAGCTTCCTCCTTTTGTCTGAACATCATTAGAGTTTTTTATAGTGTCCTCTGTAACCTATCAAAAACGTAAAAGGCAAGAAGGACACCAAAACTAAAGTGGAAGTCAGGAACAGGTTTGACATCTGGTAACAAGACACGGGAAAAAAATTAATTAAGCCATCTTGTAACCTAAACAAAAAGTTACCTAGACTGGGGTTCATGAGGGAACTGCAGGGTGAAAGTCACAAGCTGACGCTATAATTAGATAAAATGTAAAGTTAAAAGAAACAATTATGGATGCATGATAATGGCAATATGATCCAACATATTCAGCATCTTAGAGCCGCTTGTTATCTTTAATAATTTAACTTATTTAACTTAACTTATTTACGCATTGATTAGCATTAGGGTTAGGGCTTACAGCAGTATTCCACCAAAATTAAAGCTGAAGGATTTTAAATGTTTAAAGCTTGAGGGTTTGAACATTTGAAAGAGAAGAATTTAAAACAAAATTAATATTATTGTGAATAGTGTAAATTTAATGGACTGAGACACTAACACAACTAAAAAGAGGTTTGTTTCCACTTTCAAGTCCAGCTACAAAGTCAAAATAAACCACTTTAAACATGCAAATGTGTCATTGAATTACTGAAGCGGTAATTATTTTGGGTACTACAAGAAAATATTTCAGGTAAGCAAAAAGTTTGAGAACTCCTGCTTTAAAGCAAGGTTTAACCAACTTGAGCACCTACCAGTTTTATATAGGGAAGAGTTACTTAAACTAGTGTGACTAACTACCAGTTAAGCAGGGAGTAATCCATTTTACTCAGTGTTGGGGGTAACGCATTACAAGTTACGTGAGTTATGTAAACAGATTAAATTTGTCAGGTAACTTGTATCATATAGCATTACTTTTAAATTAACGAGAAAATATCTTACTAGTTACTATTTCAAATAAGTGACGCAAGTAACTTAACTTCGGTAACATTTTATTACATAGTTACACCTATAGTTGCTTATTAGCATGCATGTTACTAGAATATTAGCCATTTATTAGTGCTTATTAAGCATGTATTAATGCCTTATTCTACATGACGTAATCCTACATCTCTGATCCTACCCGATACCTAAACTTAACAAATAACTAGTAATACGCAGCAAATTAAGAATTTATTTAACACAGATTGATCTATATTAGCTGTAACCCAGTGAAATTAGTACCTAACCCAGCTTGGACCAGTTTTGACCACATAGAAAACCAACAACCATAAGCTGGGTTGAAAACACGTTATTTTTATTTTTCCTTATTACATATACCTACTATTATAACAGTAATAATTATAATAATATGCAAGCAACCTTAATCCTTACCCTAATAAGGTATAAACATATGTACATGTAGTTAATTAATAGTACTCAGTATTTAAATGCTTATAATTACACTGCAACAAGGACATCTTAAAATCAAGTGTACCCACTGGTTTGAATTCCAACAGGGCTGTATTGTTAAGCAACTGTTGCGGTCTCTCAAAAAAAGGTTAAAGAAAAATCCAAGAGTGTGACTGGCATGATATTACAAATGTGCAAAGCAAAAATTACGCAATGAAGCAAATGAGAAGCGAGTCAGTAAGAGACAGAATTGTGCAGTGCAAGATGTTTTTCCAGTCCGCTTCCTCTTATCCACTCAATTTAATTACATTAATTTGAATACTAACAGGCTCATCGGGTGAATATGAATGGACATGAATTTAACAAGATGGGCTGGATATTTTCTTTTCCAATTCTGAAGCCATTTCAGTTCCATACAGCAGGTAAGAGTTCTCAGGCTTTAAGCTTTAAAGGTGTACCCGCAACATCTGTGCTTTTCAAAAATATGCAGCATGCAAGTATGCATCTGCCAAACTGACCCCTCGCTGCCTGAGCCGCTGGCAGTTACTAGAGCAACAGAAAGCGCACATCATAATCCACCTGTGGGTGTTACGTTTGCTTGGTTGTGAAGGGATGTAGTCTCTACTCACTCACCCACAAGATCCCACTCTCCGTTGGGCATGTAGCCAGAGATATCAGCCTCATTCATCTGGAGATCCAGCAGCCATCCGTCAAAAGTCCACGAGCCGAATTTAAGCTCACACTTCTGGATGTCAAACGGAAACCAGCGTACATCCACGTTACAGGTGCTCATGAAGATACCTGGGATGAAGAGAACAAATATGTGAATGTACTGCCTCGAAATGCCACAGTGCTTCTTCATCAGCGCCGTATTGCAGCAGCCAACACCAAATTGAATCCAATTGACCTTTTTACTGGAGTAAAATCAGACAGTTAAAAGACACACATTCAGAAATGCCAGAGCCCTAGGAAACACCATTTACATAAAGACCTTTGTGCACTGTACGGATAACCATGCTGAAACTCTCATTATTATTACACACAGACAGCAGCTAGATGAGTCATATCAGTAACCAAATAGACTCACTCAAGTTTAAATACCGCAGATTAGGCAGACAAACTCCTTTATTGTTTCTAACAGCTTGCAAATAAGCCATTTTGAACACCGAAAAGAAAAATTACGACAGATGGATGGGACTAGTAATAAGATTGATTTAGCTTCCTAATCAGATACTTCCATATTTACTGAAGTAATCACACTTGAAATGGAATAAAGGTAGAAAAAGTAAGCTTACGTTCTCACAGAGCAAACATATTTAAATGCAGAAGGACTAAAAGTGTGCAGTGCATGTGCTTGAATGGAATTATTGAAGAATGACTGGCAAACTGCAAGCTGTAGCACAACACTTTTCAATTTCAAAAGTGTTCAGAGTGGCTGTCAGAGAGCTGCTATCACAAACACACACTTATCAAACTAAAAGCACATGTATCATTCACGCAGCAATCATCATTCATGGTGAAGTTACAGTAGGCTTCGTAGTTTGTTCAAATGAGCAAAGTGAGAGTGATGTTTTCTGTAGCAAACACCACTAGTAATAGTAGAGCACAAGTAACTCAAACATTTCAGTGAATTTCAAAGGAAAAACACAACAGAACATGTGCGTTCCCTTGACTACGCTAAATGTTTTACAGGCTTTAAAAAGAAGAGTTTCCAGAGCTGAGGAAAAAATGGATAAAACAGCTAAAGGATTTCTTACAAAAAGAGAAATATTGATTTTCTGAGAAAAAGTGATCATTTTCAGGTCATACATAATATTCTGTACTGACCCCATCCACAAATCTCTTCAAACCGATCTACACTGCTTCAGAAGAGTCCTAAATAATTCACCTCTGCGCTGGGCCTCTGATATGAGAAAGAAAATTCTCTTTAATCTATGGTCCAGATGAAGACCAGAAAGTCTTCTGAAAATGGTCCCTGGATCTCAACACGTTGAAAAGGCATGATCATACACACAGATATACATTTTATATCTGTCATGACACCTCTCAGAGTGATTGACCTGGTAATTTACTGTATCTGTCATCGTTAATGTGTTTGGTCAAAGTAAGTGCAGAGACTTGCTACTGCCAATACATTCAAAACATGCTGCTGTGAGCATGTACGAAATACTGCTGGTGCGCATATGACATATATATATAATATGATATAAGGTGGAGCTGGGGAAGGTGGAGGGTTTCTAAAGCGTGCTGCAACCGCTACAGCCATTTTGGGTTTTTTTAAATGTTGAGCAGCAATCTCATTGGCTGCTGATACAAAAAGAACCAATCAGCTGCACCGTTGTCATGATTTCAGTCTGTTTTCCCCTGTCTTGGATTTTGTGGACTCTTATTTTGAAGTGTTCTTGTTCCTCATTGTCTCAGTTTTCCCTTCTACTGTATCTTTGCCCATCTTGTTAGTATCCTTAGTAACTGATTAGCTCCTCCCCCTGGTAACTTGTTATCTTGTCTATTTAAACACCTGTGTTTGTATTTGGTCAGTCTGGATGGACCCCGTATTTCTGTTCTGCACGTATTATGGTTGCTGCTTTAATAGGTATAACAAGATCTTTTTTTGCATGTTTTGTTGTAAGACTGGTATCAAAAAAAGGTCACAAAAAGCAGCTCTTCTCAACAAGCAACATCCAGTGCCTACTTATATCCCCAAATTTAGTATTTAGGGTTTTTCTTTAATCCCTAACCCTAAGTATACGAACAATTTGCCTTATAAAGCAGCACTAATTACATTTAAGCGTACTTATGGAACTGGGGGTCTTCCATGTGGCTGCGATCCAATGCCAGTCCTAATGCATTTGCAAGATTTTGTCGTTTTTTTAATTTTAGAAACTGTGTCGTAGGCACAAACTAAAATATGCCACGGACAGTGAAACAAAGTGGAGGGAGTCAGTGTGTGACTCACTTGTAAAAAATTAGCCAGTCTTGCATTTCTAAAGGTTTCATAAAAATCATTCCACTGAGAATGACCTGCCCCCCTGTTTGAGTCTTTGACTCATAGACCCTTTGAGCGTACAAAAACCTTCTCTGAAATCTTGACATTTAGTGAAATCTTATCCAGAGCAGTTTACAGTACACAATGGAGATTTTTTCAAATCAGTCTAAATCTAAATCAATACTGGACTTAAACACAGCTCAGTCTAAGCACCTCAGACCTCTGCTGGATTTTTGCTGCCTTTCTTCTTTATGTCGACGGCTTCTACTCCAGGGAACCAGGTGACTAATCCTAAAAGCTAATCAATAAGAACGGCTAGCGAGCTAACAAACCCACTCCCGCTAAATGGATTCTTTAGACGAGAGGCATGGGGTAAGCAGTACGCTGTTAAATATTGAATAAAATGACGCAGAGAAGAGCAGAAACCTCTAGCTGAGTGAGGCAGCCGGTGAATGCTAAAAACCTCTTATGAGTGCTTACACACCTGCAAATCATGTTTTCAAATGTCTTGACTGATATATGTAATGTTCATTTAGTGTTTCATTGGTCACCACCACCTTTTCCCAGCAGTATATATACACACACAATGTTTAATTATACCCTTGTGAAGACTCTCTGAGATGAACAAAATGGCAAAGACACAAAACCTCATCAGGCCAGTCATTGTACAGCAAACGTAAACAAAATGGCCCAAATACATACCCTGATTTTGTATGACACACTCAAACACATGCAGGCACTGTAGTTCGCCTTGAATCTGTCAGAAAAATGAGTCACCAGCCCCACAGGGCATCTCCTGTCAGTGCCTACAGGAATGCCACCGCAAACGCGGATGAGTCAATATTAGAATAGGGTAATCTACTCTGAAATTAAGTTTGCTGTCAACACAAGGCACTCGTTGCAGATTACTCCTAAATCTCCTAAGTCTCTGCTCTGCTGCACACTTATAGCAATCATGTTCATATCATTTTCAGTCAAAGTATTGAGAAATCATAAAAAGCTTACCAAAACAGATTCAGGTCACATTTCAGTCCAATTTAAGCCTTTCCTATAAATGCATTATTTAATTGTATTAATATTTTTATTGCATTGTTTTTTCTTTATTAATGTATTTGCATAATTTGTATTGCATGACAATAAAACAATAAAAAATAAATGTTATAACCTATAACATAGGACACCCAACAGTGTTTGTTAAATCTTTATATTTTTACATAACGTGCGTGCATCTGTAAAAAATAAATAAAATAAAAAAATACAATAATTATATATATATATATATATATATATATACACACACACACAAACACGTATGTTATATAAAAAAAATTGTGGTGTCTCCTTAAATGGTTAGTTCACCCAAAAATGAAAATTCATTAATTATTCAACCTCATATCGTTTCAAACCCTTAAGACCTTCATTCATCTTCGGAACACAATGAGTATAGAAAGATAAGGGTGAGTAATTATAAACAGAAATTTCATGTGTAAAATATTGTGTGTGTAGATATATATATCACCATGTGCATTATTTAGATCATTTGTTCATTAGAGATAATCAGATAGATTCATGAAATGTGACAAACATTGTAAATGTAACACTTTTCACTGCTAGTATCTCTTCGCCATCCGTGTGCAACATCACTGACTGACGGAGATGCCAGAACAAACAGTTTCAGCAAATAAACAAAGCTTTATTTTTTTCTCGCCGTGTGTCCCTGGCATCTGCCCAGATTGCTGGATTACCGAAATCTGTTCACTCCCACAAGCCACTAATGAATAAACATATTTCTGAAATTGAGATGTGAGATTTTCTCTCTACTTGTGTCTGTCTTTTCCCTCCCTGCTTTTCTTCTCTCATCGTCTCTCTGCCTGACTTGACTTCAAAAAGGCATTTGATTTCTGTTTGCTACTGAGGGACTGGATGACTTTAATGCGAGAAAGAGAAAAGCAGCGTTAAATTGCGCTGAAATCAGCGTGAGCTGCAAATACAAGCCATTGGGGCACGATCTGCTCGTGATAGCAAATGTGAGTTTGTTTGCATCTGCAGTGACTCTGAGGGTTATTTAAAGACTCCAGCTTTGGTGCTGTGTTATGTATGAAGCTGCATCATTACAGATGGAAAAAGAGGTGTTTTTCTTCATAGGCATAAAAAGTGGATCTATGAGCCTGGAAGAAACCATGTCATTGCTTCAGCCTGCATTAAACATACGGTGCATATATTTTCATCAAAGGGAGATTTCCGTTCTCATTCGTTTTTCCAAAAATAAATGCAATATGCATTTGCTATGCATCTTCTTAAGCACTACCGCCCTCAGAGGAAATCAAGTAGCTGCAACATAATTCATGAACTTCCCATTTCCTTTCGCACCATAAACGTCCCTGTTTCTGATGTACAAATCTATAAATTGATGACCCATGAAACATCATTTACTATGACACATGAAAGAGGCTTCTTTGATTTCCATACTCAGTATGCAGAGAGATCTTTACCACTTAAACGGCTTTTAAAAAATACATCTTTTCATCCGTACGATTGCGTTTCTACCGACAATATTCATCCATGCTTCAACTGTTGCTTCTCATAAAACAGGTGACCTTTTCCTGCCGCCTTCCTGTGTTTATTTCCATGAAGAAATCATTTTATAGCTTAGCGCTTTACTTTCAATACCACTGGTGTTTTTGTGTTATGAACTGCTGCATACTATTGCGTTTATCATTATATGTGCCATAAACCTTAAGCATAAGCGTTCACACTGACCTGGAGGCAGGTAGTTGCAGTAGCCACTGGAGTTTACTACAATATTCGATTTGAAGGTGGAGTCAAACTTGTCATCTGCACTGCAAATGGAGAAAAAGTGCATATTTTAGACATTTTATGTCGGAAATATTACAAGCCAGATTCAACATTAAGGTTCACATTTAAAAATACCAAGCAACATTCTGAGATATAAGATAGTAGTCATCAGATTAACTCGAAAGCTAAATTTGAGAACAGATTCCTGTGGTCCATAAGGTTATAACAAGGTACGAATGAATAATGTCCTTTTCAATTATTAGCTTAAGGCCATGATTAAATTTAATGTTCAACTAAGTAGCAAGCTCCCAAGTGAATCGGCTCTGAATTTAAAAAAAAAAACAAAAAAAAAAACGGGACGTCTACAACGAAGGATGTTAATAGGCTGTTTGGACACCAGCTCTTCGACTAAACGATCTGCTTTTGCCCAAGGACCAAATTTTCAGTTCATTGATCTGTAGTTGCTCTTCTGTTTAGCCCCACACTTTGAATTATGGCCACAATGCTGCAATCCTCAATCACACGCACACAAACTACCGTCTGCTGATTCCAGTTCCCAAGGATTCTTTGCCCAAGCACATGCAGATTGCCATTTTTGATGTTGCGGTTGAAAACATATCATTTCTGAAGGATCTTCTTCTGTCTGCCTGCACGATCACTGTAATTATTGGATTTCAAATTGCTGCATTACTTTTTTTTCTAAAGCTACTTACAAATGAGAAAATAGGTACAAGATGCAAGCCGGGAGAGGGAAATACAGCATATCCACACTACAAAGTGACAATAAATTCAAATATGAATGAAAAAAAAATGTCTTGTTTCAGTAATAGAAATGCATATACCTGTTGTAGAGCAGGATGTCAGGTGTCCACACTTGGTCTGTGGTGAAGCGAAGGTTTTTGACACCTGGGTACTCAGATTGGTTCCACTGCAGATAATGATCATACCAGTGCTGAGGGATTTATATAAAGAACTGTGTCAGCCGTTTCAACACATGCACATGTGTTCAATTAGTATGCTTTATAAGCCTTTTAATAGATTTTTAAAAAATAAATGAAAAAGCAAAAAAACAAGGTTGCAGTGAGGCAGATACAATGGGATTGATTATACCAAAATCAATAATTTTTTGTTCAAATTAATGAATTATTTGAGCTATTTAAATCATCAGCTTTATAGTTGTTTTAAGAGTGACACTGCCATGTCAACATTTTTTTATTATTGTTTTTTCCATACTTTAATATTTACAGATTGGCCCTATTTACTTCCATTGTAAGTGCCTCGCTGTAACCCAGATTGTCCTTTATTTTCTTGAAGAAAAACAATGAGTGGAAGTTATTTTTGTGCTAATCATCAAATCTGTACTGAACCCAGAAGAACTGACGTCATAGATATAATGATATATCAATAGATCATTTATTTAAATAAAAGACTAACTACTAAGATGTGGCTTACCATGTTAAGCCAGATATTGGAGGTCAGTACTTGATTTTTTTCATCCTGTACGAGCAGGAAAAGTTAGAGTGAGCTTAAAAATAAATGTCACAGAACGACAACTGTAATGGCACTTAGCAACACCTCAAAAAAGATCACCATTTCAACAAATATTCAAGACGAACATGCAAGAGAACAAGTTGAGCCAAAGGGGTAAAGAAGATCGAGAAACTGATTTGTGGAATGCAAATTTCAGCCAGGCTCAGAAAGCAGTATGCAGATCATTTGAGAAGCATCTTGTGTAAGAGTTTGAACAATGCCACAACAAGAGGAACCAGAAAAAACACACCTCAGGTTATCAGATAAACTCCATACTCCACGACACTCATGAAGGCAATGAAACAAAAAAAATGGCTTACCACATCCATGATCTGGACCAAGCTCATAGACAGAAAGACAGTGAGAGGTTGAGAGTCGTTTGCAACAGGCCTTTCCATGCGGTTATAATCCTTCAGGAGGTTCTTCAACAGGGTCCGCTGGTATGGACCTTGCACTGACACTGACAGAAAGACATGAGTGTACTGTACAGCCCAGAACAAAGACTTCAAATGAAGACATTTATTCGCTGAGCCGAGATAGAATGATAAACAGATAGAACGATAAAACTACAGGCAGTCGAACTGCCAGATAGACAGAAAAACAGAAAGATTTTAACTGTTAAATAAATACAGACTAATATATATAATGCACAGTAGAAAAAGAAATAGTGGTCTTAATGTTAATAGAGGTGTGAGGGGGTATAAATTATGTCTCACATATATGCCCCCTTTGCCAATTGCTAATTGGTGTCATTAGCTTTTAGCTTAAATTTTGCTGTCGTAAATTCTTAAGAAGTACATCTGTGAAGAACCAGAGATTAAAAACTCAATTATTTCTGCCTAATAGCCTCAGAAAAGAGGTTTAAAAGCCTGTGTGCAGAGTGTGTGTGTGTGTGTGTGCATGGCACGTGTGAAAAAGGTATGACTGAAGGGAAGAGAATAAATCCAATGGTTAAAAGCAAGAATGGATCAGCACTAGAATTTATTGCTCATTGCTCAGAAAAGCAGCGTTAGCCTTCAGCCACAACAACAGGTTTAATATCATCAGACTCCCGCTGGCATTCTCAACTGACTATGACCACTAGCAGCAATGAAAAGAGAAGCTTGTAGCATTACTGACATGACAAGTCCTTCAGGGTCATTCTGAGAAGCTTCCAACAATGTTTTTCAGGCACAAAGACATTCTCTAAAGTCCATCAGACTCGAGAAAAGCCGGAAACCCGCTGGAATACATTGTTACTAAGGTTCGGACAATAGAAATAAAGGTGGAGGGATGCCATTGTTTACATGAGTGAGGTAAGCAGCGAATACCCAATAGTGATTGACAGAATTAGAAGAACATGCTCCGCCCACATATACAACTGAACCTATATTCGACACTCTCACTCTTCAATCAGTGTGTTTTTTCTGGGCATTACTTTTACATGGTTTTATTTATTTAAAAACAATACATAAAGTTCAACCCTTGACACATAAAGGAGAAGGAATTGCTTTCGAGTGTTCTGAGGTGCTTACTGCAAGTAAATAATTAAACTACTGACAGATATTTCTGCAAAAATTTAAATTGTATGAATGTACAGATATTAAGCAAATATCTACCTGCATTTTAAAGTTAATATTCTCTGATATAGTCTGATAGAACTCTGAAAAGTCTGATAGAAGGCCATTTTGCTAATGGTATTTGTTATTTCTTTCTATAATAGAAATAATAATATAATTCATAATATATTTTAAAATATATTGAATATTATATTTTAAGTGAATATATTTAATCACTTAAATATTAGGTGACTGTTGTGTGACATTGTATACAGTTTAAATGTGTCCCTAGTTTGATTCCTTTTATTTGTATTTCAATAAAATATAATTACAAGTCACATTTGTGAAAAGCGCATGAACACTCTGTGGTAAGATGTTCAATAATATCAGAAGTCAGAGTCAGAATAGGGACTATCTCAAAATTATTATTACCATTATTGCACATAACTGAGAAAAACACAAAATACAACATAAAAACACATCAAATCAACAGAAACCGCAGCTTAGCGACATTTCCATCAATACACTTTACTTTCTGCAACTGTGAAAACATAAAGACGCTGAATATTCTATGGCGTGAGACAATTAAAAAAATTCGAAAGAGAATTATATATTAGGAGAATGTACGTGAAACAAATACAAATGGCCTGGTGTGAGACTGACAACCCGAATAAAAGTTCTCCTATGACAGACAGGCGAGAAGAAAGAATGAAAGATAAAATAGAGAGAGGCTTTCCATGGCAACACACACACACTCCCTCTTCTACTCCACTGCAGCAACATGTCCACTACAACACCGGAGATCTGAATCTACAAATGCATTCTGTGCCTCCGTCACCTCCATGCAGTCTATGTACTCATGGATTTAGAGGAATGAACGAGAGAGAGAGAGAGAGAGAGAGAGAGGAGACGGGAGGGGGAGAGAAGGTGCAATTTATGATTGCAGCTTCTAATTCTTCATGGCAAAGCAATTTTGTTTCATTCTGCCTCTCGTTCCCTCTGATTCCATCTGATTTTTCCTTTTTCTCTCTCTGACTGCAACAGTGGTAAACACACACACACACACACACACACACACACACACACAAAACATCTGGTGGCACAAGGTTGCCCACAGGCAAACAGGTTTGCAAAGCACACATACTAGAGAATGACAATAATAATAAAATGAAAACCCAAGAGATGCTGCTTTCTTTTAAAATGTTTGCCTTCTCATTCCTAAACAATTGTTTCATACACACAGATTTATATACTTACATGCATGTGCACATAGTGAGGAACCTACCCTGGATCAAAGCGGAGATCCCACATAGAGTGAAAGCCAAAGAGTGCCACATTCCAGGAGATATGAAGGAAAAGCAGGGCAGAAAACAGGAATGTGTTCGGATATGGAAAGAGGAGAAGGAAATATCCTGGTGGAGTGAAGGAGAGGAGAGGAAAGCAAGAGCTGGCTTGATGCAAGCAGTGGACAGAATAAATGTGGAAGAGAGAGAGAGAGGGGGAGAGAGAGAGAGAGAGAGAGAGAGAGAGAGAGAGAGAGAGACTACCCGTGATGTCGGCAAATCGCAGCAAGTGAGAGAAAGGGGGGAAAAAAAGACCTGATTGATTCGAGACTCACAAGTCAGCTTTCTCTCCACCTAAATCTCTGAGATTCCTTAAGAAGGACAGATGAATGAGAAAGAGGATTGGGAATACAAAGGGAGGGAGATCATGGACAAAAAAGGGGAATTGGGAAACTGATCTTCCAGTCTACCTAAAGTAATCACATTCGGTTAAATCCTACCCTCTTTCTTTTCTCTCTCTCTCTTTGTCCCACTTTCCTTCTCTGGTTTCATCTTCAGAAAAAGTGAAATGTGTCAAGCTGAATTTTCTTTATTTATTTATTTGCTGGATTTTGGGGTTTCAGCATTTTAATATATTATGAGTTTGAGGTTAGTATGACTTTAAAAAGAAATTCTAATTTGATTTATCAAGGCTGCATTATATTCGTCGAAAAATGACAGCAGCACAATTGTTTGAAACATTGCTAATAATGAGAAATGATTCTTCAGCACCAAAATCATTATTAGAAAGCTTTCTTTGCCATCACAGGAATAAATTATATTTTAAAAGGTAGGCTATTAAAAAATAAAATGTAGTTTAACTGTATTTCATTTTTAATGAGCGATGAACACATTATTGTATTGTGAGAGGTCTAAACTGATGATTCCCATTTTGAGTTTTTGATGGGTGTTGTCTGTCCTTAACAGCGATACTATTTCGTGTTTATATAAACGCTTGAGTTGACCAAAAACACTGTAGCTGCCTCTAAAGAAGAAGGTAGGTAACTTTACTAAGAAACACAACACTTAAAATGCATGAGTAAATTAGCTTAAATGTCTATTTTACGTCCATTTCCACTTTCAACAACTGTCATGGAAGAGATTTTAGAGCATTTTTAATGTTACATTAAAACATCAAATGAGACAGTAAATCTTAGAGCAATTTACCTTAGTATATATATAACATCCACTTTAATGTCATAGGTAGCCTATTTAAAAAATATCTAATAACTAGCGCCCTCTTGAGCCGTAATATATCATCTAGTCGATCGGACCGCGCGTGCACTTCCGGCCTTCTTCGCGTTACAAATCGCGGTCAGACACATTTAAAGCAAATGTTTGAACATAACAACACATCACAACCCAGTAAACGACAACATAAACTCTGAAACCTACAAGCGAAATCAGTAACAGCAATCATTTATTCTTCCTCAGGTTTAAGTTTAGGCTAGCTGGGGCAAAATCTGGAAGAATGTTGTTGTTCTAACTTGTATGTCGATTAAAAATAATTTCCACTTTTTAGTATCTGTGTTGCTAATTGCTTTTTTTAAAGTGTAAAATTTAACAATACAAAAAATTGGTATGGCGTACCAGTAAAGTCGAGCTCATGTTCAGGCACGCTTGTGTGTGTTAATGGGATAACGGAGGTTGTGGTGGAGGGGGTTTTAATTGAGGAAGTGCTGGGATATGCAAGTGGCACACAGTAATGTGCTTAGTTAAACTCCTCCTCTCATTCGTCCTGACGAAGTGCTGAGACAGGGGCCGGGGAATGGGAAACCAGAGAGCGAGTGAGAGCCCTATAATAGATTACCCTATTACTACAGATGCCCTTCGGTAGCCTCTTCACACGGGGAGGGAACCGAGGTGAGCGGAACCACAGTCAGGCTTTCACACCCCACTGCTCTCTGAGAGAAAGCCTAACAGCGGTATAACATATAGATATGTCATGGAAAACAAGCGTTTAATATATCAACTAAAGACAGCGGCATTGAAAATTATGATGGCGAGATGTTTGATTGGGTTAACCAGGAGGGTTTCTTACCTGTCCCGTTTTAAGTGTGTAATTGTTTTTCTTTAAAAGAGGGTGCCTAGGTGCACTTAAGGGTATGTGGGGACCTAAAGTCTATCAGGAAAACTGGCCATTGCATAACAGAATGGAGCCAGACCTGAATGTGAGTTTAGAGATTGCCAAGGCTGAAAGTCAAGTTTACCCTTGAGAGCATCTCATTGTGTGGCAATTTGCAACACTAAATAAATAATGATAATAAATATGGGGGAAATTATGTCATGATTTACTCGCCCTTGACTTGCTCCAAACCTGTCTGAATATATTTCTTCTGTTAACACAGTAGAAGATAAATTGAAGAATGTTGGTACCCAAACAATAAACTTTATAATAACTACACACTATGAATGATCATTAGTAAGCATTTATTTCATCCTTTATAAACCATTGTTCCTACATTATTATGCATTAGTAAACACTTTAGTAAACAAGTGCATCTATAAATGCCTTGTTCTTGAGCATAAATATATATTGTTCAATAATTGTATTTTCATACTTTACGTTTATCATTGTTTAAATTATTACGTTATTTACAAACTAGTTATTTAGTCGAGTTGACAGTGTTGAGGAAATCAATTTAGAAAGTCTAAGTAAATGATTAATAAATGATTTGCATTTACATGAATAAATCTTATTATTTAGACACATGCTAATAGTTGTTCAGTGTGTAAATATGTTCTCGCCGTAATTCATGATTAATTCAGGAAGTTATAAAGCATTCAGTAGTTGCCAGACGTCTGTTTTTGTGAGCTCATCTAAAGTGAAGACTATTTATACCTTGTTAAGCATTTATGAAGCAGATGTAAAGACTCATTTATATCTAAACAACACAGAGGGACACAGAACACAGACATATTTTTTCAAGATGTTAAAAGTGTAATTGTATAACTACACACTTGATAAATGAAAAACAAACCTTTTTTCATAGAAGAAAAAAAAGTGTTCAGTTTTACAGGTTTATATTTTTTTCATCTTGAAATTAATAGTTCTGTGTTGTTTATTTGTTCTGTTAGGAAGATAACTGACCATTTAAATCTTGTACATTTAGATATCCTTATAATCAAGAACAAGGCATTTTTAGCTGTATTTATAAACTTTTTAATAATGACTATTAATGTTGGAACAACGCTTTATAAAGGATGAACTGAATATATACTAATTCTTAACTCTAATTCATAGCGTGTAGTTATTATAAAGTGTTACCAAAAGGATTATGGAAGTTACCATCAGCTGTTTGGTTACCAGCATTCTTCTAAATATCCTCTTTTGTGCTCTACAGGAAGAAACTAATACCGGTTTTCATCTACATAGTCTAATGATAAACATCCAATTTATTCTACAATTATCATTAACATGTCTAAAATATTATTATGAAATGATTTGTTTTCTATTAACCTAAGTCATTAGAATAAGTAGCCTACTGTATATATTTACAATATTTATTATTTCAATCAAATATATATCTAGTTTTTATTTTTATAAATGTAACTTAATTGTTTGCTTTTAAAATTAATAAAAAAAAAGAAGTATTTTTAATTAATAGTTTATGTACAATATACTGATTACCATAGTTTTGTTAGCAATAGCAAGGCACTCAAATTGCTAAGACAAAAAGCCGAAGCAGTCTTCAGGGTTACAGATTTTCTGACACTATGTGGTCATTTCAGGAACTGCATTTGTACGGAACGGCTGAAGCTGGCCTCTTGGTCTTTTATGAAATAGAGCAAAGTGTGTGGTATTTAGACTAATGTTCTTCATAATGGGAAAATTATTATCCATAGCATAACTGCACTGTTTTAAAACACGGTTCACAGGAGAACACCATGAGGTAAAGATGCCTCCTGATGAACTCATAAGGAAAAACGATGAGACGATATCTCATCTATATCTGCGTAATCTATCTATAATAAGAGAAGGTACTGGAGCATGCTAAAGTTTGGACTCTTGAAAGTAATCACGAGATGCTCCCATGAGGCTGCAGTTTCATTCCAACAAGGCGTCATTAGGCAGCCGCAATTTGCAGTTGATTTGGTTAAGGAGGGACACAGACAATTTAGCCCACTGGTCTCGTTCCTGGAGGGTAAGAGAATACAATTGAATAGATTTCAATCATATTATCATTCAGGAGCCACTGCTATCTTCAGTTCGGCAGAGAAAAGCAATCAACTAATGATCTCCGAAACTAAATGACACGACACTACTGCTTCCTGACAAAGGCTGCTCTCTGTCAGATGTGAGATCTTAAACGCTGTGTAGATGAGTTTGAGTATTGTTGTAGCACAGACTTTATAGCAGATTACTGACAGCTCAACTCATATCTCGCAATTCGTATCTCAGGTAATGATTAATAAAATGTCATCCACTAATGCCATTTGAACATTTTCATTCAACATATGGTGTTTAATAACTCACTCATGTGGGTCTTTGGTCCCTTGGCCTTGATAATGAATGTCATCTGTATGAGCATTTTATGAATACTGGGAAGAAACGCTTTTTGAAAAGCTATTTAGAAACCGTAATGCATTTTCACTGCAGGGTTTTATTAAACTTAGCCGGAACCCCAGTAAGATGACTCAATTAAGAAATTTAAAAAAAAAATGCAAATGGGTATTTTCAAGGAAAACATGCAGGCCATTATCTAGCTTTAAGATTTTTCAAATCGTGCTTGCTTCCATTCAGTGTGGGTCAAATTAATTACATAAAATCCAAACATTTTGATTTGTACGGCTATCATTCTAATGAAATGTGTACTTGTATTCAGCAGGAACACATTAACCAACAATGACACTTTGAAGACATTACAGCTGAATGTTTCAAATAAATGCACTTTCTAGTTTATTCATTAAAGCATCTTGCTACCGCATAAATATTCAGCAACATAATAAAAGACTTGCTGTTTAACTGATATTGGCATTCATAATAATGGGTTTCTTGAGCAGCATACCTGCATATTAAAATGTTATTTTTTCCTTTGAAGGAAATTTCCCTTTCCTTTGGTATGGGTTGAACTGTTCCGATAAACTAAATCACCTATGTGTATGAAACATGATATATTGAACAAAAACTCAACAAAATTAATGTAGCCCAAATATTTTATTGAGACTGAGACAGAGAGAAAAAGAGACAGTAGGTTGAAGGGTGTTCCTGTAAGTTCATCAGGCCTCTGCGGGTGATTGGATCTACTTCATCTCTTGCTTGAAATAATCAGGCAGCTGTCACAGAGGCTGGTCCGTCTCCTCCCTCTCTCTCTTTCCCTCTCTCTCCAATGAAGCATCCAGAAAACATCTTAATGCTGCTTCCTTCTGAAGGAACACCCTGGAGAAATCAAAATAAAGAGAGGTTGTTTTAAGAAACAGCAGCTACAAAAACATGAATTTCCCACCACAGTGCCCTCAAACATTTGGAAAGAAGAGCACGTTCTGTTTTTATATTATTAAAAGTTGAAGTTTCATTAGTGCATCAAATTAAAAAAAAATTTAAACTGAATTTTGCTATTAGTTAGCAAATAAATAAATAAATCCCACATCCAACTTTCACTGGTTGAGCCAATGCTTAAATAAGTAGGTCTAATAAAGCTCTATTAAATATGATAATTAAACTAATGGCGTATTAATAGTTGTCAATACATATTATGCAGAAGACACTTTAACACAGAAAGGAACTACACACTTGACCTTCAAACAGAGCACTTTGCAAGTGAATATTTGCTACTGGTAGCACAAAACCACACATTTAATATGTCAATGCGGCACAAAGATGCCATTATCCATATAGCTGAACTTCTATTAACATCATCTAAATGTTTGCAAGAGTTAAAAGTCGTCAGAAAGACTATAAATGTACTGCAGACCAACTGAATTACTGCAACAATCACAACTTATGGACAGATCAGTTTATCAGTTTGTATAAACTGAAGTCAGGGGTGTCTAACTCAATTCCTGGAGGGCCGGAGCCCTGCAGAGTTTAGATGCAACCCTAATTAAACACACCTGATCCAACTAATCAAGTCCTTCAAAACGGCATATTATGTGTGTTGGAGCTCCTCCAGGAACGGAGTTTGACACCCCTGCACTAAAGGATAAAGAATGGCAAAAAGAAAATAATCTGCATCTAAAATCCCAAATGCTGTCATACTCGATGAGAAATTATTTTAATCCATCATAAACTGAAGTCAAAGCAAAATAATGTTTGCACCAGTCAGCAGCCGCAAACAAAGAACTGTCTGTACGGTTCATTTCAATGATATTCAAAATACAGTTGTAGTGTTCACCTACGTGGCATCATCACAGATCTTCCAGCATCAAAAGCACAACTGCGTGTAAGCAAAATCACTCATTTCCATTCAAATGACTGTACTAAATTACAGTATCCGTCCAGTCAAATTATGACTTGAATCAGCCAATGAATATCAATGAGACCTCAACTTATGAATCGTTCCACATATCCACAGCATATTTTCAGGCGGCAATTACCATACTTATACCATACTTTCCTTTTATTATTATTTACATTATTTTATTATAGCGCTATTGCAACTATACAATTGCACTGGTGTTTAAGTCAAGTTTTATTTACAGAATAGTAGCCTACAATTAAAATAAATAAGGAAGCTACAGTATCAAATACTTTCAAGATATTTGGATGTAACACGCTTTTTTAAATGCATTTCAAACAACTTTTTTTTAACCATGAATTGTATGCAGTTCACATGGCTCATGAGTGTCAGTGCACAAAATGTAGAAATTTGGCACGTCCCTGATTCCTATATATATAACCTCAATATTGCAATAACCACCAAACGTTGCTCCTAAACATGTCTGAGTTTGAGTAAAAACACAAACAAACCTTCTGTAAGTCGAGCTTTGCCTCCGGTGGGCTGACACAACACGGTTGAGCAACCAACACAGAGCACGACTGTCTGTGCGTGGCTGAACACCGTTGTGATCTTATAACATCCTAAAAACAAGAGAAGCATGATTAACCCCACTCAGACGCTGACCAATCCAATTATCCAGAATCATGTGAAGGACACTCACCTGGACACTTGACATCCATGAAATAAGAATTGGGACACTGTACGAGACGCTTCTTCTTGTGCCTCCTCCTCTCCTCCTCGGGGGTCGGGTGCAGCAAGTCTTTTGCGAGCTGTTTACATAAACAGTATGATTTTACATGAGAAAACTGCCATCAAACACAAACAAGCATCAAACTTTGGTGAGCGGCCTATCCAGACAGCATTTTGCGTATTACTGTAGCATGTGATACAGTATGTGTACAAACATGTGTCTATGTAGGCAGATAATAAAGCCTTCGCGGTTTTTATTATTTTCAGTTTAACAATTTCATTATCATTTTCGACTCCAGAAAGCTTGAAGTCATTTTCAGTCTTAAAGAAAGTTGGCAACTTCTCTCAAGCGCAGGCATTAACACAGTTCAGCAGTTTTAAAGTATAATGTGATAATAACAGACTACATAAACACATCGACACTTAATCGTGCGTCACATTACTGTTAAACGTCCATGTTTTGTTCTATGTGCGCCGCCATCTTGATGCAGGGCGCGAACGCACGCTTCCGAAGCATTCAAGACTTAACGCTTGTATTCACGTTCATCTTCTAGTTCGTGTGACAACGCGTACGTTAAAGTCGACCATAAGGACGTGATCTTGAACGCGCTTCGATATTTAGGTCTTAATGTCATGTAAGTGGTGTATATTGATACGTTTTTGCTCTCTAGTACTCACTGGCATGTTGGCGAAGATTAAGCCGCTGCCAGAAAGGAAGTTCCAGGCGGAAACAGACGAATATCATCGGACGAGCGCGGACGGGAGCGGAAGTGAGGCATCGGATTTAGATCGCAGACATGTAAGTAGAGGCAGATGAGGTCAATAACAGCCATTTATTTTGGTATATTGTTATTGTTCTTGTTCGGTTTTAATAATTAATACATTAAAATAAATATTAAAAAGTACAGAAACGCACAAACTGGTTGAAATATATTGTCAAACTATATATATGTTTTTAATCATCATTATTTTATCATTAATTCCAGAAATATACTAAAAAGTACCATGAAACTAGGATTTTTAACAGAACAATAATAATAATAGGCTAAAATATTCTGGTGTATAACCTATTTATGGCATTCATTCAGTACTACTGATATTGTTTAAGCTTCAAAGTACTGTGATATTAGCCTATTCAATACCATGGTATTTTTGTGCACTGTTTCTGGCATTTTTCATTTTAGATTCTACAGTGTTTATAACACAAATGCATTAATTCATTAGTGCTTCGGTTAATCTTTCATAAGAGTAGTGTTCATTTCTTTATATGTAAACTGTTTAAAGGAGTCATACAAAGCCAATTTTCTACAAGCTAAAATGATTTTTAGGGTCTTAATGGAAAGTTTGTAATATAGTTTTTTTTTTACATTTCTCAAAGATTTCTCTAATGTTACCCTGTCAAAAAACGCTTATTTCAAATTCCTCTGTTCTGTGTACTTCCCCTTTAGATCTTTCTTAGCCATATTCATGGTGAAACTTCCTAATTAGCAAATTATCAGGAAAGGCAATTTGCAAAGATTCATTAAAAGACATTATATTCTGTATTCTGTAGGTGAGGCTGAATCACGAATGATTCGCGGGTACATAAACGCATTTCGGTTGATCAAGGGCATGCTTCCCTTCAGAACCAAACGTAACGTTACTCCTCTGCGTCTTCAGTCACTCAGATGTCGGGAGTAAATGACTACTGCTATGTTCATTAATACATTCAACAACAAAACA
>JAUMHP010000246.1:83908-123101 GCA_032361065.1 Enteromius trimaculatus | reverse complement strand
TAAAACCCAGGATTGGTGCAAACTAATCCTAAACTTACCTGGCTAGCCAGCTAATCCGGCTTCATGGCACAGGCCCCAGATCTCTGTGTGGAGCACTGGCTGTTGTCAGACAATAATCTCACTGCGTTATTACAATTAATGACAAAAATAATGTTTGGAAATGTAAACTGATATTTCCAACTGACATGCTGCAAAAGAACCAACTTAAAACCTTTTTTTGTTTGTTTTTTATGACTTTTGCACAGTACTGTAAGAATTTAATTTAACCCAAACGTTTAAACCTTCCGGGTTTGTAATATCCATTAGATGAACAAATAAAGATACTACAAAATTGCACTGGGATATAGTTATTTAACTGTTAACTATGTGATGAATGTAGATTAGGCCCATGACTAAAAGGTTGAACTGTATTCTTCAGTCTGGGAAAGTTGTCACAGGTGTTTTCATGCAATTTTTCAAACAGTTGTTTTGTAGTCAGGAATATAGTAACATACAGTGCCCTTCACTAATTTTGGCACCCGTGGTAAATCTGAGCAAAGTTGGCTGTGAAAATAAATGTGCATTGTTTATCCTTTTGATCTTTCATTAAAAAAATCACAAAATTCTAACCTACCATTGAAGTGAAACAATTGAAAATAGGGAGAAAAACTCATGATGAAATAAATGTTTTTCTTCAATGCATGTTGGTCACAATTATTGGCACCCAATTTTTGCAACGTCTTTTTCCCTGAAGAGTTTGGAAAACACCTGATAAGAGAAAAGAGACCACTACTTTATTCAGAAGCTCTCCAGATCCTTCAGAATACCAGCTCCATTGACTTGAGTGATTGCTGCTATTTTTTAGTTTTCTATTTTGTAATCTAATTTATTAATTTCATCTGATCATAGTAGCAAGTTCCATTTGTAGTTTCAGTCCTGTCTGACAACTGAACATGCTGGAGATTGTTTTAGGATGAGTGAGGAGAATTTTTCTTAAACTCTTCTGAACAACATATGCGGATGTTGGGCCGGATGTTTGACAATTTTTAAAAAGGTTTTCTGACCCTGAGACCCAACTATTTTCTATAATTCTCCAGCTGTGGTCCTTGAAGAGTCAAACTCTACTCCTCGCCGTGTATTAGGATGATAGAGACACACTTCCTCTTCCAGGCAGCTTCGTAACATTTTATGTTGATTGGAAATTCTTAATTATTTCACTGATGGTGGTAATTTTCACTGCTGTAGTTCTTTTCTTAAAGCCACTTCACTACTGGTGAAGCTCTATTATCTTTTGCTGCACATCATAAATATATTATTTGTTTTTTCTCGTTGTGTTGAAGATTAAGGGAATTTGACCTTTGTTTTTCCTCGTATATATATTTCTGTGAAACAAAAAACCATGGCTGGATAATTTCATGCCCATAATCACCCTGGAGAGCTCAAAACTGTTGATATGATTGGGAATATACTTCAGAGATAAATACTAAATACATAAAAACTTCTAGGGGTGCCAATAATTATGGTCAACAAGTATTGGAGAAAACCATTTATTTCCTCACAGGAATGTCTTCCTATTTTAAATAGTTTTGCTTCAATGATAGGTTAGAATTGTGTGAATTGAATTGAATAAAAGATCAAAAGGATAAACAATGCAGATTTATTTTCAAAGCCACCTTTGTTCAGATTTACCAAGGGTGCCAATATTAGTGGAGGGACTGGAAATACAGGTGCATCTCAATAAATTAGAATGTTGTGAAAAAGTTCATTTCAGTAATTCAACTCAAATTGTGAAACTCGTGTTTTAAATAAATTCAGTGCACACAGGCTGAAGTAGTATAAGTCTTTGGTTCTTTTAATTGTGATGATTTAGGCTCACATTTAACAAAACCCCACAAATCTCAACAAATTAGAATACTTCATAAGACTAATAAAAATATATATTTTTAGTGAATTGTTGGCCTTCTGGAAAGTATTTTCGTTTACTGTGTATGTAACAATACTTGCTCCTTTTTCTATAATCACTGCCTCAATTCGGCATTGCATGGAGGTGATCAGTTTGTGGCAGCGCTAAGGGGATATGGAAAGTGCAGGTTTCTTTGACAGTGGCCTTCAGCTCATCTGCATTTTTTGGTCTTTTGTTTCTTATTTTCCTCTTTTACAATACCCTGTTCTGGTTAGTTTGCTGGTCAGTCAAGCACACCAACACTATGGTCATTTAATCAACTTTTAGTGCTTTTGACAGTGTGGGAAGGTGCCAAATCCTGCTGGAAAATGAAATCAGCATCTTTAAAACCTGGTTAGCAGAAGGAAGCATGAAGTGCTCCATAATTTCTTGATAAACGGGTGCAGTGACATTGGTTTGAAAAAACACAATAGACCAATACCTTCAGATGACATTGCACCCCAAATCATCACAGAGAGTGGAAACTTAACACTGGACTTCATGCAACTTGGGCTATGAGCCTCTCCACCCTTCCTCCACACTCTAGGACCTAGGTTTCCAAATGAAATACAAACCTTGCTCTCATCTGAAAAGAGGACTTTGGACCACTGGACAACAGTCGGGTTTTTCTTCTCCTTAGCCCAGGTAAGACGCTTCTGACGTTGTCTGTGGTTCAGGAGTGGCTTAACAAGTGGAATACGGCAACTGTAGCCAAATTCATAGACGCGTTTGTGTATGGGGGCTCTTAATGCCTTGACCCCAGCCTCAGTCCATTCCTTGTGAAGTTCACCCAAATTCTTGAATCTATTTTGCTTGACAATCCTCATCTTTTTCCCTTCCACTCAACTTTCTGTTAACAAGCTTGGATACAGCACTCTGTGAAAAGCCAGCTTCTCTGGCAATGAATGGTTGTGGCTTTCCCCCTTGTGAAGGGTGTCAATGATTGTCTTCTGGACAACTGTCAGATCAGCAGTCTTCCCCATGATTGTGTAGCCTAGTGAACCAAACTAAGAGACCATTTTGAAGGCTCTGGAAACCTTTGCATGTGTTTTGAGTTGATCAGCTTATTGGCATGTCACCATATTCTAATTTGTTGAGAACTTAATCTAGTTCAGTCTGTGTACAGTTTCACAGTTTGAGTTGAATTACTGAAATAAATGAACTTTTCACCTGTAGATGCACCTGTACACCTACACTTACATATTGTCTATAATCTTATAAACTTCCGTTTTATACTATCACCCTAGTAAAAGAAATGTTCAAAATAGATTTCATGCTAAGTATAGTTAAATTTTTAACTATAAAATTAAAAAAAAAAAATTAACGTACTTACTGACAGATAATTCAAGACTTACTGATATCTATGAATTATGAATTATTGAACTATGAATTATAATTCAACTTAATTTGGAGTACTGCTTGTGCACAATGCACATTTCTTAATGTTAAGCCTAAAATGTGTATTGATTAGGATTGTATGATCTTTAAATAAAATGTCTTGCAGAACATTTCAAATTTATAGAAAGTATAGGCCTACTTGCAAATATTTACTTTGGCTTAATCAAATATACTTCAGTATATCATTAGTTTGACTTCAGCACTACTTCCACACAATTAAAGTGCATCAAGTAAAAAGTATCCCAGTTTATTATACCAAAAGTACAGTTGCAAGGGATTTTTTAATATGTAAATATATCGGTAGTACACTTGGCATGAAATACATTTATTTAAATTACAATATTTACCTTTTCATTGGGGAAAACACATAAGGCCATATTTAAAAAAACAACAACTGAAAGCCAACATCAGAATGTAGAGGCAGTTAGTTTAGGACTGACATCTAATAGAAACTTTGAAAACATTATAGATAAACATTTTACATCTACTGTATTTTAATAATTTGTGTTTGAACAGGAATGCGTTTGTCCAAGATGTGAATCTGGCTTTATTGAAGAAATGTCAGAGAACTCAAAGTAAGTTATGTTTTTTATGTCAGTAACTAATGATCAAGACTAAAATGTTTTTTTTTTAATTATAAGTCTATACGTATCAGTTTACTCAACGTAAGAAGGATATAATTTGTAATGATGATGATTGTCATTTTATTTTTTTATTAGTCTTCTTCAGAGTCGAGATGGTGCTAGTGCTGGTTCTGTAGGCGGTGATGACATGGCTTCACAGTTTGCAGAGGTATATTTTTAGCATCATATTTATGTATATATACAGTTTATACATATATATATGTATATATACTTAATGATTAACCATTAAAAGCATTACCAAAGCAATACAATTAATTAATAATAACTATTAATTATTAATAGTAATTAATAATAAAGTTAAAAAAAAATCTATTTAAAAATATTTATAAAAAACTACAATATGCTAAAATAACGGACAGTATTTCAGTTTTTCTACTTAAAAATATGTTATTATTTATAATTACAATATATATACTGTATATGTAAGGAAAGTATTCCTTAAAGGGGTCATGGTTTTGTTTCTCTATGAGCCTTTTGTCTTTTTCATTAGCTGTGGCAGCTGCTCTTCATGGAACATTCAGCAGTCCTCTCCGAGCCCACCGTCACAGACGCGCTCCACAGCCGCTCAGGGGTCGAGGCAGCAGTTGGTGATCCTGCCCTTGGGACAGCAGGACCTGGAGCATCCGTGGAGACGCCGCCGGACTGTGCAGAGCCTGCGCTCCTCCCTCAACAGAACAGCCAGCAGAGAAACTCTAGACTGGATCAGGGACAGGCTGTGGAGGGGTGTGTACAGCCACTTGTTACAGCTGCTGTGTACTAGGAGCTCTGAATGGAATATCTGTATTTAAACTTTCAGTAACATTCAGTTCCAACATGCAAATGGATTTTTCATAAATACAAATATATTTCCTGAGAGAATGAGAGAACTGAGAGAATCTGTTACAGTTGCGAGACTCATAATGTATTTAGTATATCCACGTTTTTTGTTTTTTTGTCTTTGTAATGGGATTTGACTTGACTAATTTGAAGTATTTTTAATAATAATTTAGGACAGAATCCTTCTATACAAAATAATAATAATATTAAATATCAGTCTTGACTATTCTTGAAAATATGTTGAGAAAGGAGACTAAAATATTCCTCAAAATGTTTTGATTGTATCAGAGTATCCACACATTTTGACCAATTAATCATCCAAATTTTAAAAATAATTCTTTATTACTGATTACTTTTACACATACAAAAGCTTCTAATAAAACAAGATTAAGAAATTAATAAAGGAAACGTTGTCCCCAAAAATGAAAATTCTTGTCATAATTCACTCCTAATATTAATATTATTATTATTAATTTAGTTCCAAACCTGTATGAGTTTCTTTGTTCTGCTGAACACAAAGGAAGATATTTTGATGAAGGTTTGTAACCAGGCTGTTTTGGATCTTTTTTTCTACTATGGAAGTCAATGGTGACCAAAACAGCCTGGTTGCAAATATTTTTCAAAATATCTTCCTTTGTGTTCAGCAGAACAAAGAAATTCATACAGGTTTGGAGCTACTCAAGGATGAGTAAATCATGACAGATCTTTCATTTTAGGGTGAACTATTCCTTTAATATTTAAATGTGCCCCTTTAAGGGAGAACACTTGCACAAGTTACGGCTATAAGTTAGTAACTTTTACCTAATAATGTATCTGGTCCAAAAGAAAGATAATCTTTTACACAAAACATATTAAGCATCAAAAAAGATTAGAAATAGAAAATGTGCCACTGAAGACTGCCGATTCGGCTTTACCATCACCAAAATAAATTACATTTTAAAATATATACAAAAATTTGAAACAGTTTATTTTAAATAGAAATTATATTTCACAATATTACTCTTTTTACTGTAAATTTGACGAACCCTTAAAATATATTTTTAAAAATGTGAAAAAAGAAAAAAAAAATCGTATAAATCCAAAAAACTGTATATACTAAATCAAACACACACACAGAAATACACACACACACACATATATATATATATTCATTTAAAACATACTATTATTTGCACTATTATTGTTCCAGATTGATTACAAATTCTGGTTAATCCTAAATTCCACAAAGACTGCCATTTTAGTCATCATTATAATCAACTCTTAGCATTCACTTATGCTTTTAAATTGTGAAAATAGATGCCGACTTCTCTGAATTTTTTTATGGGGAATTTATTCTTTTATTTATTTATTTTTTATTAATGCAACAATGCTGTCTTTGTCTCTTTAATTAAGGATTGTCCAGCAGTTCCTGGCTGGTCTGTTTTCCAATTCTGAAAGTGCAGGCTCACAAACCTCCTCATGGTATGTGTTGTGGTTTACTGTCCTTCTTTTAGGTACAATATGTTCCTGAAATAACATTCCTTTTAATCAGTCATTTAAACAATATTCATATCAACCCAACACCTCTGTTGTTTGACAGGAATGTTGTTCCAGAACCAACAAAAGATGTTCAATGATGTTTTATAAATGTATTCATTTGCATATGTCAAGATGTATCTACAGATCAATCCAACACGGTCTTACAACCAATTCGCATGTATTTTACGAGGTGGTGAATTTGTACACATCCGTACGACCTCACTCGTAGGATTTTGTATGATTAGTCTAAAACCCCAGTTACAGGTAGGTTTAGGGGGCGAGTGAGGTCATATGAATTTGTACAAATTAGCCTCATCGTAAAATATGAACGAATTGTGAGATTGGGCTGATCCATCCAATGATTTATCAATAACCTGTTCCTCAGGTCCAGCATGCTGCATTCAAACCCTGGAGATTATGCTTGGGGACAAGGAGGTCTAGATGTGGTCATCACACAGGTGAGTCACCCTTACGTCAGTGACAACATCTGATGATATGACTCATGTCTTTTTGCCTCATTGGTCCTCACAGCATTTTGCCACTTAAATTTGTCCCCAGGCTCCAGTCAAGCACATAATAGAATTTTCTTGCCGAAATTAAAGCAGCATTAGAAACATCCTGCTCATTAACCGCTGCAGATTTTCTTTTGTCTTCCAGTTGCTTGGTCAGCCTGAAAACACCGGACCGCCTCCTGCTGAGAAGGAGAAGATCTCATCTCTCCCCACCGTTAGCATCTCCTCAGAACAGGCTGGTAAGTTCCCATAATCCTCTGAGTCACCACGCACACTTCATTTTAAGTGCTATAAAGCAAAACCAGGTTCACATATTTCTGGTCACCTCCAGGAAGCATTTTTCTTGCCTTCCTGGCAGACTATTGTATTGAGTAAGGAGAGGGTGAGCTGGAAAGTGTTAATACATGACAAATATATAGACTCTGACAGCAGTGCATTGTGTAGAAGCAATATTTATATCAAATGTTTCAAGAGATTCCCCTCATTTTCCCGCTCATGTTATTTATTGCTGAGCTACAACTCGGATGCAAGTTTTTTTTGTGTTTTGCTTTTTAAAGTGATGTTGATCCAAACCTGTATGACTTTATCGGTTCCGGGGGACATAAGTGAAGATATTCTATTGAATGTTGCTAACCAAACAGTTTCAGTTCCCACTGACTTCTATTATATGTAATTACAATAGAACTCAATGGAAGCCGAAACTGTTTGGCAACCAACATTCTCCAAAGTATCTTCTTTTGTGTTGGGCTGAATGAAGAAAATTATACAAGTTGCAACAACATATTAAGTAAATTATGACTAATTTTGGTATTTAGGTGGACTGGCCCTTTAAGACATTTGTAACTGAATGAACAAACAAATTTGTGGCTCATATTATGAGAGTCTCTGGTAATACTTGATATGAGTATGGCGTAAAAACAATGCACTGCTTTAAAAGCACAGTCCTCCCAAAAATATGTAAGGATCTGTGTGATTTTAAATGTTCAGCTTTATATTTCCCAGTACAAGCAGCACATCACAACCACATTTTTCTTGTACATTTTTTTTCCTGTGTCTCTCTCACAGCATGCCGGCTGGAATGCTCTGTGTGTAGAGAGGAGTACTGTGAAGGAGAATCTGTCCGACAGCTGCCCTGTCTGCACTACTTTCACAGCAACTGTATTGTACCCTGGCTACAAATGGTACGAGTCTCATAAAATGACCTTAGCGCTGGGTCTTTTGTCATCAGACCCATGTTTTCTTAAAATAAATTAACAAAAATTAATTTAGTGCCGCGTGTCGTAAAAGGTGGCCAGTGTTGTGCAAGTTACTTCCAAACTGTTATATATTAAATATTACTTGTTACTGCTATTTAAAAGCAATTCCTTGCATTACAATATTACTGATTCAAAATTGTAATGCGTTACATACTCCTGTATTACTTTTGAGTTACTTTCACCAAAATAACTACAGAGAGCGTGCCGTCAGTGTAGCTGAAGAGTTCTGCATTCAAATACACGCAATAAACTAAAGCTCGTCACAGCACCAGCAAAAGCAGCCTAATTACCAGGAATATGTCAGAGGAAAATAGTAGGAAGATAAAATTATTTTGTGTTTTCTGAGTCCGTGTCACCAAGGTTATATTTCATGACTCGTTATCTCCTCTGATGCTCGTTAAGTCATCTTTATGGATTAAAATTATAATGAGTTTTTGTTTTGTTAAGTTGTCATTTAAAGCTTTTTGTATTCATGTCTTTTTTCGCTGAGTTTCGGTTAATTTTTGTGAAGCGCTCCTGTTCCAAGATATTGTCAGTGCACCCAAATAAATCTAGACCCTTTACTGTTCTGAATGATGTAATACTCTGAATAAAATGACAGCATCGCCCATTTAGTTTCCACTGGAGGTGCTTTAATGTTTTATGCTTGAAATGTTTTTATTACATTTTAGGCAAGTTGTGATTATTTGAAAAGGTTAAATTGATCAAACATAGTTTATGATTAGCACTGTCTGCCGCTGGCCACTTTGTCATTACTTTAAAAAAAACGAAAACTTGCTCCAAGCATTTTTCTAAATTAACTTAATAAAAAAAAAACCTAAATATAATTATTTTGCCATTACACACAAAACTGAACTGTTTCATTAGAGGAAACACTATAAGGTGTTTTGGTAGAAGGAAAAGAAACACGGGCTTGGGCCACTGGCCAGTGTGAGCCAGGACTCACAACGAGCCGGGCCGAGCTAACGTTAATAGCCTCAGACCTGGAACACAGAGAACGAAATCATGCCACATTTCCACTAGCCTCGCGACACTCCTGTAAAACCTGCCCTAAATACGTCTTCACTTGACAAACGTCACACAAGGTTACCCCAGCGAGGGCGAGATGAATTAAATAAATTGCTTTACACATTCTGTATATATTAGAAGCTGTCCTGTAGTATTCATTTACAAACCAGTACACCACATATAGATAATAACTGACCACGAACAGAAAATAGAGCTGACTTGCTGCATTTTTTTATATGTTAATATCTTGTGTCTTGCTGTTTTTTGAACAACATAAATTTCGGCTAAAAGTGCGTTGTAACGCAAGAATTACTGAATATGTACTGAGTAAAATGTTACTGAAACCTGCTTAGTATTGCCTTACACTACTGAGTTACAGCAAAAAGTAATTTATTACTGTAATATATTACTTTTGTAACACATTACTCCCAACACTGATGGTGGCAGCCTGGTCATTTATATTCCTTGGTTATACCATATTTAACTCACAAGCAGCATGTTTTGAAGGACCTCTGCTGGACTGAAGAAAAACATCCTTACTCTAATAAACTAATTACAGCCCATAGAGCTGGTCAGCTGTGAGGTCAATTTTGTAGGCCAAACCAAAGACCAATTCCCCCCTGGGAATTTCCAGTGGGTTTTTAAGATGTCAGTTTTCGATTTATGAGCACAATAAACTTTGTGGTTAGCATTTCTTAAACAGACTTTACTGTCTTCTCTGTACAACATTTAGCACAGTCATACTGCAAACATGAATTTGAGGTGGCAGTTTGAAATGTGTTTAGATATTTAAAAACATTTCATGTAAAACTAAACTACATGCTAAAATAACCTATACTAGCATTCAAAATTTTGAGGCTAGTAAGTTTGTTAATGCTTTTGGAAAAATCACAAAGACTGCACTTATTTCATAAAAAAACGTCAAAAATCATTACATTGTTATAATTTATTCCCGTGATGATCCTTCTGATTTGTTTATCCTTTCATGATCCTTAGATGAATAGAAAATTAAAAAGAACAGCATTTATCTGTAACATTATAAATGTTACAGTAATTAATGGGTTATTCCTGTTATACAGGGACTTTTCTGTCATTTATGTACTCAGACATTAAAAATATTTTAACATAACTTTTAATTGTTATATGCGTTCAATTATATCCTGTCTCCAGTAATCAACTTCCAATTCAAATATAAACCATGAAATGATCCTCAAAATATTTTTAATTATGTTACAGACTAGGCTAAAACTCATCTACTCATACATATAAATTGTGTGAAAGCATATTTATTTATTTTTTTTTTTACAATTTTCTCAATTAACCGTTTCCCTAAACTCATTTTCCACCCTGTTAGGATGTATTTCCTCACCTTACAAAATAGAAAAAAATTCCACCGAGTTCATTTTCAGGAAGTGATAATAGAATTTAACTGTACAGATGGAGGTAAATGTCATTTTTTTAAAAAAAGTTTTTGAAATGTTCTCCTGCTTGTCCCAATCTTAAAGTTCCACACTGTTTGGCCATATTATGGAGAATGCTTGTCCGATCAAAATAATAATAAAAAAAAACATCTGTTATGTTCATCTGAAGAAGGTTAAAGAGCTAAATGTTGATCACTGAAAAGCGCCAAAATGTTACCGGATACCATGAATGACTCTTGTGATCAATGTGAAGTGCTATAGGCTAAAAGTATTAATTTCTTAAAAAACAAAAACAGACAGATGCCCAAAACCATTGAATAGTAGTGTACACAAAGAAATAAGACAGTTACTCTTTTGTCCTCATTTGTACTGTTCTATGTTAATAGCACGACACCTGCCCTGTCTGCCGGAAAAGTCTGGATGGGGAAGACCGGGGTTTCCAGCCACAGACAGGACCTCCGGGGGCAATACCCTCACCTACGAATGTAGAGGAACGTAGCACATTTGAGACTCTTTAGCCTCCTTTTCTTCTTTATTCTGATCAATCCAGGACATGAAGAAACACCACAGCCCTGTGCATTAGTGCTTTACAGAGCCCCTAAAAAGAGTGCCTTCTATTTCAAAAGGCATTTTAATTGAGGCTCTTTCAATCAGTTTCTTTCTGATTAGCATTTATATCTGTTAATTGTGTTTTTGCAAAGTACAGTTGTACCCAAAATCCTACCAATGAATTTTACAGTCCAACCTGAACTTGCATATTTCAATTAACACAGCATATGTGATACATTTAATCCAATTCTAGTTTGGAAAAAACAAGTCTCTTTAGGTGGGCTGCAGGACTGGAGCTCACAAGCTTGGAGATAGATGATACAGATGTCTCAGGGGATACAGTTCAAGTTGCATATGCATATTTAATGCCACAGCACACCTTTACCCTAGCTTCTTCAAAAGCTTTTGTTTTAATACCTCACAATAAAGTGAGCGGACAGTTCACTTTCCCCTTACCTGTCAGTGGATGACATCTGCTCTGCACATGGCTTCACTCTTTTGAAGGCATCATAGAAATGCAAAGATTTAGATACCTGCTCATTTTTGCACTGTGAAGTGTTTTGTCTGTTGTACTGTATGTTTTTGGTTGATAGTTTGCACTGTTTTTTCAGTTTGACATTTTATTGCTATTTTGTGGGTTTTTGTGGACAGATAGCAAAAGAATAGTATTTATTGTGTTTTGAAGCTTTTTTAGATGTCTTGTTGATGATCCTCTTGGTGTTTTTTTTTTGGTGCTAATCCTCAGGGATCCTTGACTGCTCCATATTTTAATATTGAGACACAGTCTCACTCAAAATTTTACTTTTCACAATGCCCTTTAAACATTTTGAGTGTCACTTGGAATGGTATACCACAATATCACACAGATAAAGGTAAAATGTTTACAAGAAAACAAATGTTATATTGAAAAACTAGAAAATGGAACATAATTTACCCAAAGGCCAACCTGTTACATATTGCACTCTCAAATAAATAAATATTTGTTAAGACAATTTTGTGAGTTTTAGGCATTAAGAGCGTGTGAACTATATGGAGGTTTCGATAATGAAGATAAAAAACAATTTTAAATTACATTTATTTTACATATTATATAATTTCAAAATGACCAAATACTTTATTTAAGCCTTGTGTGCAATTAGACAAGTTATATTATGATTAATTACTATTTATTCAGCAGAGATGTATTTAATTGATCATACATTACAGTAACAAAATTTATAGAAAGATTTATTTTTCAAATAAATGTATTATTTCAAAGAATAATGGAAAAATATTTCGGTTTACACACAAAAAAATACATCATTACAACTGTTTTCAAGATTCCAGAAAGGTTTTGGGGTGCAAAATCAGCATATTAAAATGATTTCTGAGTGTTTTACATCCTTGCCAGGCTCCGTTCACAGCGCTCACTCTCACCTGACTATTAATCACCTGCACCAGCCACCACCATCTGGATTCACTCACCAAGCTGATTACGACCACATATAACCACACACCTCACGTCAGTCATTGTCCGATTGTTCAGCCTCGTATCTACGAAAGAGGACTCACTCTTATCTAGTTATTGCATTGATACCCTCACTCTTACCTGCTCTCTCCTAGTGTGCTCCTTGCTCCTGCGCGTGTCTCCAGGTCTCCAAGATTCCTTGATTCTCCTTCCCTCCAAAGTTTGTGGTGTGTGGTTGTGGTCATCTGTTCGTCTGTTCCCGTCTCAGTGTGTCACTTCATCCCCGTCTACCTGGAACAAGAAAGAACTCATCAGCGTTCAAAGTTATCATAAAGCTAATCTGTCTGATCGTTGTTTACTTACCTCTCAAAGAGTGGTTATTCATTCATTCTGTGAATAAATAAATATTACTGTTATACTTACCATCTGGACTTCATTACAGAAACTCAGACCAAAACCAAACAGAATGAGTGTTTCTGATCCGTTCCAGGAATTGGGGGATAATCTGCGCCAAGCTCTACTAGCCACACCACCACCGGCATCATCACCTCCGGCGAATCCTGCACCTCCTCCGGCTGTAAACAATCCTCCTTCGTCTCCAGTGGTAGTATGTCCCATGGTGCGATCGATGCCCTACTCTGGTGCGGCGGGAGATTGCAAGGGCTTCTTACTCCAGTGCTCTATTGTGTTCGCTTCTTACCCTAATAATCTCAATGAACATTCTAACATTGGCTTTGTTATTTCCAGCCTTTCAGGACAGGCATTACGATGGCCAGAGTCTATTTGGAATCATGCCGGACCGGCCATGGTATGGTATGGTATGCCGCATTTGCTCAACACTTCCTAGAGGTGTTTAGACGCACCGATTTCAAGTCATCTGCGGGTGAAGAGCTCTATTACCTCCATCAGGGCCAGATGACAGTGCAAGAATATTCAGTGAAATTTTGCACGTTGGCGACCGCCAGCGGCTGGAATGAAGCAGCTCTATTGACAACGTTTGGTCAGGGTTTGGAGCCCAATCTTCGGCTCATGTTGGCTGCTCACTATGACTCTATAGCTCTGGAGCTATTAATTCAGAAATCTCTCCGATGCACTGCTCTTGTTCAGTCCTATTCTGGGGTTCATCTTGCTGGCCTGAATGCTTTCCCAATTTGCCTCTACACAGATTTAAATCTTGACCTCTATGCTCCACCTCTGTAGAAAAGGTGTTAGAGAAAAAGTCTGTTAATATACCACCCGACTATGCTGCCTTCCAGGATGTTTTCTGCCCCAAGAGAGCTGCCCGCTTGCCACCACATCGCCCATTGGGAATGCACAATCAGTCTGCTCCGGAATGCTCCAGTGCACAAAGGAAGGATCTACCTGTTATCCATCCACAAGTGGAGAGCTGCATTTGTCACCCCTACTGGCCACTACGAGTATCTGTTGATGCTGTATGGACTCGTCAATGCCCCATCAATCTTCCAGGATTTCATGCACGAGATATTTTGTGAGTACTTGCATAAAGTTTTGGTCATTTATATTGATGACATATTAATCTACTCTGCAAGCCTCCATGAGCCTCAGAGAGCACAGCTTGTTCATTAAAGCAGAGAAATGTTAGTTTCTAGTGTTCCTAGGGTATAACATTGACCAGTCAGGTGTCAGCATGGATGACGGGAAGGTGGAAGCGATCACCTGTTGGCCTGTTCCCAAGACTGTAAAGGAACAGCAAAGGTTTTTAGGTTTCGCAAATTTTATAGAAGAAGAACTATGAGATTGGGAACACAGAGTTGATCAAGTTGGCCTTGGAAAAATGGAGGCACTGGCTGGAGGGGGCTGTTCATCCATTCCAGGTATTGACTGATCACAAGAATTTGCAATACTTACATGATGCTAAACGATTTAATCCACAACAAGCTTGATGGGCACTTTTCTTTACAAGGTTCAGATTTACCATTGCTTACTGACCTGGATCTAAGAATAAATGAGCAGATGCTCTGTTTTGGCTCCATGCCATCGTAGAGGAACCTGAGGAAGTGGAACCAATTCTTCATGAGAAACTGTTTGTCAATCCCATACAGTGGATAACCCCTCCAGTCGCCACTGGACCTGCTCCCGTCCCTCCGCCGGACTGTCCGCCTCATCTCCGTTTCGTTCCCCTGGAGTATCGCATTCCACTCATCCATTCATCGCACACATCACTGGGCACTTGGCATCCAGGGACCAACAAAACCCTCTCACTCCTGAAAGATCAGTTTTGGTGGCCAAGGATGGAACAATATGTGCAAAGGTACGTGAGAGGGTTTCGGGAATGTGCGATGTCCAAGAGTCCAAAAGACGTTGTTACATCCACGCCAGGCTCCACCCTCACTCCTTTACAGCGCTCACTCTCACCTGCAGTATTAATCACCTGCCACCCCCATTTGGATTCACTCATCATGCTGATTACGACCACATATAACCACACACCTCACTTCAGTTATTGTTTAAGCTCGTATCTACTAAAGTGGACTCACTCTTATCTAGGGATTGCATTGATACTTACTAATAAATTACTGTTATACTTCCCATCCGGGTCCTGTCCACTTCATTACAGAGTGATTGTAAGACCCTGAAGACTGGTGTAATGGCTTCTTAAAAACTTAAAATAAATAAATAAATAATTATATTAAAAACCATGAAGTTGATGTTTACCTGTTTCACCAAGGTCATTTCTGTATTGTTATTAGGGTGTCATGTGGCTATTTTTTTTTCCCCCAATACCCCACCCAGCAATAACTTGACCAGCCCCTTTGATCAATGTCAAAAAATAACCATATGAATTGTGCAACCATATTTCACCACCCCTCCTCCTCCAAGCCTGATCCAAAAGTTCAGTGGGATTTTGTGTGGACAAAGTAAAAAGGTCAAATAAAAAGGTTTCAATTGTCGTTGCTGCTCTAATAACTGAATTCTGCCCACTTTTACAGTTACACAACCCTCTCCACAGCTACAATTCCCATGGGAGTCTTGATATTTTTGGTTATAGACTGAGACAACACAACACCTCTATATTCTTTAATTTCACTGTAAAAACAAAAACTTGAGTATTTAAGAAAAACAATGTAATTTTATTTTACATTCTAAGTTATACTAACCACAAATTCCTCTATGAGGGCCGTTTTATTACTAACAAACTACAATTATCTGGTTTAATAACATTATATTTCTAGGAGAACAGAGAAGTCCGTACCAAAAGTTGGAACTTACAGAACCATCTAACGAACGATCAAAACATTTTGACAACCAATTAAAATGCAACCCTCCTTAAAAAGAGCGAACATTTAAAGCGGCAGACTAATAAATCAAGTGTGTGCATTTTATAAACAGGTGGATTGTGTGGGTTACTACCAACGTTCTTGGTGTTAACGGTCCTTTATAACTGTAGTGTGGACTTCCCTTTTCCCAGAGAACTGTTATTACTTTACATTTATGTATCGTCCTTGTGTGAACGGGCCTTAAGTGATCGAGAACCGTTCGTTCACTTAAAAGACTCGTTGCTGCTCTCCTAATGAATGGATTCTGCTCAGTGCTCACTCATTCAGTTACACATCCCGCCTCACGGCAGCGATTCCCACGGGAGTCCCAATATTTCACTGTGGGTAAACACTGCCACGAGCGAACGATAACACGACACCCCTTTCCCAGGAGTTAGTCGCCTTTCCATTGCACACGAGACCATTCTTTGGCAATTCAACATTTCCATCTAAGAAAAAGCAAACATACTACGTTTTATTCAGAAGTGTCTAGCTGAATTTCTATGTTTCCATCATACAAACGGAGCCACCGAGAATTAAACTTATGAGCAAATTTGAAATCTCAGATAAAACATTCGCGAACGAAGCACCGTTTCAGTTACTTGGAGGTGAAGAGAACAAAATCGTCACTTCCTGATTAACATGGGCTAAATATCAAGAAAAAACTACATTGCTGCAGGATAACGATGCGTGTATACAATAATTTACGAGCTTCGGGGCGCGCGCAGATGACAAAACTAGCATTCAGATCAGATGCTGTCCATCGGTTGGTCCCGTTTTATGCTATCCCATTGCAGACTCACGTGACCTTTTTTCTCCTTTTACTTTTTTGAGTAATTTATTCGGTAAAAAAAAGTGTTTCCATCGTAGTTTATGCGCATGTTTTCTTACTAGCTAATAAATTTATCCTACTTTGTTGAGCGAATACGTTTTTATGCGCAATGTTTTTTTTTTTTGTTTTTTTTTAGAATTTATACGCATGTTGGCGTTTCCATCCAGCGTTTTTATAAAAAAAAAATAGGTGTATGGAACATAGCTAAAACAGCCTTCGACAACTGCCCTCGACTCCCCTCCCTTCTCCCCTCCTTTCCTCCGCTCTCCTCCCTCCCTGACTGTGAGAGTGCCCTGACAGAAACGATACGGGCTTAGCAGACATGGAGGCCCGATTAACGAGAGAGGCCCATTTCGAAGCGTCTGAGCTCGATTAACGCGGACCCGAAGAGGGATTCGGGCGACACATCGGATTATCACGGGTAACGAGCGCTGCACAGAAGACGGGGGAGAGGGCGAAGAATTTGAGGGAGAGATCCATTTCGGGTGCTCTGTTGATTCAACGCAGCAGCCGCCATTTTGTTGACAGTTCGTGTTTTTAATAACCCGTGCAGGGCTCATCCCGAAGATTGTTACATTTTTGTATTCCGTTCTTTTGGTCCTTTCGAGGATGTTTTTATGCTATTGTTGGATTTTTATTGACGGCCTGGGGGAGAAGGGAATACTTTACTAATGTGATCTCCACCAACAGCCGCTGCTTCGTTAAATTACTAACGTTAGTCGTGTGGACGGATCGCGGGGTTAGCTAGCCATTCCAGCAAATGTGCTTGACAGGACATATCATTAGAGTGTGGGTTTAGTGGTACGATCTACCTGCCGTGAATTCACTCGTGTGGGGGGTAGTAAACAACACAAAGACGTGAATCGAATGACCGTTGACGTTGTATACGTGGGGTTCTAGCCGCGATATTGGGCAAAGCCAACTTACCTTGCTCACAGACATGTGTCTTTCAAAATTGCAATGTCAGAAAGGTATTCTGACAACCTTTTGTAGTTACAGTCTCAGTCTAATAACTTGCAATTATTGTTTCATACAGTCTGGTTTTTGACACTGGTTCTAATTTAAGGTTAAGCTCAAGATACGCTTTTGCTAACGAGCTATGCTAGCTATATTAGGATCATAAACCGTGACCAGTGCGCCTCACGTAGATAAATATCGTTACAGCTCATTTTTGCGAGATGACTGGACATGCACACTAGATGAATATTTTGTTATGCCATGCATTGCTTGGAATGATCTTCTTCCGAGAAATGTGACCGTATTTTCCCTTTGCTTTATTTTTGGGGACATCAGCGATTTCAAGATAAATACCCAAGCGACCATGCTGTTGCGTACGAAAGGAGGATTTTGATCGCAAATTATGTGAACGCCGTTCTGGACCGCTATTAAGGTGAGTAACTTCTTAATTAATTCTACATTTAGACTGAAAGCGTGCTTTAAGCCAGATGTTTGGTTTACGTTACTCAAACATCTGTCAAAACAAGTGCGGAATATGCAGTGTTTTGATGCATGAGCTTCTGCGTTTGTTGTTGCTAATACGTAATGTTGTTTAGGAAACGTTTCGGCTTTCATTCACAAGGCATCTGGGCCACCGAGTTCTACGTGTTAATTTGATAGAAACCAACCTTTAGTAGTACCTGCGAGTAGATCATCCCCAGTTAACCTCGCTCACAATAGGGTTCGTTGCACGTGCAAATTGCGCGCGCCTTTGCTTGGTTATATTTTTCCCATTGGAGCGGAGGTCTTGAGAAGTGAAGAAAGTGGTGTCTGGAGCCTTTGAGTCACCTTTGACCTCTGACACCGCTGTCAAGGAAACCAGAACTAAACTTCCCGCTGCTGGAGTGCTGCTCGAGTGGAAAGGATAGGTGTGATTTGAGGCATTTAGTCTGTGGTCGGAAAAGATCCAGCCAAGACGCATCGTGTTTGAAGCAGATCCCATTGCTTAGCCCGTGTTGGACCGTTTAGTTTCGTTTTGAGATAATTTCTGATGGCATCTGATGCTAAGATGCGAGCTGGATGTTGTAGTAGGTAAACGAATCGTTAGGAGATGTATGGACTCATTGCCTGGCTTACATTGGGACATTTAATATATGACTGGAATTTTTTTAGAGGGGTTGCATTTATTTATTCATTTTTTTTTTTTTTTTGTGAGCAAAAGAACATACACAATATTTAAATATACCGTTCAATATAAAGATTAAAAGGATGTAGACACTTGTTAAGCATTACACTAAAAACCACTTTGAGACCAGCTGGTTAAAAATAATCCTAAAAGTGTGTTTTAAAAAAACAGAGAGAGAGAATTTAACTTGCTTAATAAAAAAAAGGTCTAGACATTATTGTTTTGACAACTGATTTTTGACTGGACTGAACCATAGGACCATTTTTAACTTTTTCAAAAATTACTCCGTATACATCACAATATCAAAGAAAATAATCAGTACTATTTCATTTCAACTTTAATATGATGTAATCATGTAGTTCAAATGTTGGTTTTGAAGAAGCACAAATAAACTGTAACTACATCCAAAGGGAAGAGTGAAAAAAAAGAGGTGGTGTTATTTGTCTTCTGTAACACCTCTACGCCATATTTGTAATGGTTTTTAGATATAGTTTGCCACTGCTTTTTCTCCGCGCCATCTAGTTAGCCTCAGGCTTACTCGATCTAAACTATAACTCTACTCTCACTGCCTCCCAATTTGTCCTGCAGTGTGTTTTGGCTGACTGGAGGTTGTGGCTTTCTGTGCTCATAGAAGAAACGCAGGCACATAATTTCATAGCAGAAGAAAGACTGTCTAAATGCACAGAGTTGGTATATTATGTATCTGTGCTGCCAAAACAAGCATAGATTAAAGAGTCTTGAATGACAGGTGCTGAAGAAGCGTGGATGGAGGAGGAAGTAGAAGAATCACTGACTTAGGAGATTCATTTTTGCTTGTTGATAAATTTACCGTGATGTTACACTAAGAAAATATGCTTTATCTGGTCAGACTTGTGTAGTGTTTGTGCTTTCATATGCTTACTGTATGTAAACAAATGAAAAGTAATAGTTTATATTGTATAGTAGTTAATTATAGTAACTAGTCATATGGTTGCTGTTTGCTTTAGTTCAGCTGTATCAGTATGATGCTTGCAATGCCAAGAACATAGGTTCGATTCCCATTACTTCGGATGCATAAATGTAAACCTAAATGGGTTGGATTGTTGCAAACGACAGCTGCAATACTTTGTCCAGCTTTCCCTCAAGACTTTTCTCTCAGACATATTACAATACAAGGTGGCATTTATTTTTGGCATCTTTTCCGCAAATAGAGGAGGGACGAGAGAGTGAATAACACGGAAACAAGAAAAGGAGTACGACTCAGAGAGCTGAGGAAATAGGGGAATGATTGTCACTAAGGGAGGGACAGACCAGGGAAAAAAGACGGAGGGAGGGAGCGCTGGGGAAATGTGTTTTCGATTAACAGGAGCACAACGAGTCTAGTTTGACCGCTGTACTGTTAGGTTTCCAAGTGAGTGTTAGAGGGAGACTGAATGAGTGAGAGGACGAAGAGAGTGACAGAACGAGGTGAAAGGGTAGGTCGGGCAGGGAACAAGAGAGGTGTGATTTTTGGATGGCCGTGTGTGAAACGGGAAAAGGGCGAATGGCAGAGAAAGGGCGTGTTTAAGTGAAATGGGGTGAGTAATTATAGTAAACAATGAGAAGTCGGGAGTAGAGAGAAGGAAGGCAGGACTCCAAGTTCTGGAGCGCAGTTTATAGTTGTGGTGATTTCACAGAAAACGACTTTCTCAATATAAAAGACCACCACTAATGAAACAACACTCCGTAAAATGGCTCTTGGAGCTTTTTCTCGTGCCGAGCGCTAAACGGCCGTAAGCGTTCGTGTGGCGTTCCAATGACCTAAGCGTTCTTAATAGACTTGTGTAATCTTTAAACCTTCACTCTCAGTGGGGCGTAAAGAAACTGTCCGCTTCTGTTGCTCTACCCTCTCTTTTTTCTTTTCTTTCCTGGTCTTTTATTCACTTTGCACTTTTCTGATTGGCAGTCATAAAAGGGTTCGGTAAGGTGACTGGATCCTCTGTCTCCCAAAGGGCCCTTTATGTTGAGGTCACCGCTCGGACTGGCCTCTCAATGACTTGACCCTCAGAAAGCACCTGTGGTCGGTGGAGTACTAAATTACTCAGTGGCCTTTTGTTTTGGAGGTGTGTAAGGGGCATAAGGTTACTTTTGTCAAGCCCCCGGAACTTTTTTTGTGCAGTCCAAAACAAATTATGTTTTTTTGTTATCCAGGTTAAGGTGATTGCAAAAAAAAACACGCGTTGTTAATTGTTTGGTAATTTAATTGCTGTAAGAATATTGAAAGGCTGATTCACAGAAAATTAATATTCCAAAATGTATGTTTTGTAAAAAGGTCTTGATCATTATGGGACTGGGGCAGGAAAAGTGGTTGATGCGTCACCTTGAAATGAAACATTGAGTGTTTACATGTTCAACAAAATGCTGATAACTATCAAAAATCCGTGTTATCAAACAATAACACAAGAAAACCTTATCTTCAGTTTTGATGAAAAAGTAAACGGATACATTTGGCACGTTGAATTAGTCTACTGGTTGTGGTGAGCCCAATAAAACAGATCTAAAGAAAAAAAAAATCTTCAGTTTTTTGTAAAATTGTTTATTACACTTATCTGGTGAAATGTGTTTACATGATCTTGCATGGAGTCCTCTAATACCTCGTTGGTGCTTTCTGTCTGGCTTCATATTGTATTATTCAGAGCAAACTCTATGGTTTGGATATGTGTGACTGGCCTTTCTGTGTCCTTAGTTGCATCATTCAAAGTCGTATTTGTAGTGGTGATTCATGTTTGCAAAGCCATTCTGTGTTAATAATTAAATTAAAGGTTAAATCTGTCTCAGAAGTGTGGCTAATTTGTCTTTTGGTCGTAACACCCCCTCTCTTTTTTTATCTCCTCAGTTTGAAGGTGAGAGGGCTGGGCACTTGGGAAGGGACGACATTGCTTCAACCCAACAAGGATCCCCCCCTTCCCCTTCCCCTCCATTCCACTTCCTTCTTCCTACCTGACGTCTGCACAGTTCTCCAGTAACTGCCTATACCTGCGAGTGAGAACATCCTGTCCCACTCAAGCCCCCCTTGTTCCCCAAATCACCAATGGATCAGAGGACACAGGGGGGGCCCTCTACGCCACCCCCTCTCCCTGCAAACGCCCCTCCAGCAGAACGCGAGAAAGAGGGAGTAGGAGGAAAGAAGGACGATGAAGAGGAAAAGAAAAAGCGAGAGAAACCAAGAGATGGGGCACAAAGTGAAACTTGTGGTGCTGAAAGTGGGACTAGTGACCAGCAGCAGCAACAGCAGCAACCCACACAGTTCTCGGTCAAAGAAACCAGTTACTCTGAGGGCAATGTCAAGCTCAAGATAGGCCTACAGGCCAAGCGCATGAAAAAGCCTCCTAAGATACTGGAGAACTATGTGTGTCGTCCAGCCTTCCGAGCCACTGTAAGGCATAGTGGAGGACGAGGCGGAGGGCGTGTTAATCGCGCGGCTGGAGCCAATGATGGAAGCAACCACACTTCTAGCCCAAGTTGTGGAAAAGAAGTAGAGAAAAGCCCCTCTGTCAGCCGAGGAGCACCTCTATCGTCTAACGCTCCTGCTGCTGCATCTCCCGCAGCTTCTCTTCCTCCTCCTGTTTCCACCAGCCTAGTCACTTCTCTGAATGGAAGTGCTCCAGCAAAAAGGGTAAGGTTGTTTAACTTCTCACACAGCATTTCTTAGATGTCTAAGACTTTATAAATAAAGAAACTAGCTGAAATTACATAACATGCAAACATCCACATTTTCCTTTCACTAAGCTAATGAGGTTTCATCAGATAATAGCTTTGCACATTTTTTTTTTCTCACTCTCTTCTGATCATGTAAAGACTTAAACACTGATTTTGTTTCTTTTTTGTTTGTTCCACATTTCTCTGTATTTTGGCTGTGCTATTCTATCTGATACAGGGCACTTTGCTGTTCAGTCTTTTTTTTGTTCATCTTTCTTTGCCTTGATTTTATGCCATAATATCTTGTAACTCTATTTCCCTGTGACTCTAATGTTTCCCCTCCTCTGTTTCACGAACATCTTTCCTTTATACTTCCAACTCCCTCTAAAGTCCTTCTGCTGTTTTATTGATTTAGAGGGGAATAAACAAGTAAAATGTTTCAAAATTTAATCAATAAACAGTGGCCTAAACATAAAATTAGATTAACCTATTTTTGTAATAACTGTAAAATCCAGATTTTAAATACAGATCTGTCACACTTTTTTCATTATTTCAATGCATAATTTCTTTATTACACTGAATTGAATGAATGTGAAACTATTTTCATTGTTTTCTTCTGTTTTTATGTGTATAGGCTCCTCCAAAACTTGCCTGTAAGTCTGAGGGAAAGGCTGATGTAAAATCTGTTGCTTCTTCAGAGAGACCCCTTAATCTTCATCGCCCCATGACAGAAAGCAAATCACCCTCCTCTGGAAAGAAAAACCATGTTCCACAAACCAACTCTGCTACTGCCCCATCGCCACCGACAATGTCCTCAGCTGCCACATCGCAACACGAACCCAAAACAGATGGTATCTTAAAAACTCCTCAGTACAATTTTCCTGAGGGGCAGAAGGAACAAGAAAGGGGAATTTCTGCCTGGGGTACTCCTACAGTAACTGAGAAGCTTGCTCAGCTCATAGCTACATGCCCGCCTTCAAAGTGCCCTAAGCCAAAAGCCCGGAAGGTGTCACCAGCTCCAGCACACAGTAGCTCACCTCCTTTAATTTCTAATCTGCAGCGCCCTGAACGGGCTATGGCCAATAGGAACACCTATTCAAGAGCAGTGCACCTTGCCCCACCACCACCGGTTTCACGGCCCCCAGGTCGCCCTTATGGTTCCAAAAATAAGGACAGTATCCTTGAGAAATTTTCTGGCACGTCTAGAAAAGACGAATCAGAAGGACTTTTAAAAGGGGTCACGAGTAGCAACACAACCACCACCACCACTAGTACTGCACTGTCTCAAAACATTAGTCGCTTGACGACAGCATCCACAAGTGATAGCACTGAAAACAGTACCCCAAATGGAATGAAATCTCAGTTTCGTCTTGGGCATTGCCCATCTCATTCTTCCTCCACGGCTACTCTTTCATCCCAATCTTCTTCCTCTTCTTCATCCTCCTCCTTAGAAAGAATGGGAAGTACAAGCTGTCACATGGGTTTACCAGGCTCACTAGCTTCACGGCCTAGAGCAAGCCCTTCCCGAGTAGAGGAGTTTACGGAGAAAGACAAAGAGCGTGATCGAGACAAAGATACAGACAGTCCCAGAGATTTAAGTAAGGGCTCCACTCCAGCCATGCCAGGGAAGCAAGATGCTAAAGAAAGGTGTTCTTTGTCAGCTCCTAGAAGTGAGCGGGGTAAGAGCTCAAGCCCAGTAAAACGTAGTCCCAATCAGGAAAGTCGTGTTAGTGGGGTACCAAGTCCTGCTGAGTCCACCAAATGCACTATTTCACCTTCATACTCTTCTGGTGCCAGCAGGAGCCCACCACCACTATGCGATGACACTGGGGCTCTATCTCCTGCGTCACCAGCTGAGCAGGATTCAAAGCCTCTTAAGAAGCGGCGAGGACGACGGCCTCGCTGGACGAAGGCAGTGAGTCGCACCCACAAGACTTTACATGAGGCTGCTTCGAACCATCAGAAATCATTGCCATCAGGGCTTTCCTCCTCATCCCCTACTCGGCAGCCTGTGGAACGGACTCACACTGGTATTTGCATGTCCCCTGTTGCTTCAGAATTTTTTGATTCTTCACCCAAGAAGAGGGGACGGCCCAAGTCCAAAATGCCTCGCTTAGATGCACCAGCACGTGGCCGCACCCCAAACAAACTGGTACCCTCAAAGGTCTACTCCAGTCTGCTCAAATCTAAGGAAGAGCAGGATCCCCCAGTTTTGCACCCTGAAGTGGACTTTAATCCACCTAAACCCATGCAAAGAAAGCGAGGGCGACCTAAGCGCTCGCCACCAAACCTTCCACAAGAAACCCAGCCCCCAACACTTGCTCCTGAGTCAGGTGATACTTCAGTAGGTGAAAAACCTTTTCGTAGTAAGGGCAACGGACAGCTCATTATGAAGACCATTATAGGCAAAATTAATAAAATGAAGACCGTAAAACGAAAAAGGCTCCTGAGCCAGATATTGCTTGGACCGAAACCAGGGACTGAGCAGGAAAGCTCTAGAAGCAGCGGAGCGCCAGGGTCTGGGGCTGCTCCAAAACCACAGTCTTTATCATCACTTGCTGCTACATTTGGGGGCAAATTAGGACCCCAGATCAATGTTAGCAAAAAGGGGACAATATATATGGGTAAAAGGAGGGGTCGTAAGCCAAAACCATCAGCTAATCCCTCCCCAGGTGTCCCCACACCCCCTCCTGAACCTTTCTTATCACCAAACACTTCGTCCCCACACCATCATCACCAGTCACAGGCCTTACAAAACCAGCAACACCAGTTGCCTTCATCTGAGGTGTTCCCTTCCCCATCACTCTCACAGTCAAGTGGGGGCCAGAGTCCAATTAGTGATGCTAGCTTTGTTGAGCCTGGGTCAGTGCATTTCTCATCCCACCCACACTGCAGCCATTCCCATCAGGGCCACCACTCGTTCTCCTTTCCCCCACCTACTTTTTCAGCCCCCTCTGCTCGCACTGTAGCAAGCTCCTCATCATCCACAGCAAACCTATCTCAAAAGAAATCTTCTTGCAGAGGGTACCACCATCACCACCACCACTACCGGCAGCACTACCATTATCGAAAGTTTTCCCCTCCAAGACCGCTATTGCCCACGTCTCCGGCTCCTCTTAGTGAGCTAAAGGAGGCCACACCTTCCCCAGTCAGTGAATCCCACAGTGAAGAGACAGTACCTAGTGACAGTGGCATTGGGACAGACAACAACAGCACCTCAGACCGTGGGGAAAAGGCTGGTAGTGCAAGTGGCTTAGCTGGTGTAGGGGTCTCGCATGGTTTGGCAAGTGGACTCTTAATGCCTGGTGTCATAGGTCCAGCCATGGGAGCTGGTTTGGGGCTTTCTTCTAGAGGTAGAAGGAGGCATTCATCTTCAGTTCACTTGGATCGTCCCTCACCTACACCCTCCCCACTTGGAGCAAGAGCATCACCCGATACAAGACGACCACACCCAGCTGCCCCATCTCCTGCTTTGGGCGGACATAAAGAGAAACACAAGCATAAGTGCAAACGACGTGGACATGGCTGCCCTAGCTATGACAAACTAAAAAGGCAAAAGCGCAAACGTAAGAAGAAGTACCTGCAGCTGCGGTCGCGTCGACAAGACCCAGACTTTTTGGCTGATTTGGATGAGATCTGTGTGCAGCTCAGTGAAATACGAATTGGTCATCGCACACCTACACTTCGTTTGGGTAGCAGTTTGGGTCTGGGTGCTGGGACAGCAGGCCCAGGCCGTGGATCTGCCTTGGGAAGTGCCAGAGCAAGCAGCAGTATTGGAGGTGGAACCAATCCACCACCACATCACTATGTCCATAGAGACCTCTTGCCCACAATCTTCAGGATCAATTTTAGTGGATATTATTCACCCCACCCAGCTTACCCATGTGATTCACTTCATTATGTCCGTAAGCCAGATCTTAAAAAGAAAAGAGGACGACCACCTAAGCTTAGAGAATCTATTTCAGAAGTACCTTTTGTGCCTGGGTTAGGTTTTCCCCTGTCAAGCGGAGGATTCTATCACCCTTCTTATAGTGTCCCATACTCTTCTGCCCCATTGGGACTTGGCTACTATCGTGGTTATACCCCAGCAAGTGCCCTGTACCCCCATCCCCATCACCAGGCTCCCCACTCTGGCCCATCCCACCACGTTCATTCCCCTTCTTTTCCTCCACCTCCGCCACCTTCTTATGTTCATCATCATCACCCTTCTCACTTGCTTCTCAACCCCTCCAAATTTCACAAGAAGAAACACAAGCTGCTTAGGCAGGAGTATCTAGGTGGTGGTCGTTCATCAGTACTTTATCCTGCAATGTCGTCCGAGCTATCATTTGGCTGGCATCACAAACACAAGCACAGGCACAAGCACCGTGATCGCTGTGGGGAAGAGGAGGGTGATGATGTTGGTGTTGTAGGTTTGGGGGTCGGAAGAAGTGAGCGAGGGAGCGTAGAGTCCCTGCAGCGTTCCAGGTTCGGCCGAGATGGCTCTGCTGACTCTAGCGCTAACAAACCGGCAGCTTCTGCCAACTCGCCTTCCTCTTCCTCCTCATCTTCTGCAGAACGGTACAAGCGAAAAGAAGCCTCTATGTCTTGTCTTGGGCCATCACGACTGTCTTTGGGCAACATGAGCAGGGGGCATGACTCCTGGTTCAGGATGGGGAGTTCTGAAACCGATTACTCCAAACTCTCTAGAAACCAGTCCCTTTCCGGATCTGGTGCATTCTCTGAAGGACATGTGCAAAATACAGTGGAGTGCTCGGAGAGTGATGAAGAAGATGCTGCATCCCCTCTTGAGGAGGCAGAGACCAGCCATCACACCAACTTGTTCACATCTGCATTATCTCGAACCTCCCTCAAAGGGAGTCGCAGCAAAAAAAGTGGAACATCAGAGAGCCCTAGTCTTTCACGGTTGGATCGGACAGTGAGAAGGGATCGTTCCACATCTGCAGAAAGAGGAGAAATGGGTAAGTGAGAAATCTTATATACTTATATTCTGATATTGTGATGGCTACAGGACGTGTAGTACTTAAGTGGTATGGTTATGGTTTGCATTGCAACCAATTTTTTAGTTCGGTTATGTCCTTAGATTTTTTTTTTTACATGATGTTGTTGTCAAACAACTGAATGTAAATCTGGGCTTGAGCTTCCTGAGGTGACCTAAATTTAGTTTGACATTGTGAAGGTTGCAGAATTAATGCAGTAAAATGTAGTCACTCTCCAAATATAGCTTTACCTCAGCGTCCTCCATAAATCTGTGCTAAAAGTTTATTGGACGTCACTTGCTTCAGTGCATGCCACAAATTTATTATTAGTTTCCCGTACTTCCTGTCAGTGTTCCGGATTGATTTCAGGGCCAGTCCATCAAATAAGAAAATTTTGCATGGTCTGATTAAAGCGAATGATATGAGACTGTTTGAAGTTGCAGCTTGTTGTTAAAGGTCCTACAGTATACTATCTAGTGTACTAACTAATGGGTGGTTCCAATATAATTTCTTCTGTACTTTCAACAGCTGTGGGATTCCAAATAGGCTAAATTTCTTCATATTCATACACGCACACCTGCTCAAATGATACAGTGCTGAACCAGGTGAAACGGAGCAGTTTTCATAATCATGCTGGGATGGGTGGACAGTGTGTTTGTATATATGTGCTCATGCATAGAGGGTCCCTAGTGAGACGGCAAAGTGTAGTATGTAATCCAGGATTAGAGCTCAGGACATGAGGTCATCCAACGGTCATTGACTGCACCATTAATTCACTGTAGCAGCGAAAACAAGAAACTGATGAGAGAGTAAAAGAGGAGGATTAAGTGCTGGAGGAAAATGGAGCTGATTTAAAAAAAAAAACAAGAATAAGACTAACGACGTGAATTTAGATTTGATTGGACGGAAGTGTCAATTGATGATTAGGTGCACATATTTAGTGGTGCTTGCTAAGGCAGTCATTGTTATGTGATTTCAACAAAGCGCTAACAATCAGTATTAAACTCCGACTTGTAACACGTCTTGCATGGAAGAATTGTGGGGAAAAAATACAATGGAATAGAAAGATATGGAAGGATTGGTTTGACTGATGGAAAGATAAGATGAAGAGAACATAATAGACTAGACTGTGTTGAAAAGTGAGTTAGACTTGAGAGTAAGTTAATTAAAGGCATAATGGATGATAGAGGGAACACAGTTAATGAGGCCCTGCACACATGAATACATGTAGCTGTTTTTTTGCTGAATCTGTGAGACGGTTATATTCAGCTACGTCGGAATTTGGCTGTTAGGAGCTGAGTATTTTTTTCTACATCGTCTATAATCCAATTTATCTCCTCAACTCCCCATTCTGTTATTTAACTGCTAATAAATGTGCGCTGTAAAAAGATGACCTAACCATGAGAGTTTAGTTTAGTCAGCACCCAAACATTTCAGTCAATAATACATGCTGCTAACAGTTCTTTGGTATATTACGGCTTTATTTATTTGATTCGATCTAGTTTTTCTTTTTTGAAGTGTTAATGTTGCGCGATGGGGAGATTTCGGTTAATTGGTGTTCTAATGCGTTTAAGGTTTCAGCCACTCAACCCACCTTTTGTTTTAATATCACAGGAAATGTGTCTGGCACACAGAACCGAGTTGGCCAATCCATTGTTCCTGAGGATTCCCATCATCGGCACCACCATCACCACCACCCTCCCCTATCCCTCTCACACTCTGCCTCTTGCCTTTCTAACTGCACTCTAGACCAGCCTGGAAGCCTCACAGCTCTCCGGCCCTCCAGCCGCCAGGCTAGTCCCTCCACGTGCTCCTCCCAGCCCGCATGCTGTCGTGATTCCCCCCCTTCGCATCACTCCCATAGGCCCCCTCCCAAAAACAACCTGCACCATGTCAACAAGATCCTTCGTGCAAAGAAGCTCCAGAGGCAAGCACGCACAGGAAACAACATGGTGAAAAAACGAGGTCCAGGCCGTCCCCGCAAGCACCCACTACCCTCACCTCCCCCGTCACCCCCACTACAGACATCTGAACAGGAGAACCAACCATTACCTGAAAGGCACAGAGGAAGTATGCTTTGGGTGGGAGACACCGTGGTTGACGTCATTGAGTCTGTAATACAGAGTCAGCGCAGAAAGGGACGCAAGAGAAAACGCTGGGAAAGGGAGACAGAAGGAGGGGATGAGGAAGAAGAGGAACCTGAGGAGGAAAGAGAGGTGGAGGAAGAGGAAGAAGAACGACCAGCTGCTAGAGAGGAAGATGTGATGGCAAGAGCTAGAACAGAAGGAGGGAGGGGATGGTTGACGCAGGAGGAAATGCATTGTTTTCGCAGGTATGCAGTACAAAATATGCAACTGTACAAATTTGTAGATTGTTTTTGGAAGGAATTATGACTTTTATTCAACAAGGAGGCATTAAATTGATCAAAAGTGTTAATCTATATTTATTCATCAAATAATCTTCAAAAGATATGTGTCAGTTTCCACAAACAATACTAAGTCGTACAACTGTTTTCAATATTGATAGTAAGTAATTGAGAACCATTTCACCTCATTAGTATGGTTTCTGAAGCATCATGTGACACTGAAGAATTGGCTTTGATTCAACACGGCTCAGCATGCAAGCTTGAAATGAACATTGTGGGACATCTCCAAAACCTGTTATAAACCTCTATAAAATCACATTAATGTTATCTGAAATGTCCTTTTTTGAACCTTTAATAATGCTGGAATGATCAGATGTTAAAAGCCTTAGGCCTGGTTTCACAGACATTTTAGTCTGGGACTAGGCATAAGCCTTGTTTGTAAAACCGGGGGTTAATCTCATAATAAATGACTGCTTTTCTTTGCAGTGCTCTAGAGGGAAAACCTGATGGTCAATCCTCCCCAGAGCGCCCAGGCCCTACTTCCCTGGAACAAGCCCCAAACCCAGCAGTGACCAATCAACGGGAGAAGAGAGTTGCTAGACCACCCAAAAAGAAGTTTCAAAAGGCTGGGCTTTATTCTGATGTGTACAAGACTGATGAGTAAGGATGAACATGCTCATCAAGCCTGTCTTATTATCTAGTATTTATATACCTGGAAAATATAACTTGTGTTTGTTTGTTTGCTTGCTAGTTTTTAATGTATTTTTTGCATCTTTTTCACCATGAAAATAGATGCTGACATGGTATTAAATAAAATTATGCCACTACTACTATACCTGGAAAATAAACTTAGCCTGTCTTTATTTCCCTATCAGTCCTCGCAGTCAGCTGCTACAGCTAAAGAAGGAAAAGTTAGAATACACTCCAGGTGAACATGAGTATGGCCTTTTTCCTGCCCCCATTCATGTTGGTGAGTTTTTCATTTAAGCTTAGCTTGCAGTTATGTTCTAATAGTCCTCAGATTTTGACATGCATCACTTATTTTAGCTCTATATCTAATTGCAGTTTGGTCGACAATTTGATTTAGAATTGCGTTTTCACCATAACGGTTTCAGATAACTATTATTTCAACAAATAAGCTTGTGGACTTGGCGGTATACAGCCTTCATTGTCATTTCTAACCAGTTCATTTTGTATGGCCCCATGGGCAATCAGGCTGATTAGTTATGGTTTATGAGTTATGAGGTGATTAGTTGATTCAATATTGGAATGGCGCAGCCTCAAGTGAAAGGACAAAGAGATTGAATTAATAACTGCTATTTGTCTTCGGTGTTTGTCCAGGGAAATACTTGAGACAGAAACGCATTGATTTCCAGCTGCCTTATGACATCCTGTGGCTTTGGAAACATGATCAGGTAACTCCTAAAAACCACATCTTTCGCCGAGTCGACAGCTGCGTTTGTCATTTATGTTTTTTCCTTTCATAATTGTTTTATTATTCTGTAATTTGGTGTTGGTTTCCGATAAACATCATTGAAACAATATCTATTTATTTGTGGGATGATATTATTATTATTATCTATATTATTTAATAATTTTTTATTAATAGATCTTCAGAGAATATATTTTTCATTAAGTTCATTTTTCTTCCCTACATTGGCATAAACATAAATCTAACAAAATGTAAGGTTTATGCTTCTTTATTTAAAAAAAAAAATTGCCAAAGGGGTAATATTAAAAAAAACTCAGTACAGGATCAATTTTCTGAAAACAAGTTTTATTATCTAAAATGATTTTAAGTGAGTTTAATCCATATACTAAGGATACGTCTTTGTTCTTTTTAGCTCTACAAGAGACCTGACGTGCCACTCTACAAGAAGATCAGATCCAGTAAGGAGACTTTAATTAGTTTTTGTCACTACCTATCAGCTCAACAGCTCTGTAGAGCATGTTGGTGTTTCCATAAATATAATAATTTGACAGGACTGGGAGTTGTAGATTCCTTTCTGACTATCCTGCTCTCATTTCTCTACACTTTGCATCTGGATGTTTGCAAATGTTTTAAACTAAGGCATTGATATTTTCCCTATTAGATGTCTATGTGGATGTGAAGCCTCTTTCTGGCTACGAAGCCACTACCTGTAACTGCAGGCTGCCTGAAGAGCACAGTGAAAAGGGCTGTCAGGATGACTGTCTAAACAGGTAAGAGGCTTACTTCTCCTCTTCTGCTTACCCAATTAGTGCACCCGTGGATCCCATGGTTTTCTTATCTCCGTCTGCCTCAGGATGATCTATGCTGAGTGTTCTCCAAGTACATGCCCGTGTGGTGATCTGTGTGATAATCAGCGTATCCAGAGGCATGAGTGGGTGCAGTGCCTCGAGCGCTTCCGGGCTGAAGGGAAGGGCTGGGGTATTCGCACCAAGCAACCCCTACGTTCCGGCCAGTTCATCATCGAGTACTTGGGAGAGGTGGTCAGCGAACACGAATTTAGGTTAGCCACATTTTGACTTTAAATAAGAGGAGACACATACTCCAATTAGCTTTAACATGCAACAGTTTGCATGGTTCAATCCAATGAAATGTGAAGCTCATATGCTATGTGTAAACATTTTATTTTTTAAGCAGAATGCTGCCATACAGATCATAATTAAAATAGAAAATTCTAACTAAGAAGTAGAGGGTAGCAACCAAAGATAGAATACCCAAGATTAGGGATGGGAATCGAAAACCGGTTCTTGTTGAGAATCAGTTCCCAGTGTTTGAATTCCTGGGATTCCAGTGGGCACGAATGACGTCATCATGCGCGTTGCGTAGCTTACGCTTAGCCAATAGTGGTCATGGCGCCTAAACGGAACAAACGCTCAGAAGTCTGGTTGTATTTCACCAAAAAGACAAAAATAGGGCAACTTGCAATACTTGAAGCGTAGATATTTTTTCAAAGGGAGGAAGTACCACTTAAGGGGGGTCACACACCGGACAAGAAACGCAGCGAAGAGCCTCGTCGCGCCATGTCTTTAAAATTCGAACACATTGTTTTCTATGGGTGTACGCACACCGGCGGCACAATTCTGCGCCTGTCCGTGGCCCCCGCTACGACTCAAGATGCTGTTCAAATTTCGATCCGGAGCGGACTACAGTCCTCAATCCAGCAGCGGCAGCAGCAGCAACAACGTTAGCATGTCCTCGGCAAATAAAACTGATTAACTAATAAACACTGCCATCAAATTAGCTTTGTAAAACTTGCTGTTAGTAATGGTTTAGGTTAAATAAATGCCTTCTCATGCACCATCATGAGAGACTGGCTGGCTCAGAGTCAGAGTAGAATTGCCACAAAATAATTTGTTGTATTCAGTAAATTTTACAGAAGAATATTTATTTTATTATTTAATAAATGTTTTCATTGTTGATGCTAATCAACAATTTGTTGTCCCATTCTTCTAAATGAGAATCGATAAGGGAATCGATAAAGAATCGAATCGTTAAGCAGAATCGAAAATGGAATTGGAATCGTAAAAATCTTACCAATTCCCATCCCTACCCAAGATATGTCACTCATATAGTTTTGAATGTCTAAAAATGCAGCACTCTTCAATTGCAGGAACTCTGCCTTCTGAATGAAAGTGCCAATCATTAACCGGTAAAGTCGGCGCCTCACTGCAGCTGCCGTTAGAAGTCTCGGATTTAGAAATGTTATATTTCTCCATCCAAAGAAATAGTAGTTGCACTTGCATTGTTGAGAGGCGTTTCAAAGATGACCGCCGAGTGATGTGACTTGACTTAAAGGGAATTTGGTAGCAATTACAGTGCACTATTAAGGGGATAGTTCACCCTAAGTTTGCTGTTAATTTACTTACCTCCAGGCCATCCAAGATGTTGGCAAGTATTTTTTTCTGGAATGGAACAGTTCCTAAAACCTTGGCGTCTTTTAATACCCACAGTATGTTAAGGTCTTATGAAGCAAAACAATTGGTCTGTGGAAGACATGAACTTCTTTATAGCATTATTATTTTTTCCATTAATTAGATATCTTTTTATTTTGTAGCATTTTTGACTACATTATGATAGGACAGTTTAAAGTTGACAGGAAGCGAAGTGAGAGAAAGAGAAGAGGGCCAGACCGGGAAAGGCTTTTCGTTTTACTTGATTGATTATTTAGTCTGCAAATATTGTCATACACTCAGCAAGATTGTTTTGTGTTTAGGAGTCGCATGATGGAGCAGTACTTCTCTCACAGTGGCCACTACTGTCTGAATCTGGACAGCGGCATGGTCATCGACAGCTACCGCATGGGCAACGAGGCTCGCTTTGTCAACCACAGCTGCGAGCCCAACTGTGAGATGCAGAAATGGTGAGTGAAACCGAACCGTTGATGAGTCACTGAAGAAGTACGGTAATAAAATTCCATCAGCTTCTGAATCAGAAAGGTCATTTCTAACGATGAGTCATTGGGGATGTGGACCAACGCAAGTACTGAGTGAGCAATGACTTTATCCTTTAGAAATTGCTTCATTAGGAACAAACCGTGGTCATGTTGAACAATTTAAAGAGGAAGAGGTCACTGCTGTTTTATAAATGAGTGGAATTAGTCAAAATCTGAAAGGTTTAGATATTAGCAATGAGATTGTGAACTCAAGATCCAGGTCAGTGACCAACATCTGCTTGCTACCGTAACACAATTACACACAAATTAGGTGTTTGTGTTCACACGTAGTCTGCAGAAAAATGTAATCTCCTCCATCTCTTGCTCTGTCTATGTTTTTCCTTTCACGCACACATACACACATTAAAAGCAGTGCTTGTAGGCTGGATGGTGGCAGATCATCCATCTTGTCACAGAAGAGCGATTATCTGTAGCTTGTGTTTTAGGGTGGGGGACACAGCTGTGCTGCCCGGTGGTTAGCTATTAGAGCACACACACACACACACACAAACATCTGTGCCAAAATGGCCTCATTCTACCTTGTTGCATAATGTACAACTCAGCCTATTTGTTCAATATCAAGCCCAGAAAGCTTACAAGGCCCATTTGCCTTTGAGATTCAACATTGGTTATGCTAGAGTTTGTTTTTTTGAAAGAAAGAAAATAGTAGTCTCATTCAGGGAATTGATCAAAATTGACACTAGATGTTTGCATTGTTACACTCTCTCTCTCTCTCTCTCTATCTCTCTCTATCTATCTATCTATCTATATATATATATATATATATATATACACAAGAATTTAAATGAGCCATTTTAATCCAGATTAATTTAAAAATTAATCTAAATTAAAAAAATATATATTTATGCCCACCCCTAATAAAAACATTAATATAAGTGTATTATTGCTTATAATAATAATAATAATAATAATAATAATAATAACAACAACAATCTAAAAGACAGTTACTGCAAAAGATAAACCTGGTTCTTACAAGTGCATAGAAATTTCTGTTCAGTTAGAACCAAATATTTGAGTTGATTATTGTAATTTGACTATTTTATACAGTTGTTGTCACAACATTTTTTTTGATTGTTTTGTTTTCTTTTACTACATTATACATTAAAAATAATCTTTTAGTTTTTTTTTTTTTTTTCTCAGGCTACTTAAATTTATTTTGGGCTACCAAAAACTGAAGAGTGCCTGACCGAAGGGCTACCAGGGATTTTGACATTTTGCGTGCCCTGATTGCTTTAGAAAGGTTGAGTTGAGTTCAAATCATCAGACTGTCTGTCTGTCTTTGTCTCAGGTCGGTGAATGGAGTGTACCGTATTGGTCTGTTTGCTTTGAAAGACATCAACAGCGGAATAGAGCTGACATATGACTACAACTTCCACTCCTTCAACACAGAAGAACAGGTACGCTGGAAGAGTTGCGGCCACCCGTATCTTGCGTGTCTGGAACGTGCCTGTCTGAAGCATGTGCACACGGATGTATGCAGCTGTGTTTTGTAGCGGATACTTGTACTTCATTCGCCCGGAACGGTGGTGCTGATTCAATCACTCATGGCTGCTTAATACTTTCAGCGTCTTGATTATATATTCCACATTAACAAGGTTGATTATGTCTGACAGCTGACATTTATTTTCCTTTTATTAACATTTTAATGTCAGGTTTTTAGTGGATTGGGCATGTAGTAGATGTCCTCTTTTTTGCCAAATGATAATGTTTCTCTGTTCTTGTTGCTATGCAGCAAGTGTGCAAGTGTGGCTCAGAGGGTTGCCGTGGCATCATTGGCGGCAAGAGCCAGCGAATCAATGGGCTGCCTGCGAAAGGGGGCGGATCAGGGGGTGGAGCCCGTAGGCTGGGAAGACTGAAGGAGAAACGCAAGTCCAAACACTCACTTAAGAAACGGGTAAGACACAGTTCATTCAGTAGTGATGCACTACTATTGGCTACAGTAGCTGCTAGCACAAAGTTTTCCTAATGCAAAACCATTTTTTGTGTTTGACCTTTAAGGAGGAAGAGTCCAGTGACAGCAGCAAGTTTTACCAGCACCTCTTAATGAAGCCTATGTCAAACAGAGAGAGGTAGGATATTTTCTTGGTGGCTGGTTTTAAAGTCATATTTTATACCTTTTGCTAGTACAATTACCAAATGAGGATGGAGTTACTTTACATTTAGCGACCTCTGATAGAATAAACGAATATCTCACACTCAGACATCCTCTTTCTTGTTTGATTTAGGAACTTTGTGCTGAAACATCGAGTGTTCCTGCTGCGGAATTGGGAGAAGATGCGGGAGAAACAGGAACTTCTGAAGCGAGAGGGAGAGAGAGAGCGAGAGAGGGAGAACAGTGGTCTGTCTCTTTACACACGCTGGGGAGGAGTCATCCGCGATGATGGCAACATCAAGTCAGGTGTGTGTGGGGATGCTTGATGGTCTCAAGTTTGTCATTATTCTGCTTTGAGTCTTCAGGTAGTTGTTGCACGATAAGAATTGTGTGTTGCTTGTTTCCAGATGTATTTCTGACCCAGTTCTCAGCGCTGCAGACATCACGCTCCGTGCGCACACGCAGACTCGCGGCAGCCGAAGAGAACACGGAAGTAACGCGCACTGCACGCCTGGCTCACATCTTCAAGGAGATATGTGACATGATAACAAGCTACAAGGGTAAACAGACACTAATCCATTCACACATCGTACTTAAAAAAAAAAAAAAAAAGCCTGGAGATTTTGCTGTTGGTTTTATTATTGCCAGTCACTTTAATGACGCAAGAAGCAAAGGTCATAATCATGGTGAAGATATTGATTTTTGGCGTGCATTTATAGTTTGTGAGACAGTCTGTTGTCTTGACTGCAATCAGATGTAAGCTTATTACCAAGTGCTGACACTCATTACTTATTTGTTCGGATTGGAAATCTCATTTTAAATGATTTAGTTATGCAGAATTTAATTAGCGAGTTATGCGATTCTGCAAAAAGCTTTGATTTTGATTTCATCCAGAATGTTGATTCTAGTTTCAATCTAATTGTAGTGCATTTTTGCATCATGAGACTTGCTTTCACTTAAACACCGTTTTTGATGTGCATTTTCACATAATCAATTTCTTTCTTATTTTTTTGAAGATTCATCTGGTCAGACTCTTGCTGCTCCGCTGCTTAACCTGCCTTCTAGGAAGAGGTGAGAAAAATAATATGTTCTTAGTACAGATTGTTTACTATATAAATATGCACTATAAAAATATTTGGTGCCATTTAAAGGGCCTGCAAATATGGTTCTTAAAACATTTTGAGGTATTGATAAATGCTGTGAGAACAATTAAGGATGTGTCTTATGGTCACTGTAACGCCTTCATGGCAGTACTTACTTTTTGTGATGATTTGTCCGTATGCGTCAACAGGAATGTACAGTACTATGAGAAGGTCACCGATCCACTAGATCTCAGTACCATAGAGAAGCAGATCCTCACTGGGCACTACAAAACCGTCGAGGCATTCGATTCGGACATGCTCAAAGTGTTTCGTAATGCTGAGGTTAGTCCCACTTCTCTTATACTCATTACTTTCAAATTGGGCAAAATCTTACATAACAATATGAGTTATTTTATTTCACTGTAATGATATTTATCATGATAGAGTCAATTTTACTGTAAATATGGTCTTTTTGATATTAAACTGTTAATATTTTTTATGCCATAGAAATACTAGCTTTTATTCTAAAAAAAACTAAACGAAACAAACACGCAAGCTCAGTAAAGAGAAGTAAACAGTCAGTGATTAAAAAAAAAAAAACTAATTACAAGCAATAGGGAAAAAAACTACAGTATTACAAATAAATAAGTAATGCTAAATGTTTTACATTTAATTTTTCATATAAAAGTTACAAAAGTAATTTAGTCTAATAGTAACTATAGTTAATACTATTGTAGTTAATGTAAGTACTCCTCCAAGTATGGCACATAAATAAGTGTATAAATATATGGTGGACTCACTATTTTTGTTCTCATAAAAAAAAGAAAATGGTAAAGAATAAAGACAAAGATGAATATCATATCTATTTTTGTTAAAATCACTTCAAAGTATTTTCTCTGCCATATTCTGCATAACTTTCTCTAATCTCTCTTGTAATTTTCCTTAACAGAAATATTATGGCCGCAAGTCTGCCGTGGGTCGTGATGTGTGCCGGCTGAGGAAGGCGTACTACGGTGCACGTCATGAGGCTGCTGTTCAGATTGATGAGATCGTGGGAGAGACGGCCAGTGAGGCAGACAGCTCTGATTCTCTGGAGAGAGACCATGCCCACCACCACCATGATGGAGGGGGCAGCCATGACAAAGACGATGATGTGATCCGCTGCATCTGTGGCATGTACAAGGATGAGGGGCTCATGATCCAGTGTGAGAAGTGCATGGTATGTGCTCATATTTAAGATTAGGAATTTCAATCCTTAATCTTCCTGTCGAGGAGAGCTATGTAGCTTTGCTATATTGACCAAACTAAAGATTTTCACCTGATAGACCATATAGAACAGCATACCAGCTGTATTGCAACATCCTAGGCGTGGACAATATAATATTATATATATATATATATATTTATTTATTTTTTTTATTTTTTTTATAATCTTATACAGTGGGTACGGAAAGTATTCAGACCCTTTAAATTTTACTCTTATTTTTGCAGATTTATTAAAAAAGAAAAACTGAAATATCACATGGTCCTTAGTATTCAGTATTTAGTAGAAGCACCCTTTTGATCCAATAGAGCCATCAGTCTTTTTGGGAAAGATTCAACAAGTTTTTCACACCTGGATTTGGGGATCCTCTGCCATTCCTCCTTTGCAGATCCTCTCAAGTTCTGGTGGACTTTAGTGAACAGCCATTTTTAGGTCTCTCCAGAGATGCTCAATTGGTTTTAAGTCAGGGCTCTGGCTGGGCCATTCAAGCACAGTCATGGAGTTGTTGTGAATCCACTCCTTCATTATTTTAGCTGTGTGCTTAGGGTCATTGTCTTGTTGGAAGGTAAACCTTCGGCCCAGTCTGAGGT
>JAUMHP010000246.1:72847-83808 GCA_032361065.1 Enteromius trimaculatus | reverse complement strand
GTGCGTGATGTGATGTGAATACTCACTTTCTGATGTTTTTTGTTTGTATAAAATGAATCCCTGAAAATGAATTTAGCTGTTTTTGATGTGTGTCAGCCATGTATCAATTCAAATGTAATTCAGTTGTAATTTAGTATAATCTTGTCGGTTTAATAATGGCTTAACAGTTGTCGGTTGGGAGAAATAAAATAACCTAATTTAACATTCTATTTTTTTCAATGCAGTCTATTAAGTTAATCAGAAAAAATAACAATAATACAACTGCATCTGCTTATGAATAGCTTCTTGCTTGATTCTGGAGTAGCCTATCTAAATAGTCCATAACAGAGTATTTTTATGTAGGCCTTTACAGTTTAGTAATGGTCTATAATAAAGTTGTTTTGTTTCAAATGGATAAAGAACAGGCTAAACCAAAATGGCCAGTTGGATTTTTTTTTATTTTTTTCCAAACATTTTCTTTGCCGAGTACAAAACAGTGTTACAAAACTAGGCTACTGATACAAGTTTGTAAATATTCTACACTTAAAAGTAATTTTTGTTTATTATTCTCTCAACAGCATAGCTGCAGTCCGAATTTGTTTGTTCAGAATGTCTTTGTCGACACACACGACCTACGGTTTCCATGGGTGGCGTTCTTCACCAGCAAGTCAGTGCCTTGATGCCAACTTGATTTTCTATTAGAGAAGTTGTCCTTTTCATTTAAAATAAGTGCTTAACTCACATTTTTATTCGGAAACTCAGCTATTTTAATAGTTATTTTAAAGGGTTACTCCACCCTTTAATTATAATTTTGTCATTAATCACTTACCCCCATGTTGTTCCAAACCCATAAAAGCTTTGTTTGTCTTCAGAACATAAATGAAGATATTTTGGAATGCAAACCAGTAGGCTTTGCAAATACCGAATGCTCCATCTGCCATCTGTGGTTCTACCGTAACGTTGTGAAGCTACAAGAATAGTTTTTGTATGGAAATAGAACAAAAACTTATATTCAACAATTTGGCATCATGATGTCAGCATATCAACAATTTTGGAGAGCATCTCCTGGACACAAAATAGTGAATGCACTTCTGTGGCAGATGCAACACAAGGATGTGCCGTTTTCATTCCAATCAAAGTTTAAATAAATGTTGATGTTGCATCCGTGTGGCCCGACTGACATAGAACAGCGTACACTGTTTGAGTCCAGCAGATTCTCTCCAGAATGGCGCTACAGTGTTTCTTTGCATACAAAGAGTATTCTCTTCACTTCATAACATTACGTTTGAACCACTGATGGCAGGTGGACTGTTCTAACTTTTTTCATCTTTTCATGACCTTGACAGTGTTATTTACATGGCAGTCAATGGGACAGTCATAAAACTCAGGGTTTTTTTTTTTTTATCCAAAATATCTTAAATTGTTTTCCGAAGACAAACCTAACTTTTACACATTTGGAATGACATGGGGGTAAGTGATTAATGACACAATTTTTCATTTTGGGTGGAGTTTTGCCTTTAATTTAACGCCATTATAATGTGTTTTTGTTTTTTTTATCCAGAAAGTTAATGTTTTATTCAATTTTTCCTTTCATTTGTCTTTACCAGACGGATCAAGGCGGGTACAGAGTTGACCTGGGATTACAATTATGAGGTTGGCAGTGTGGAGGGGAAGGTTCTGCTCTGCTGCTGTGGCTCTTTGCGGTGCACAGGAAGGCTGCTCTGATATGCTGCTTTCAACAGAAAACCCGACTAAAACTCTCTCTGTAAACTGTTTTACCAAGCCATTAGAAACAGTTGTGGCAGAGCATTCCAGTCATTACCCATCAATTTATGAAATGTTTAACAAAATATATTAAAGTTTGTGTCATTGTTTTTATTTTAGTTTAGTTTTGGTTTTATTGTTTTTAACCTCCTACAAGAAATGGTAAAGTCAATTAATAAATGTAAATAAAGTTTGCTAATATCAAAAACGACATTTTTTGTATTTTTGTTACTTTAAAATATGCAGCTGTATATGAACAAAACTATAAAGGTAGAGGATGGGGGAATAAAAGATATTTTGTAAGACAGAATGGTATGTGAAATACATAAGATTGTATATATAAATAAAATACAATTATTACTAAAAAATGCATTCCTTTAAAATATATTAAGCTTTCTTGTCTATTTCAACTTTGGGTTCTTTTTGTGGGTATTGCAGTAACTATGCTTATTTGGTAACTGCACGTTCTTGCGGATTCATTTTGGAATAAACGCTGTTTACGTCGGATGTGCGAATGGCACGCGCGCGTATAAACGGAGGAGGGACCGGAAGTTGTTTTTTTTCTTCACTGTTTAATTGGGCTTGAGTAAGAAATTTGGAGCCGAAGCGTCAACACGGATTTTCTTTGGGATAAACGCACAGGGCTGGCTGCTAAAACGGTGATTACGAGACATTATTTTGTTGTTTGTTACTTTTTGCCCCACTCTCAGCCGAATTACCCACAAACGAGCCTTTGAGAAATGGCCCGTTGAAGACTAGGAGATCTCAAAATGGCCGTCGACGCGGAGAGCAGCTAGTTAGCTAGAAAAACATAATATTTATCTGCTGTTTTAAAACTTTGCGGTTCCATTCCATGTATCGACATTGTCGCCCGTTTTATAATAAAAGAGACGACTGGTATACAAATTACCTGTTATTACTGCGTAAAAGAAATGTCGATGAAAAACAATAACAACTTGAGCTACCTGGTTAGCCTGTCCAGTTGTTTCATTTTTTTCCCCATTTTTTTTTATCTTTCCATAAATAATAAACATCTGCACGTCTTTTTACATTTACCACTACAATTAGTTTCGAGGTACTCGGTATTTACTTGGGTTACTTGTAGCTTGGTCTGCAGTTTCTTCGCTAAATATAACGTTAGAAGTTGGCTCGAATGACTCGCTCTTGATATAGCCCAGTTTGAGGCAGAATTTCTGCATTATAACCCGTCAGTTTTCTGTTTGTTTTTCTTTCCAGGTTTTAGATATTCTCTATCGCATTTAAATACGTGTTCGTATTCTAACCGTTTGTTCTATTTAGTCCTTCTAATCTTAACTCTCATTTTCTGTCGTCTCGTATAACTTTTTGCCTTAATGTTTACATTACATATGCATAAAAATCCTGCGATTCTAAGTGGTCCTCTCCTCAATATTCAGTATCGCATAACACTAACAACATGTTTGGTAACCTTACAAGAAAAATAATATAGCAAATATTTAATGGAAAATCTCAGATTTAATTTTGTTAACGCTTCCTTGTTTTAAGACCAGTTCTAGTCGTCAGTAGTAGTGTAAGTCTTAGAAAGTTGTTTGACTTTTTCCTCTATGTACTAATTATAAGACTCTATATTAAAGCCATTTAATATAGACTCTTTTTCCAGCATATGAAAAGCTTAACGTTACTAGAAGTGTTTAAGTTGTTATTAATTTGCATCCCTATCTTCCATAAAATTATGTCAGTGAATGATTATATTTAAGGGTGTGTGTGTGTGTGTATATATATATATATATATATATGCATATTTGAAAAATACGAAAGATATTTCAATGTCTGGTTAACAATCTTGTGGTGTTTTTGTTTGGATGATTAATTATTAGTTTGTTTTTAAATTTTTGTTAAATAAAAGCAGATGCCACACTCCAGACGGTACCCGTCCTCGGAGAGGGCCAGCCACAGCAGCTACCAAGATCGTTATCGTGAGCGAGACCGAGGGAGAAAACCTCGCCATCGCCGCTCACCGACGTTTTCCTCCAGCATTGAACGTGAAAGGAGAGGGAGGGGACACAGGCAGGATGCCGTCTATGCCAGATCCAGGAGGTATGAATCCAAAATGATCAAATTGCATGGGTTACCAGTGTTTGATGCCTTGCAGAGCTCAAAATGGCACATGCTGACAGTAATTGAGGCAGATCAGAAGCTGAGTTATAGGATTGTCAACCCTAACCTCAGGAACGTTAAACTGACAATGTTTAGATTATTCAGAATATATTTCTTATATTTTGTATTTTTGTCTGGGTAATATTACAATAACAATACTTGCTTTTTTTTTGTAATAATAAAAATAGTTGCCTATTGCTTTGCTTTTTTTTTTTTAATGTACAAAAACATCGATAAGACATGTTTCTTGAGCACCAAATCAGCATATTAAAATGATTTTTGAAGGATCATGTGAAACTGAAGAGACTATAGTAATGGCTGCTGAAAATTCAGCTTTGCTGTCACAGGAATTAGTTTGTAAAATATATTCAAATAGAAACATTGTATTACGATGTATTACAAATATTTCAGCTTTTTTTTTTTTTTTTTACAAACATTGTATATAAAACAAAATTAAATATTACTATTATTTTATATATCTATTTATTTTTTTTACAAAAAATGTGCTTAATTTGATCAATGCTTGTTGCTTCTATTGCATTTAGCAGTTCTACATGAGATGTAGTCCGTAGATCCTTTGCCTCCTTTTTTTTTTTTTTCTTCTTTTTTGGATTGCAAATGAGTCACTTATTAAATTTGAATATCCATAATTTTACTTTATTTAAAATAAGAATGATTCCTGTTCAAACTTATGATAATGCGGTAATCGCAGGTTTATTTTGGAGTGTCAAATACAGTACATTTTATTATAACTACTGGTGTCAAAAGTATTCGCATTCGTTACTCAAGTAGAAGTATAGATACTAGGGTTTCAAAAGACTTCTGTAGAAGCTGATGTGTCATCTCAAGTTTTTTACTCAAGTACAAGTACTGGTTTCAAAACTACTTCAAGTGTAAAAGTAATGGAAGGGAAAAATGCCACATGCAGCACAAAAGCTTACAAAGAGTTAGCATAGCCTACTTATCACAACATTAGCCTAATTTCCTTCCTGTTGTTTAAGCTGTTTTGTTATAGACGCATGTTATTTTTGTTGTCTCCAGCCTGTTTCCATCCAACTGGCTTTTTACTGATAAAATGTTGTGCGATTATTTTATTTCTCCTATCCGACGGTTGTTAAGCAATTATTAACCAACAAGGTAATGTGAAATTACAATTAAATTACATTCAAATGGATACGTGGCTGTGACCCATTAAAAATCCCCACATTTGTTTCCAGGTATTAATTTTATACAAGCAAAAAGCAGCAGAACAATTCACATCACGTCTTGTGTGAACAGAGAAAAACGTAACAAAGCTATATATAAAAGAAATAGGCCCATATGCGAAATATATTTTTCTAACGAAAGAATAAATTAACAAAACGAAAGAGAAAAAAAAACTGCACCAAGTGTCATCCTGTAGCCTATGGAGAATTTCAATTTCAGAAAGCGGCTTCCAATTTGTTTCCTTTATTTACAAAAAAACTGCCGTTTTTTTAAAGGCGTATTTAGAATAGTTTTGAATAATGTCTTATTCTTAAACGAGTATTGTAAGCTGTTTCCACTTTTATATTGGAAAAAAAATCAAGTGATCCTGCTGGTGCCGCACACAGTTACACGTTACTAACAGGACAACTTTCAGAACAAAATTAGGCCTAATAAATTTAAACTTTCAAACTATTAAAGCAACATCAAATGTATGTTTGAAAGGTCACTCGTCCTTTTCTACCACATATATCATTTTAGATACAATAATACGAATATGATTTAATGCGCTTTTGAACTATATAGAGAAACGATGCTTTGACTTGAGCAACACCATGAACACGGCCACTGCATTGTCCTTGCATGAGTGTGTGACGTGATTTGTGTAATGTGCAGGTGTGATGGATCGTGTTCAAACAAGTAACAAGGCTGTTTTTAAAATGAGTAGAAAGTATAGATAACTGCGTGAAAATGTAAGAAGTAGAAGTAAAAAGTCGGCTGAAAAATAATTACTCAAATATAGATACCCCAAATTTCTACTTAAGTATTTGTACTTCAATACTTGACTCCTCTTATTATAACTTTTTAACGGATATTCAAAACCACGTATTATGCAGCACTCACTAGGACTATTCCTCTTCTCCTCAGCTACGACAACCGCTCTTCAGACCGCAGGCCTTACGACAGACACTACGGAGAGAGCTATCGACGCCTGGACCACAGCCGCGACCGGGACAGGGATCGTGACAGGGAACATGGGACGCCGAGCAACTACTACTCACGCGACGCCTCGCCCAGCTACGACTACCACCGGGGCCGCGAGCGGGACCGCGAGGACTCGTACCGGAGGAAAGGCAGCAGGCGTAAGCACAAACGAAGGCGGCGTAGAACCAGGTCCTATAGCCCATCGTCCTCGGTGAGTACTTCAATACCCGAGCCTGCTCTTTCCCACCCCCAAATCCTTTCTTCTATCTCTACCTCTACACGCTCCTGTCTTTCTTTCTCCATAATGCTTTTCTTTTCCACAGCCCCAGGATTGGGTAAGTATGAACTCCTTTGTTTTATGTTCTTCTTTTTGTTGACGTTTTGTCTTTTTTGATAGTGATAGTGCAAGTCTTGGCTTTCAGTGTTAGCCCCATCTGTTACATTAAATAGCGAGGCTCAATCCAATAGACGTTAATGTTAATATAAGTATTGAGTGAATAGCTTTGCTGGGAGAGCCTCCGTAATTAAGATCACATAACTCTCATCCATTTTTTATCTTGCTGTATCTGCACACTATATAACTCTTTCACAGTTTAGATGTCAAACTATTTTATTTATTTTTTTTAATTTAAGCATATAAAGTTGTTTCATAACTTCAGCTCTTTTTTTATTTTATTTCCAGTCTCCCACTAGAGCAACTTTTTTCCTTTGGAGATGTTATGGATGTGATAGTTGTGAATTAGCAATGCCTTTACTCATGTGCTCTTCTATGAGTAAATGTTGATGCAGGTTGCTTTTTGTGACTTTTTGTCAGGGTTACTAGGCAGAGGGATGAGGGGGAGTTTGAAAGCAAGCAAGAAGGGAGGGGTAAAATGTTATCTTTGACTTGATCCCTTGCACTATATCCCTATCGTTATATATATCTCCTCACGTGGTGTCATACGAATCGCCCCATGACCACCAAACCTACCTACAACAACTACAACACTGCTCATCTTCGACGCCGTGGCTACGGCTGCCCCCCTCCACTCTCCCCGCTCCGCCCACCTCCCCTCCTCCCTCTGCGGTCGTGGCGTGACCTCTGACCTGTGACCCTGGCCGGGGCCGAAGCAGCGGAGTGACAGCGGGACGAGGGCACTATGTGTGAGGGACGACGAGGAGGGTCACCTGATCTGTCGGAGTGGCGACGTCCTGCAAGAGAGATGTACACACTGCCACTACTACTACTCCTCTACTCCTATATCGTAACCTTTCTCCCTATCAGTACCAGCACACAGCAGACACACACAGGGGAGGGCAGGAGGTCATGATCATGATGTTGGTGGTGATGATGATGCTGTCATAGAATGTTCTCCCCTTTTGCCGGAACAGGCAAGGGGGAAGGCATGTCCAACATGTCTTTAGTAGCTCCTTTATTTATTCTTTTCAGGGGGGTTGGGCTGTTTGTGTTGCTGTGTAGAAGAATATTATGATCCTTTTTAATTCCTGACTGCCAGGTTCCCAGATTTAGCTTTCCCTCGTCTCATGTGCGTTTTATTCTGGTCTTGTTGGAGCATTTGGCTACATCAAGATTTACATTGCGCCTATGCTGTCAGACATTTAGATTTTAGGATACGATTGCTCTGTGAAATTCTTAATATTTCCATAGACATTGTGCGTGTTATTTTTCATAGAATATACTGTAATTTTTAGTTAAGCTGTACCATAGTTAAAAAATCGTTGAGTAATTATTTATTTTTTATCTAAAAAAAGCAGCTTATTTTTTTTAAGAACCGAAATGCAGACTATTTTTGTTGGTCTGAAAAACATTTTTTCAGACCATGTTTACTTTATTACTTTTATCAAGTGTGCATATTGCCACTTGTCTGATGATGATGATGATGATGATGATTATTATTATTATTATTATTTTTTTAGGTTAACCCGTGTAGATAGTCACCGTTTAGGTTAAAAATGTGATTTTTGGAAGCATGTTTAGGGTGGCTCTTTAAATACGCTGTCTAATTGCTCTCTTTACATCTCCCCTCCCCTTTCTCTACATCTTTTTCCCTCTATTTGTTTCTTAGATGAGATTGTCAGTACTTTGGGCGAGGGCACCTTCGGGAGGGTGATGCAATGTATTGATCATCGCAGGTGAGCGTCATCACTTGGCAACCAATCAGCTGCTTTATTACAAAACCAGCGTGGTGTGAACTTCAAAAGAAAAAGTGTTGCCTACAAGAAATCAAATCACTGTAGTCTCATCAGTGTAGTTTGTTTCTTATACTACTACATGTTTTCAATCTTGTAGCTAACTGACAGAAGTGAAACTGTAATGTTTAAATGCATGATCTTCTGCTCGGTTAAGGGGTGGAGCACACGTCGCTCTGAAGATCATCAAAAATGTGGAGAAGTACAAAGAGGCAGCGCGGCTGGAGATCAACGTACTGGATCGAATCAATGAGAAAGATCCTGAGAATAAGAAGTGAGTTTGGATAAGAAACTTTATGAAATGTGCACAAAATTAAGCATGTTTTGAGCAATTGCATATGCAGTACTTCAAGTATAGAGCATCTAGATACAAACTTACCTTGAGGTGTATAGATAACTTCTTTTTACTAAATGTTGTATTCTCTTCTCTCTTTGTCGCCTCTTAGTCTGTGTGTCCAGATGTTTGACTGGTTCGACTATCATGGTCATATGTGTATCAGTTTTGAGCTATTGGCTCTCAGCACTTTTGATTTCCTCAAAGAAAACAATTACCTGCCCTACTCCATCAGTCAAGTGCGTCATATGGCCTACCAGATCTGCCTAGCTGTCAAGTGTAAGTAAGCACTCTTTTTCAAATAGATAATTGTAGTTGGAGTCCAATTGCTATGTATTAAAAGACCAGTCCTATTTGGAGTATTTGTGAATATGCTGATTTGTTCTGTTTCTCCTTGTTTTTGCAGTTTTGCATGAAAACAAATTGACCCACACAGACCTGAAACCAGAAAACATTCTGTTTGTCAACTCTGACTTCACCATCACCTACAATGTGGAGAAGGTAACAAAACAGTTTGTCCTTAGTTGAAGTAAAACCAGTATTTTTGTGTGTTAACATTCTAGCATGAGCTGTGGAAAAATGTATTACTTGTATATAAGTTAAAAGAAAAAATGAAGGAAACGCATGATAATTGATGCCCCCATCTTTCCCCCTGTGGTAGAAGCGAGATGAGCGTACTGTGAAGAACACGGCGGTGAGGGTGGTGGATTTTGGCAGCGCTACATTTGACCATGAGCACCACAGCACCATTGTTTCTACCAGGCATTATAGAGCACCTGAAGTTATTCTAGGTGAGGACAATCATGCCAGGTGACTGACTTAAGTAATACACAATACTTTGAATGTAAATTTGAATTTTAATAACTTGGTTTTTAACATGAAACGTGAATATTTAAGTCACAGGACAAGAATGAGTTAATCCCTGCAGCAACACAGTTTAGCCACTTCCTTTCCACCACAAAGAATTTAATTAGAGCCAGCTAGAGACCACAGTGACTTCATTCAACAGACTGCAGGGAATTGTCCAACGTAGCACTGGTTGCTATGAAAGCTTATGCCAACCTTAATCTGTTATGAAATATTATGTTATAAAAATATGTTGCTTTTGCTATAATTAAAAAAGAGTTAGTGGGCACTATGTAAACGGTCTAGGAGTTATTTTGAATGTTTTTGAAAGTCTCTCATGCTCACCAAGGCTGTGTGAATTGGTTATATTATTAAAAAATATAATAATATGTATAAAAAAAGTATTGTTTTGAATGGTAATGTTTAGCTTTAACGCATCTACACTCAGAATTGTGATTTATTCACAACTTTTGACATTAACTGTTTGGACACTAAATATACTGTACAGTGTCCTGGTTATAAGGTTATGATGCAGTAACATAATGTCACCATTAGATGACTCTTAGTCATAAGAATTTCTTAGTGTTATACCAAATGTTTTTTCTTTGCAGAATTGGGCTGGAGTCAGCTGTGTGATGTGTGGAGTATAGGCTGCATACTCTTTGAGTACTACCTCGGCTTCACTCTCTTCCAGGTACAAATTCGAACTCCACTACTTCCTTTCTGAGTCATGGCAGCAGATCTGCAGTCTCTTGTTTATGTTCACTAAGCAGCTTAAGATCAGGGAGACTCTGACTAAAGGGTTACAGGTGTCCACATAAGCACACTGAAGCCAAACACCTGCCATTAACTCTTTGAACTTAGATACGCTTACTAATGCTCTCTCTCTTTCTCACGCACACACAGACCTCTGTAGAGGAACATACAGTATGTGTTGTTACCTGTCTTGTGAAACCTGACAGAATACAAAACAAGTCTAAATGTATAAAGGCTAAGACTATGTAATGTTCTTGTTAATTTTATTGTCTGTTTTTCTTTTTGCTTCTCAGACTCATGATAATCGGGAGCATTTAGCCATGATGGAGAGAATTTTGGGCCCTGTTCCTTCCCGTATGATTCGTAAGACTAGGTACGTTTTTGATGCTGATTGAGTTTTTTTAAAGCCTGTCTTCAAAGAATAGTTTTCATTCATTCCTGCTTACAATGATTTCTGCATCCCACAGGAAACAGAAATACTTTTATCGAGGACGTCTGGACTGGGATGAGAACTCTTCAGCAGGAAGATACGTCAGAGAAAACTGCAAACCTTTACGGGTAAGTAACAGACTGACTTCATATTCATAAAGGTTTTCTGACTTCTCTTTTAATTTGACTTTTTTTTTTTTATATATATAAATGATTATTATAATTATATAAATGCCTCATAAATAATGTCTTTTCTCGAGATGCGCATTAAGCACGGACATGCAAATGGTTACGGTGTTTATTACCACGACCGTTTGCGTGTCGGAGTTGAACGTGCTTTGTGTGTATCCTGCTTGTA
>JAUMHP010000246.1:50919-72747 GCA_032361065.1 Enteromius trimaculatus | reverse complement strand
TAATAATGTAAATAACTGTAAATCAATTGCTATGTTGTCTACAACATGAAATAATAAAAGTGTCTGCTAAATGAATGTAAATGTTAATAAAAAAATTACAATGCATGTTTTTTGTTCAAATAAGTTGGTATGGGTCATGCTTTACTATCCATATAGATCCGCCAACAATTTTATATTGGGGGGGAGGGGGTCTTAGTATATTTTCCTGCTTTTTTGTCCTTAGCCAATCACATGCCTGTATATTAGTTATAAAATTTTCTTTTGAGTGTTTAAGTCTTTGAGATGTGTCGGTGTTCTCATACAATATTCTTTATCTTCCTTCTATCTCAGAGATATCTACTGTCTGAAGCTGAAGAGCATCACCAGCTGTTCGATCTGATCGAGGCCATGCTGGAGTATGAGCCAACGAAGCGTCTCACTCTGGCTGCGGCCCTGAGGCATCCTTTCTTTCAGAGCACCGTCAGCATCACTGACCAGAGCGCCGGCAAGAGCTGGGAGGGCAACCGTGACATCAGTCGGTGACAATAACAACATCTTTAACCAACATCTTTGTCTTACACCAAAAAACCCAGGACTCGCATGCCAAGAAGAGATGCAATGGAGCTGAACTGAATTTGCATCAAGTTTTCTAGTGCAAGAGAAGTTAAACAAAGCAGAAGTATATGATTTCGCAATCATCTTTCCATAATGTGAGCTCCATGTGCGGTATGAGAATGTGAGGATCCCAGTTAACTGTCATGCTTGCGTGTGATGGATTGGACATTTGAAGGGTTTTTGAATAAATAAATACTCCCTTCAAGTTCTGTTCTTCCAGCCAATGGTGGCTAATGATATTTTTGGACACCCATAAGCAGAGGACAATTTATTTAATGGGGAAAGAGCTTTAATGTAACACTCCCTTTGAGAAAGTAACTGACAGAACAGCATCACTGTTACAATATAGTTATCTATCGGGCAAATCTGTTTTCTGCATTTTAGCCCTTAGCTGATAATCACAGATGCATCACAACACACTGTTTGTATTCAGTTCACTTCAAACCAAGTAACCGAGCAGCAGTGTTCTGGTGATTGTATCCCTCAGCACACGTTTACAGTATTTATTTAGTGAACCGGAAGTCTCATTTTGTGTCTTTGTAAGGATCTGACTGTATAAATTTGTAAATACGAAAAAATATATGTTGTGACTATAGAATAAAGGGCCTGTTTGTTTGCTTGCTGTGAATGTGTTTTCACAGCAGGCTCTCCAGGCAAAATGTTTTTATAATCGCATGGTTCTCCTCATGTCATTTCTATATTCATATCATTGTATGATACTTTGAAATTAATTAAAATGTTGTCAGTTAATTGGGAGCTAGTGCAGTCTTCTGCACTTCGTTATCATCCTTTGGCATTACAACCTTATCTCGTTTCATAAATGTGTATAAATAGTACGTCGTACATATAAGAAATGGACTTTGGCATGTTTATGCTATGCGACGGGTAGGAATAGGTTTGTGTGGTTGATGCGTATAATATGTATGCGAAAACTGCATTATTTGCACGCCAAAAACGTGTCATATATATGCTAAAATCCATTTTTTCGTATAAATCACACAAGTTTAACAATACGCAGACTGGGTTGTTACAACTCGATGATAGAAATCATCGTTTTTGCAGTTTTCTGTGCTCTTTAAGAAACGCATCCTTCAGGAATCGTTTGAGTATTAAATCTTTATTCCATGCAGTTTTGAAAACTAATTGTAAAGACTGTGGTAGGGATTCTAAAAATATGTAAATGTACAAAACATGAAAGCACGTGAAGTTTTAGATGTTATGATCAATGAAAGAAAGAGAGATTCGAGAGATGTAATAAGATAAGTTTTATTGGCTGTGTTTTCCTTATTCATTGCCAAAAGATTTAAAGAGTACAGCTTAGTGTGTAGACAACCACAGTAAAGCTCTTCTGCACGTACCTTTTCTTTGACCAGCCACTCTGCTTTATTTAGAAGCAGACTTAATCTACTACGTTCATTTAGTCATTCCAGACTTACTGTCAAGCATGGAACTGACTAAAAAAAAAAAACAACACACCCAACATAAAACCTAAATACAGTGTTTGCCAAAGAGTAGAAAAAAAAGAACTTAACCTCAATTCCACCTAATGAACAGAAACAATAATGTCCACATATAATTTTTCATGGATAAAAATTGTGGGGCAATGGACAGAGTTCATGCTAGAGTCTCTATGGCCCAATAAAATATATTAGTAGAATATATAATTATTTGGAAAAATATAATTGCATTGTCAAATTGTGAATAATCTACAGACTAGGTGGTTTGAGGCTGAATAGTGTGACAGCTGTTGATTTAGAAAATTTTTGTGACATCGTTTCCTGACTTCATTCACATGTTCATCTCATGTTGTCTGCTCTTCAATCTGTTTTCCCTCCTACCTTCCCATCTGCTGGGAAAGATCTTACCCTTAATCTGCTAAGACCGAGAATCATACAACAGGTATTTCTATTTAGCTGTTTAAGTTGCTGCAAGTTTGCAGAAAATAGTTGGTCAGCTTCACCATACTAAAATATAGATTTTAACAGCTTAAACTGATATTAGCAGCATCATGTCAGTGGTTTCTTTTCTGTCACACATGACTGTGAAACTTCCACCATCACTAATGTGATTATAAACAATTACGTCATTTGGGAATTAGCTGGGACAGATGCAGGGAAGGAGCTGGCTTTAAAAACATAGAGCTGCTGGAAAGCTAGCAGAGAGTGCCTGAGCTTGGACGTCTTCAAATGATGTGCATCTGAAGAGTTTCGGCAAATATCAGGTTTGTCAAACTTCTATGCTAAACGCTTTTCTATTATTATGATGTATAACCTATATGAAGAACTAATTGAAGGCTATTTTATTAGCGTATATCTCTTACACATGCAGTACACAACTAAACTAATGTAAATAATATTACATTATTTTAGTTCATTTATCTACATGTGACCCTGGTTTTTCTTTTATGCCAAAATCATTGGGATATTAATTAAAGATCATGTTCCATGTTTGCTACTGTAAATGTAGATATTAAAACTTAATTTTTGATTAGTAATATGCATTGTAAACGATTTTATTTGCACAACTGTAAAGGTGATTTTCTCACTATTTAGAAGTTTTTGCAACCCCGGATTTAAATGGTTGTATCTGGACCAAATATTGTATACATCAATTGAAAAGCTTAAAAAACATGCACACTTGTGACTATCTATCTATCTATCTATCTATCTATCTATCTATCTATCTATCTATCTATCTACACACACACACACATCTATATATCTATGTATTGTACCTATCTATGTATCTATCTAAGAAGTTCCTTATGCTCACTCAAGCTGTATTTATTATTAAACAACATATGTTTTCCTGGAAGATACATATACAAATGTGTATTTAAAGTTATATAGAACATATGAAGTATCTTTGTTTAACAGCTGTGTAGTTTACTACAAATTAATTTGTCTATCTTCCCCCCTGTGTTTTATCGCAGCTTGTGCTTACATTTATTTGGCTGGGGCGTAATACACTTCCTGACTTAAATTTCTTGAAACTTCAGTATCACTTTGTTTGAGAAAGACTCAAAGTGATTAAAACACGCTAAAGGAGAGATGGATGCCGTGGTGAAGAAATCCCTGGGTGCCCCCTTCCGACAGCTGACCAGCTGCGTGACGGGGGATAAGGATGGATTTAGCCGGAAAGGCAAAGCCGTCCGCAGAAAGAGCGCCCCCTGCTGCTACAGTCAGACAGCGCATGACTCATCCTGGTTGAGGACATACCAAGCGGAGCTGCACAGGGAAAGGTACAAAAACACGCTTATAAAATTATTTGACATTGGCTGATATTTATGGCTTAAATTATAATGTAATTGTTTGTATTTATTTTGAGCAGGAAACTGAGGCAAGTCAAATTTGCGCAAAAGAACGCAGAAAAAACCGCAATGAGGGCACATTACAGAAGCCCTCACCGCTTCACGAAGGTACGTTTTTGTGCTCACTTAAAAATGATATTTGCTGAAACAACAGAATACAACGGCTAACTCAAAGTACACGTACATTTTCAGGCACCTGTACAGAGGGCAAACTTGAAAAGCAAAACCCCCACCAAAAGTGACAACTCTCTTTTTGGTGCCTTCCAAGGACTCAGTCTCAATATGAATGGAGCACAAACCTCCATAACAACACCACCAAATGCAGATCCGTGTAAAGTCATGTGATCAACCATTTCAAATGACTCTAATGATGGGACATCTGACTGTTGTCCAGTATAATTCCTGCTTACCAAGAGGAAACTTCTCAAGAGCACTCCTGATGAACATTGTTCAATATCTGAGACGAGTTATGAGCTGCAGATGCTGCATCCCAGGAATATAATCTGATTATGGTGTATGGTGACAAGACATGATTATGATAAGTCGTGAGACCTCAATGAAAATCTGTGCTTAAAATATAATAAAATGTCTTATAAGTCTTATAGCTATGTCTTAAAATATATAGGCTACAAAACAAAGAAATAAACTGATAATGAATAAATATAATTAACATTTTTCACTTTAAGCCCCTAACTAAAATCTGAAAATAAATTTGATTGGTTAATTAGAGGAGTTTTCACTAATGGTCTCAGACACTTTGTACAGGTTTATATTTATTGTCTCCATGTTTCTGTACCTCTTTTGCATTTTCCTTTTGAGCACTCAAGTTCACTGAGGATTTACTTTAACAACTGAACTCAAAGTTTTCTCAGGTGGCTCAAATTACGCTGCTACTTTAACTGCTATATACAACTAAACCACTTATGATTCGATTCCCGCTTTCTTTTGCATTAAAATTTTCCAATAAAGATGATGAGACAATTGATCATTTCACAGATAATTGCGAATTATTTTTCTTTTCCAGTTACATATGAACACTAAATAAATTAAATAGTGTTTGTCAAACAGGCCCTGGTGCTGTTTTTATGTAAGACAATTCAATTAGTGGATACACAGTACAACATTGCAGAACCTGAGCCAGCACGTTTGGCTGTGTTCCCCACCTCTTTGTAGAAAGCCTGTCTACAGCAAAGGCAGTGTCTTTAATTATTTCCTCTTGTTTGCCAAAGGTAAAGCATCTCACTTATGCTCAGACTCAGGAACATGATACTCAGCACTTTACAGGATTGACAGTTGTCGAAACAAGATACTATATGTTGGAGTCACTGAATTTACTGATGCTCTGATGTGAACAACGGCAGGCCACTGCACTACACTGTGCAAGAATAATCAACGCAAGGGCTACAATTTTTTTTCTTTTCAATATTTTTCAATTTGACACTGATTTGAGAAAATACTTCTCTGAAATAGGAAATATTTTATGCAAATATGCAGGCTATAGCTTTTTGCAACTTGCAGTAAAACAATGAATGAAACTTCAAGAACAGAAAAGGTAACATCCAACATTATTAGCATAATAAAATATAAAATATCATTGTTTGGGGTAAAAGACCTTACAGTTACTTAATTTAGAAAGTTAATACAAGGCGTGGCAATTTTCCACAATACAAATTTGCTCTGACCTGATATTTATGGAAAAATAATCTAATCTGAATAAATGTACAATTTCCTTTTAATGTTTCAACAATTATAAAAGTATATTCAAATTTAATTTGGAGGACAGAATGTAGAATTATTTTTGAAATACATTTTGGAAGCCATCTATCAAAACCACTAACGAATATGCAAAACCTTAAAAAAACTGCTGATCTGACAGTTGCCCAGAAGACAATCCTTGACACCATACACAAGGAGGGTAAGTAACAAACATTCATTGCCAAGATAGCTGGCTGCTCACAGTGGAAGAAAAAAGTGTGGAAGAAAAGGATGCACAGCCAACCACAGAACTGCAGCCTTATGAAAATTACAAGTAAAATTGATTCAAGAATTTGGGTGAACTTCACAAGGAATGGCCTGAGGCTGGAGTCAAGACATTAAGAGCACCACACAAATTTTTGAGCACTTCATGCTTCCTTGTGCTGACCAGCTTTTTAAAGATGCTGACTGGCCAGCAAACTCACCAGACCTGTGAGGTATTATCAAGAGGAAAATGAAAAACAAGAGACCAAAAAATGCAGAGGAGCTGAAGAGCACTGTCAAAGAAACATAGGCTTCTATACCACCTCAGCAATGCCAAAAACCAATCACCTCCATGCCATGCAGGCCGTAATTAAAGCAAAAGGAGCCCCTACCAAGTATTGAGTACATATACAGCAAATTAACATACTTTCAAGAAGGCCAACTATTCTTTAATGAACTTATGAAGTATTCTAATTTGTTGAGATAGTGAATTTGTGGGTTTTTGTTAAATGTGAGCCTAAATCATCACAATTAAAATAACCAGAGACTTAAACTCAGTTTGTGTGCATTAAATTTATTTAATATATGAGTTTCACATTTTTGAGATAAAATTACAGAAATAAATGAACTTTTTTTTAGAATGACATTCTAATTTACTGAGATGCACATGTACATAAATAGCCTACATACAACGTTATTAAATTAATTTACTGCTAGAAAACACATAAAAAGTAGCATTTGTTTCAACAAATAAACAAATACAACATTTAAAAAATAATTTGTTCCTTAAATATGCATAGTGTATTTCTGCACCCATGCCGAATGTATTTCTAAGGCTCACATCAGCCTCTGGTTAAATACACCTGTGAGCCTCCAGCGTATTCCATGTCCTCTGGCCCAGGTTGGCCCCGCCCATTTCCTCCCCAGCCGGGCCACTGAGGTGTGACGCTCTCTTCCTACCTGTTCACCCCGACAGCCTGTTGAACAGATAACACGCAGGTGTCAGCAGAGAGGGAGATAAAGACAGCGCCTGCCACCAAGAAGCCGATTATTCTCAAACCTCTGCGAGTTTCAACCCGTTCTTTATGTTATAATTGACGAGTGATTTGACGACGAGACACTCTGCGCTTATACTGAGGGAGAATCTGCCACGCGCGAGATGGTAAAGATGCGGAAAGTAGATACCGGAGAATAATATTGACAATAAATGCACCTATTCCCAGAGGAGCTTTCCAAGGGCGGATGAATTACGCAGAGAGGGACGTCTGGATTTTCCTCGAAGTTTTGGGAGCCCGTTTGTACTGGTAAACTTACAGTAGCAGTAAATGGGCATGTTTGGACTTTTTGAGAATGGTAGTTGAGACCTAGACTAATGTTTCATGTTCATGCTCATGAAAAAGATTAAAAATAAGGGTTTGCATTATGAGTATTTAAAGACAAATCAACAAATACATTAGTCTTAAAGAAGTGTTAAAATCAAAGTTAGACCAATTTGTATTGAAAACCCGAGGTTTTGTATACAAACCTTGGCTTCCCAATACAAACGGATTCTGGACTTGGAAAGCATCATGTCCTCATTCTCTTCTTGAGACTCCACCTGCCAAACTAATCATTAACCTGAACCTGAATTAACATCAGATCTGAATTATGGATGGTGATGGACAGCCTCCGGCTTCAAATGGTGACTCGAAGCTCCGCTCCAGAGGAGGCTTCTCCTTAAACAACTGGCGTTCCTCTTCGAGGACTTTACTACGAGGAGAGCAAGCGGGAGAGGACGTGAGCCGAAGGCTGCTGTCCGTCGTGAACCAACAGGAACACACAGACTCGGTGGCCAGTCCCACCTCAAAATCCCTTGAGGTGACCGCAGGGATAGATGGCACGACAGCAACCACCACCGTGACCACATCCACTCTGCCTTGCCTCGACAAAGCCATGGCAGAGTCAACAGGGCCTGCAGGACCCCCTCAGATATCTGAATCAGAGGAACAGGTCTTCAATGACCAGTCCACATTTCTCCAGAGACAGTTCAGCTCTATGCTGCAGCCAGGGGTCAACAAGTTCTCTCTGCGCATGTTTGGGAGTGCGAAGGGTGTTGCAGCTGAGCAGGAACGGATCAAGTCATTTGGGGTTTGGATTATACATCCATATAGTGACTTCAGGTGAGTGACGCAGGGGAAAGGGAAAATATGACTTGGCAGATCGTCAAACAAGGGAAGTGTTGTTGTAGACTAAAAATTAGTCTTACCAAGAAATTAACCAAATGTACTTGATTACAGTAGTATGGTAACCAACACTCTCAGTAATAAAGTTTCAAAAGCTGTCACGGGTGGTATCTTTTTCAAAGGGTACATGTTTGCCCCTTAAAGTCCATTTTTAAAAAGTACTTAAAGTGTAGATATTTGGACCTAATAAGTACAAAATTGTACATTTTGAAAAGTTGCCATACCAGTGAACGCTTTTGTACCTTTATTTCTGAGAGTGAACAATAAAAACAAAAGAGAGATTCCATTTTTATTTTGTTCAGGTCAATAAGGCTTCTGAAAAAAATGAGTGGTCCTGACTCATTTGCCCCCTCTCTTCAGCGTGCATGGGGCGTGCATAATTATGTTTGCTAGTTTTATTTGCACAGCTGCTGTTTATTTTGCTGTTACTTTTTGTAGCTTGCTATCTTGTGATGTCAGGATGAGTTTGTTAAAATGATAAGATGATTGTTACCCTGTCTTATGTATCAACTATTGGAGGTGCCTTGTGCCATTTTGAGGTATTTAATTTCATGTTTTTTCCCTTAAGAGTTTTTATGTTACAATTGTTTTTTCCACTATTATTTTACTACAATTAATATAAATTTAAGTTTTTAGTATTTATTAATATTAGGATTTAAATATATATTTAGGTACATTTTTAGTAAATGTGTTGTTTTTTGTTCCGTTTTCGTTTGTTTGTTAATATAAAATATATATATTTTTAAATTTATTTAGATTCTCTTTTTAGTGATTTTTGTACTTCAACTTAACCTACAGTGAAAATGAATGACTAACTTAAAATAAATGTATTTTTTACATTTAAAAGTTGACACAGTATTTAATTTTTTTTTGTTTTAGTTAACAATAACAGTACTGCTCCATAAAATGAAGCATACCATTGTGAATAATAATAATATAGTTATTACATATAATGAACTTGATACAGTGCATTATATGTTTCAATTAACATAAACTCATAATAGTTACAATTCATTTTCTATACTTAAATTAATTTAACTAAACAAGGCCATCAAATTGTCTTATTGAGTGCTTGAAATGTTTTTATTCATGTATTTATTTTTACATTGTTTTGAGTTGAATTTAACCTGTTAACAATTATCAGAGGTGCTTCACTATAAGTCTTGCACGTACTTAGGGTGAAGAGTAAGTGTTATGTTTCGGTGCTTAGATTGTGTAACAGGTTGAAGATTGGTGTGCTGTCAATTAGTCATAAGACTTTAGATTTTTACCTGATAAAACTGGTGAAAAATCTCATAGATTTGCATTGAAGGAGGCAGCTGGAAGCTGTATTTTATAAAAACTGAAGGGGCCTAGCATTATGTGACTCATTTCAAAAAGCAAGTACCCCTTTCTTCAGTGCAAAATAGTAACTGTAAGAAAACACCTAGCGATTAAAGGCCACTTTTACAAATTGCTATCAATAATCATACAATGGCAACAAGCACTTATGCCACAAATCAGGTCTGTAAAGCACAAACCTTTCAATCACCAAAGCAAAGCATAATGCAGCACAGGTCAGTTACAGCGCTTTCCCTTATAGAGTTACCATTAGCTGGAAAGGGTATCACCATTCGTGGATGGGCTGGAAGGACCCACTTGGTTACAGAGTGTCGGGTTGATGCTCTTTGTCTGAAACGTACGCAGAGAAAGCAGCAGAATGTAAAGAGATAAACGGATTGTGTTTTTAGAAAGCAAGACATGCTGGGTAATAGGAACTCAATCTTCAAACCTGTTTCAAAGAGAAAAATATGTTTCATAACCAACATTTTTTCAACCTTTAAATAATCTTAGGTAATAAAATGACCAGTTACATGTCTTAGTTTACCATTATTAGTTTGTGCCAGAACTGTCCTTTTAGATACAGTAAAACAAACCCATGAGCCGGTTACAGTTACTGTTTTATCAACACAGATCAGTTGATTCTTAAATTTCCTGACCTAGTTGCTGCTAACACTGTTCTTAATTACTTTCATTTAATTCCAGATAACATTTAACTTAAGCTTAAATTTCTATACTTTTTTTTATTTTTTTTTTACTGTGAAAAGATAATTTATTTATAACAGATCATTTTTAAATATGTATTTGTAATAAATAAAGGCTAATTTCAGTTTTAGTAATTGTAGTACTTGATATGATAAATGTTGTCTTGGCTAATAATTTAAATAACATAAAAGAGTGTTTTTTTGTTTTGTTTTTGTTTTTTCAGTTAACAGATTGAAAAAAAATATAGATGTTTTTTAGTTTTAGTTAACAATAACAGTACTATTCAGTGTACTGTTTGTTTTTCATAGAAGACATGATAAATCAGATAATGGATAATAATTTATTGTAAAAAATATAGGGAATTATAACAATTTTTGTAACTTATAATTTAACATTTCTAATGAGAACATTTCAAAATATGAAATGATAAAAATGTTATTTACTTGGTACTTTTTTATTTAGCTAAGAAGTTGTAATCTGACATAAGTAGTATATGAGTATGACTGTGAGTAAGATGGTTCAAATGAAATTTAGTTATTCATTCACTGAAAAAAAATTATTTCATACTAAGACTAGAACAACATCTTTACTGACATTTATACAACTACACAATTATAATTCAACTTTATTTGAAATACTATTTGCTCACAATGTACATCATATAAAGCATACTGTGTGTTTTAATATCACTATTGATGAAGATTGAATATCGGTATTTAAATGCAAGAGTGTACCTGAAGTATACTTGCAATAGCTCCACTTAGCACAGTCAAATGTCCTTCACTATATCTTTAGTTGCAAATCAACAGTACTTCTGCACATTAAAGTACAACATTTGTTGTTCCAAAATAGCATACTAATTTAGTTATTAAGTACATGAATGTAAATGTATTTGTAGTATACTTAGCATGAATTTAATGTATTTCCAATATATTTTACTATATTTATTTTTCACTAGGGATGTCATACTTGTGACAAGAAATATCCTAGTTTGTAACACAGTTTGTAACTTTTGATAAATTTTGCAGTGCCTTAAAGTGGTTCCCACTACATAGAGTACAGGTCTAAGCATATGATATATATCATATTTAAGAAAGTGTATTCAAAATACCCATTCGTTCCAGGTGACTGATGCTGCTTTGGAAAATATGACCACAGATGGAAACTGCAAACCACCGAGCACATGTACGGTAGTGCGTAAAAGGCTACATATCCAGTTTAAACAGTCACATACTGTACAGTGCGTTTACGACTCTCCATTACCACTTTAGTAATTAACATTTTGCAACACGTGTAATTGACGTAATTAGCCTGTTCTCTCAAGGTCGTACACGTATGATACACGTGATATGTATGAATGTGCTTGAAATTTTGAATCAAAATTTATGTCCATTATGAATGAACTTGTAATAAATTACCAGGTGTGCTTTACAGAGCACATATTTGTTTCTCTGAAAATCTTTTATTCATCAGAAAACGTCTGGGGCTGGTTGAATTTATTTCCACGAAACACGTGATGTCGCCATAGGTAGATGCCTTATTAAGTTACTGGGACAGTCACCCTATAGCACCCTAAAAGACTGGTTCAGACCGCAGATCTTTAAACCACAAGGAAATACTGCACTGAGTTTGTCTCCACATTTTTTGTAGCCTATGTGTTATTTAGTTTAGAGGCAACATTAGCTATTAAAAGCTAAGTTAAAAGTGTTAGGATTACAGATGAATGAGTGACAAATCCTAATGCTGTTGTATTTTTAAAAGTTATTATTATTCATTTATATATAGAAAGATAGATAGATACATAGATTTTGCATTTTACCTTTACTGTCATCTAATGCTCATATAAATCAATCTTTAAGAACACTAACAATTTAATAACACTGTTAAATGTTCTGCATTTTTCATACTGTACTTTTAGTATTTAATTTCTTTTTTGCAGCATATGTTGCGTTGAACCCTTTAATTTGAATCACATGGTTGGTTGTAGATATGACTTTTAATGTACATGGGTCAAAGACCATGTTTCCATGGGTTAAATCATGAAAGCAATAAATGTTATACTTCTTTAAATTCTTATTTTTCCCCCACAATATGTAAAGGTTATCTGTTTAAATGAATTGCAAATTTGTTTATAATAGACTATTTATATTATATATTCTAGATACAGTTAAATATAGACATGAAAATAAATATCACATTTTTTTGCTGATTTACTGAATTTACCCACAAAAATGTAATTCAGTGTAACAATCTTGTCAGGCATATTTACAACAAAAATCTATTTATTACAATTTATTATAAATTACTTTTACCCCAAATACTAATTAGTTGTAATTTTACTTTTTTGTGTCAGTAAGATTTTTTTTACTCATTTAAAACACAGTAAAATTTAATACGCTTCGTTATTATTTTATATATTATAATATTTGCAGGCAGAATAAGTATGTATGAATAAATATATATATGTAAGTTTTATATAAATATTGTTAAACTGAATGACAATGTAACATTATTTCAACCAAATATTCACATTTTATTCTCCAAAAACTTATTTGAAACCTTAAAAGCATACTCTTTATTTATATTTAATGTGCTTTCTAATCTTAACATCTTGGACCAACATACAGTATTCCAGAATTCACCCTTTGTTCCTCACATCATGCGTCTTCACACCCAGGTTCTATTGGGACTTGGTGATGCTGTGCCTGATGATGGGTAACCTCATCATTCTGCCATGGGGCATCACCTTCTTTGAGGACCAAAACACGCTGCCGTGGATCACCTTCAATGTGGCCTCCGACACCCTCTTCCTGGCTGACCTCGTCTTTAACTTTCGTACAGGCATTATGGAAGGCGATAACTCAGAAATCATCCTGGACCCGCAAGTGATCAGTCGACGTTACCTGCGAGGCTGGTTTCTGGTGGACTTCATTTCCTCCATTCCTGTGGACTACATCTTCCTGATAGTAGATATAGAGGCACGACTTGAGTCAGCAGAGGTGTACCGCACTGCCAGGGCTTTGCGCATCGTACGCTTCACCAAGATCCTCAGCCTGCTCAGATTGCTGCGCTTGTCCAGACTTATACGTTACATTCACCAGTGGGAAGAGGTGAGCAAAACAGGACAGGAAGAGTAAAGGATAGTGGAAATCATGACTAGAATAGAATAGACTGAAATATATAGTTGCAGAAAATGTGCCTTTTGTCTGAGGGAAACATTAAAATGCACTATTCCAACAACAAGAATTTTGTTTCATAACAAACTGATTCCAATTTTTCCACAGTCTCTCGTTGTCTTTGATTGATGTTAATATACTTAATGGGTTTTTGCATTATATTATGCTAAAATAGTTCATCTGACATTAGTGGTTCAACCGTGATATATGAAACTATGAAAATACTTTTTGTGTGCAAAAATGGCTTTATTCAACAAATCTTCTCTTCTGTGTCAGTCTTTGATGCACATTGTTAGCAGCACCATGACAATTAATGACTAAATTAAAATGTTTGCGCGAACTATCCCTTTAATTTTCATACTTACACATTATAATGTTGTGAATTCAATTGGAATTTTTCAAATGACTGTTTTATTTTTTGTTTTGTCTTGGTCATAACATGAAAAATATTAGGAGAAATGTATCAGACACCACGAGACAGTAGACTACACATTTTTTAGTTTTAGTATGAATATGTTAGCCTTAAAGATATCAATAAACTCTGACTCTGAACTCTGAAACACTGACAATCTCATAATTACATGACAGAAGCATTCTTATTTACACCAGTACAGTTTTGAAGGCGACATTCTGTAATGTAATGTTTTTTTTTTTTTTACAGATCTTCCATATGACCTATGACTTTGCAAGCGCAGTAGTGCGCATAGTGAATCTGATTGGAATGATGCTGCTGCTGTGCCACTGGGATGGCTGCATGCAGTTCTTGGTTCCCATGTTGCAAGATTTCCCTCCGAACTGCTGGGTCGCCAAAAACAACATGGTGGTATGTTTGAGGATCTTGGGTAGTGTAGTGTTCTCTGTTTGTTAAATGATTAATCCACCCCAAAATGAAATTTATGTCATTAATCCCCATTCGTGTCATCATGTCGTTCCAATAAGATATTTTGGATGAAAACGGAGATGCTTGTGACTGTCAAGAAAAGTATAAAAGACATCGTCTGAATAGTCAATCTTCCAATAGTGGTTTAATCTGAATGATATGAAGTGACGAGAATACTTTTGTAGGGAAATAAAACTAAAAGAATAACTTTATTCAACAATTTGGCACCGTAATATCACTATTGCAATATTGCAATATGTCTTTCTCTGTCAGAATTCCACTTGGGATGTCCAGTACTCTTATGCTCTTTTTATGGCCATGAGCCATATGCTGTGTATTGGATATGGTGCTCAGGCTCCTGAGGGACCAACTGATGTTTGGCTCACAATGATCAGCATGATTATTGGCGCCACCTGCTACGCCATGTTCTTGGGCAATGCCACCAACCTGATCCAGTCCTTGGATGCGTCTCATCGGCAGTATCAAGAGAAGGTACTTATAGCTCAGTAAATAATTTTTCAGGTATTGTTTTTTTTTCCCTTTTGTCAACTGTTTTGTTGTTTGGTTTGTTACAGTACAAACAGGTGGAACAATACATGTCTTTCCACAAGCTGCCGGCTGACATGAGGCAGAGGATCCACGATTATTATGAGCACCGCTTCCAGGGCAAGATGTTTGACGAAGATAATATCCTCGGAGAACTCAATGACCCACTAAAAGAGGTTTCACTTATATTTTTTCTTTTGTGGTCAGATCATTTCTTATGTAATAACTTGCTCCACCTCAGAAATTATTTTTCTTATTCTGGTTGATATTCACAGTAGAGAACGGTCAGTCACATAATTGTCAGCAGCTTTGCACTGAGGAGAGGCTTCCGTCGGGCCACTCTGCCATAAAGCCCCGACTGGTGGAGAGCTGCAGTAATGGTTGACTGGTTCTCCCATCTCCCGACTGCATCTCTGGAGCTCAGTCACAGTCATCTCTGAGTTCTTCTTTACCTCTCTCAATAGCTCAGTTTGGCCAGACGGCCAGCTCTAGGAAGGGTTCTAGTCATCCCAAACATCTTCCATTTAAAGATTATGGAGGCCACTGTGCTCATAGGAACCTTAACTGCAGCAGAAATGTTTTTTTAACCATGGCCAGATATGTGCCTTGCCTTGTCTCTGAGCTCTTCAGGCAGTTCCTTCGATATCATGATTCTCATTTGCTCTGACATGCATTGTGAGCTGTAAGGTCTTATATAGACAGGTGTGTGGCTTTCTTAATCAAGTCCAATCAGTATAATCAAATACAGCTGGACTTAAATGAAGGTGTAAAACCATCTCAAGGATGATCAGAAGAGATGGACAGTACCTGAGTTAAATATATGAGTGTCACAGCAAAGGGTCTGAATACATGTTATATTTCAGTTTTTCTTTTTTAATAAATCTGCAAAAATGTCAACAATTCAGTTTTTTTCTGTCAAAATGGGGTGCTTTGTGTATATTAATGAGGGAAAAAAATTACTTAAATGATTTTAGCAAATGGCTGCAATATAACAAAATCTACCGCCTCGCCAAAAACCACCATCGAGCAATTCAGAACATTGGCCAGGTCAAATATATCAAGGATGCCAACCATAAGATCCTCTGCGATCCACCCGCCATTCTCAAGCGTTGGAATGGATATTTTTTTCGGAAATCTGCAACTACTCGACTGCCATGGCGCCACAATTCTTATGGACCTGTTCAATAACATCATCAGAGACGGGGCTGTCCCAGCGGCCTGGTCAACCAGCACCACGGTGCCTATCTGGAAAGGCAAAGATGACGTGGCTGAGTGTTCCAATTACAGACTGATCTGACTTGTGTGCCACACCATGAAGATATTAAAAATGGATCATCGATGCCAGGCTGTGAGAAATCGCCAATATAATGTCCAACCAGTGTCGCTCCGTCAAGGGGTGCGGTACGACAGATGCCATCCATGCTGCCCGCTTGCTTTTGGAGAAGCACTGAGAGAAGACCAAGACCATCCATATGGCCTTTCTCGACTTGGAAACACCATGACAGCTGATCTTCAGTCCCCTCACCCCTGGACACTCCTGTATGCTGACGATGTCTTCCTGGCAGATGAGTCGCGAACAGAACTACAACACCAAACAGTGGAAGACGCGCCTGTCTGACTATGGTCTAAGGCTCAACACCAAGAAGACTGAATACCTAGAAGCCAGCCCCCAAACTGACGGCACGATCAGCTTCGATGGAGAAGAGCTGGTGAAGGTAACTCATTTCAAATACCTCGAATCAATGGTTTGCAGCGACGGCGACATCCTGCCAGATGTACGAGCCAGGATTAATGCGGCCTGGATGAAGTAGCGCCAAGTCACTGGTATCCTGTGTGACCGACGAATGCCAACCGCCTCAAGTCAAAGATCTACAAGAGTGTATTATGGATCAAAGTGCTGGCCACCCACTGCTAAACACAAACAGGCCACACAATAGAAATGCGGATGCTGTAATGGTGCCTCGGCCTTACACGAAGGAACCACGGCATGAACACCGACATCTGAAAGCGGCTAGGCATTGTGCCGATCATAAAGATGCAAGGTGTGCGACTACGTTGGTATGGGCATGTGGTCAGAAGTGATGAGAACTCAGTGGCAAGAACAGCATTGCGGCTAAATTGTATATTACAATACAATATAAAAACTGTATATATAGTTTAAAAGTAAATACTATTGGTAAAAGTACGTTACAATCCTTTTTGTTATATAGCATGTCTCTATTAAACAGACAAATCATTACCCATATTCTCATTAAGTCATTTCTCATCTGATTTAGAACTTAAACGTGGAACTAAACTCCTTGCTGGATTGGTAGATTAATATGGTATTCCTAATCCTTCCTGTACTGTGTGTTTGACCTGCAGGATATAGTCAACTATAACTGCCGTGGGCTGGTGGCTAACATGCCACTCTTTGCAAATGCCGATCCTCACTTTGTCACCGTGCTCCTCACAAAGTTACGCTTCGAGGTCTTTCAGCCGGGTGATGTCATCATCCGTGAAGGGACACTTGGTCGTAAGATGTACTTCATCCAGCATGGCTGCGTCAGTGTGATCACTCATGACAACAAAGAGAAAAAGCTAAATGATGGCTGCTACTTCGGCGGTGAGTATGATTTCTCATGGATTTTACCAGATTGAAACTTTATACAGTATACAGATATTATTGTGCAGTAGACCATAACTGAAAACAGAAATCCAGATAATTACACAATTAGCAACTGATTTGAGCTGCTTTATTGGTTCTTTTCTAGAGATCTGTCTGCTGACCCGTGGTCGTCGTACAGCCAGCGTCAGAGCGGACACATACTGCAGACTTTATTCCCTCAGTGTGGACAGCTTTAATGAGGTCTTAGAAGAGAATCCATTAATGAGGAGGGCATTTGAGAGTGTAGCGGTGGACCGGCTGGAGCGGGAGGGAAACGGCTTTCTGCATTCACAAAAGAGTGTGGAGGATGATGGGGAATGAGGAACTTTGACCGAGACTCACCGAAGATGACTGAATGAAAAAAACAAAAAGAATCATGGTGTTACAGTGTCCATATAATTGACATTAATTTACAGTTGCAGTATGGTGTGATTTATCTGATTAAAATGTTTTTTCTTATGCTTAATTGACAATGCAATATCAATAGGAACAAAACAAAACAATCGCAGTCCTGTAGATAATCTGGAGATACTGGATCCTTGTAATTCATTTCAGTCAGAAACCAATAGTTTAGCAGGGACCTTGATTGAATATGGTAAAGCAATATCTATGCAGCAATATATATATATATATAGAGAGAGAGAGAGAGAGAGAGAGAGATTATAATACAAGTAAAGATACAATAAAATTAAATGAACATAGCACAAAACACATACCCTATTAAGCTCCTATAGTTTCAAGTAGTCAAGGAACTGCTTCCTGTAAATTTTACATTTAGCCAAATATCTCCAAGGCGTTTTTGAATATGTTAACTCAGTACAACTCACGTTTAACTCTTTATTTTTGACGTCTTTGAAATTTTTTTCATTTTAAACCACCAGCATATAACAGTGTTGCACTTATCCATTTATCCTTTTATTATTGCTGTGCTGCTGGTGGAAGGTCTCTGGATGTATCATTGATTGTAGATAATCAAATTGAGGTAAATCAATGAAAAAAAGTTGAAAGTTGAAAATAATACTTCTTGTTTTATAATACAATAATATATGGAATACTATCCGCTTTCAAGATCAACATTGAACACTTAAGAATCATGCACTGTAAGAAAAGATGTCTGGTAACTGAAAGACACGGATGAGCTGGGACATCTGCCCATTGTCCTCTTAACTTCAAATTAAAGTATTAAACAATATGAGTCACATAATCGCTGATTAAACTCATTTCCTTTTGGCCTGAGCCCTTGCTTATCTGTGATAATCGGTTATAGGACAAAAATAACCCTTTGAGAGAAGGTTATTTTCACATGTGCTTTTGAGGAAAATATTTACTTAGAAGCTTAAGTGATATATTCTTTTCAAATTCTGTTTTGTTAGTAACATTTCTACTATTCTCTGTGGTTGGAAATAAAAACAGATATATTACCCCACATCATGTTTGATATTATAGAGTTCAGGAGTATTATGGAAAAACAACTGAGATTTTAAATATAGATGTTCATTTGATGTGTTCCATATGCCACTTATATTATTAAAGTATGTTACTAACTGTTGTATACAGGCACTGTACATAAGTCTGCATACATAGTGTGTCATTATTATTTTCAGGAAATTACAGTTTTCTTTATTTAATTGTTTTCATACTAAACACTAAATAAAAGTACACTTCATACCAAATAAAGTGTTTGTGTATACTTGGGGCGGAATAATACAACTAAATTATTTGACCATGAAAAATCAGATTTATTTATTTTATTCCATTACATACAAGGCAAATATAAAGGATATATGTGACAATAACAGGAAAACATAAAAGGAATATAAACATATTTATAAATAATAATATTTTGTGATATCATTAGAAAGGGTTTTAAAATATGTTTTAAGATCAGTGTTAAAAAGTTATTATATGATTTCTTTGAATTATCATTGACTTATGAATGTAAAACTTTGCCAGGATAATTGACAAATTAATAATTAAAAAGTATGGGTTTTGAAAACAAAAAAAAAAATGAGGTATTTGTTTAATATTTTGAAGTCAATCCAAAATGAAATAGAAAAAGGGCAATAGAAAAATAGCCTATATCTTCAACTCAATTCTCCATGTACAATCACTTTTCATAATAAGTGATATTTCCATTGTTCCATTTAAAATACTTGCTAGGCTATAGTAGAAAAAAAATAAGATAACTGTCAAAAGCAATTATTATTTAAGAACATTATTGAAAAATGTAAAGTTGGTTGAAAATCATAAATTTATGAACACCATCCAATATTAGCATGGACATTTTTTTATTTCATTAGGTTTGTTTGCTGCATTGAAGTCCCTGTTTATTTATTTATTTATTTTGATAACAGGTAGTCTATAAAATGTATTTGGACATTACATCAATATTTTTGATTCCAAAATAGCTTACCATACTTTAAACAGGAATATTATACAGTGGAGGTTGTTATTTTTAGGATCTTGCATTATAGTTAAATTCAATCCAGAGAATTTGGAAAAATTATTAGTTATATTCAAAGCCAGATAACCTCATCACCAAAAAAGAGCTGTGTCATCACAAAGTTGTGATATTTTAATTTGTCTTCAATTATTTTCAATATTTTTGAAAGAATGTTGATTTGTCATATTACTTAAAAACGGCCATTTGAATGCTTCAGGGCATGAATTTATGTTTTTAACTTGCAACAGCGCCTCCACACATACAGGTCAAAACTTTTATTACATCCGGGTCGGTCACTATATTCCTTCCGCTGTACATTTTATAACGCTGATCCAGGGAGATCACGAAGGTAAGCAGCGGCTCGAGCCTTTGCTTGATTTATCTGTTTGCAGATCAAGGTTTTGGGTTTTGACAGTTTCTCATTTTTTGACGGTCTCGTATACCTTTTGTAAATAAATCCGAACATTAACGTTGTACAATGCCGCAGTCCCTCAAATGTCATGAGCGTTAATATGGAGGTCACTGCGGGACGAGTCCATTTTCAACCGGTTCACTTAACGTTACTGTACAATATCTCAGAGAGTTTGACTTGTGTGTTTATGTAATAATGTATAATACGAAGGCATCTTTGATCTACATGGATGTGTGTTTATTGCTGCTGCTCAACTGTTCTATACTTCCCGTCTGTTGCCCTGCATAACTGTTCCCTTCGTTAAAATGTGAAGATATTGTTGTGATGCGTTTTGTGGGCTTTTTAATTATTGTTTGGATTATGTTACAGTGTTGAACCTTAAAAGTTTGTGTTTTCTAATAATTGTATATGCTACTATTATTTTGGGGTGTTTTAATGCCTCCCTCTGGTCGGTTTGTTCTTAACAAACATGTAAACATTTAATGCAACAATAAAAATGGAAATCCTTTTTAAAGTGCATTTTACATTTTTTTTTTTTTTAAATTTCAAAAAATTATTTTATTAAAATAAATTGTTAAATTGTTATTATTTATTTTGGTTTTAGTGTATCTTATTATTTTATTTTAAACATAATTCACTTAATTGGCAAAGCAAAATTTCTAATTGTCAGTTTTTGTTTTTCATGTCATAATTACTGTAAAATGTAGTCTCATTTCAAATACAAAAAAACCCAAAACAACTTATATTAATTTTTAATAATTTGTTTTAGTTGACAATAACAGTAAAAGTCATTAAGAGTTTTTATTAAAAAAAAAAGTGCACCATTTGGTACAGCTTTGGTTATGAGGGGACAGTTCATGCTCATTGGTTCCTTCATCTCTTTTTAGACAAGATGTTGTCCTGTCTTGGCTGTCCCGTTCTTAGCCGTGTTCTGACCAGTGGGGCTTCACGTGCCCCGGTTGCTGTGATTGTGTCTGGTGCATCACGCACTACTGTAGCTGCCAACACTGCCTCTCCTTCAAACCCCATGACAGTGGTGCGGTACAACAGCAGCACAGCTCAGCAGGTGACTACTTACTCAAATCTACTGCCTGCATAATTGATGATCAATGGAAATTAGCTATAATCAGTGTGTGTTCAACCTAGGAAACACCAAAGAAGACCAAATTTGGACCTCTAGCTGACCAGGACAGAATATTCACTAACCTATATGGGCGACATGACTGGAGGTAAAAAAAACAAAAAACACTACCATTCGAAAGTTTTAGAACAGTAAGATATTTAATGTTTTTTTAATATGTTTCTTATGCTTTTCAAGGCTGCATTTATTAGATTAAAAATCCAGAAAAAACTGTAATATTGTGAAATATTATTTAAATTTAAAATAACTTTTTTGTGTGAATATATTTTAAAATGTAATTTATTCCCGTGATACAAAGCATCATTACTCCAGTCTTCAGTGTAACTTTCAGGTCTTTCAGAAATCATTCTAATATGCTGATTTTGATGCTGATGCTTAATAGTTTTTTTTTTTAGGATTCTTTGATTATTAAAATATTAATAAGAGAAGCATTTATTTAAAATGTATAATAATGTTCAAAACTACTGTTACAG
>JAUMHP010000244.1:488975-500032 GCA_032361065.1 Enteromius trimaculatus | reverse complement strand
TGTGTCATTTAAGCAAGACAGTTGCGTTTTTGTATTAGTGATATTATGTGTGTTTATGTTCAAGTTAGATTGGGGGGTTTGGTTCATTTGCAGCCCTTTTATATAAAAGTGTAGAGTTACCGTCATGGAGAGAGGTGTGTAGGGGAGTGACTTGTTGATATTGCCCTTCGATCTTAAAGTTCTACATATTAGAATCGTTTTGAAGGTAAGTTGCTGTTGTTTAGCCTACTGTCTGTTGTCTATTTTTTATTTTTAGCACCTGCATCTCTGCATGGCCCTGCTCTGACCTGCAGAGTTCAGCTTCAACTTGCCTCAACACACATGCTTGGAAGCTTTCAGTATAGCTAGACCTTGATGAGCTGGTTCAGGTTCAGAATGAGAGTCCTAACAGCTGATAAAACCTCTCTGTAATCCACAAGCAATTCACACCACTCCAGTCCATAAATTAAAAAGTTAAAACCGTTCTAAATGAAGAGATCTGTGAATTTTGATGTCAGAGGACAACAGGAGAAATGATTAATTATGGATTATGAACACTTATTTTTGCTGGAAGACATTGATTGAGGGAATAAAGTGGTGGGCATAATTTATGGATTATTATGAAGCTTTTATCAGCTGTTTGTGACCTCATTCTGATGTCACCCATTCACTTCAGTGCATTCATTGCTGAGCCAATGATCATGCTTCATTTCTCCAAATCTGTTCCCATCAAGAAAAAAACTCATCTACATCTTAGGTCGTCTGAGGTTGAGTAAATTCTCATCAAATTGTAATTTTTTTTTTTTAATTAATCTTAGCATTCCAATATATCTCCTGAGGTACAAATCCCATTCAAAAAGAGACCTTAGGAATGCAGCTTCCCAAGACGGCATCATTAGTTGCTAAATAAGAGGATTTACAGCAGGCTGCATTTATAATCTTGTTTTTACTTATGCCATTTGTAAATATTAAAAGTGCACTGGCATTTGTGTTTATGTAATGTTAACTTGACGCCTTTGCTGCTTTTAAAAGCACATTTAATAAAGGAAAATTATTAATATAGATTGTTCTTGGGTTATTTATTAGTAAAAATGTGTGCTTTCTGTGTTTTGAAACGCAGCTTCTGGTACATGTTGTACATACAAAGCAGAGGAGGCAGCACACTTAAAGGATCTAAATCAAAGCCTCTTGTTTCTAAATAGCCTTTTTCCCAGCTTGACATCAAGGTTACAGGTAAAGCGTGGTCTGTCCGCTCTCACGCAGGTGTTAAGTGGTCCTGAGGTCTGGCGCCTCGAACGTCCGGGGGAAATCGATCTTCTTAATATGTCTACTCGCGCCAAAGGACTTTTGACAGGACTGTTCAGTCAGGGAAATAATCAGTCACATAGAGAAATGAAATCACGGCGGTGGGTTAAATTCTCCTTCTCTTTTTCCCGGCGTGGATCAGGGCTCGGTCAGGAGGGAACGCACCGGATCAGAGATAATGGCCCTGTCTGGACTAGCTTCAGCCCGGCTGACACCTTCAGCTACCTGGAGCAGTCATGCCTCAAAGAGCCCATTCCCTCAGTGCCCGCTTGATCTCTTTGTATCTCTTTATCACTCTTGAAATTTCTCTCTCGATCACTCGCTTTCTTTTTTTCCCCCTCCTCCCTCTTTATCATTCTGAAAAACCCAAACTACACCAGCCAGTTTAACTGGAGACCACCTTGAAGCACCAGTTAAAGGGATAGTTGATGTCATGCCCATCTTTTGTGGAAATTAAAAAAAAAAAAAAAATTATTTCAGTAATAACAATCATTGTTTTCAAACAGGTTTCCTTCATTCTGTCTTGCATAGTCCTGACAAAACAGCTAGTGCAATCCCAAACTAAACTTAAACTCCACAGAAGGTACCTGAAATAAATTGAGTTTATTTGCAAAAACCGATAGCCCAGGGTTTTTTTGTTTTTGTTTTTTTAATGTTAATTTTCCAAAATCATAATTTTTATTATCATGCATATTTTCAATACAGGTGTGAGTCTCGAAATGTCTTGTTTACACAGCAGCTTTCGGTTGTGTTTAGAATTCTGTCTGTATGAACGTGAAACGGGAGTCAATCCATATTCCTTACCAGTAACCATAGCGACAGTGGCCGAAGTAATATCAAAGATGGCGACGTCCATAAACTAAAAGTCTTATCGTTTTCTGACACAAGAGTCCAATTTACCCGCGAGTTCTTTCTTCAAACCTTTAACCGACAGCAGCTTTTAAATTTGGGCGGAGAGCGGAGCATTTGAATCACGCTAAGCCTGCTGAAAACAAAACTGACTGGAGCGGCTCCAGTGGAAAACTGACGGGATAAAACTTTCTGATCAGACGCAACTCATTTCTCCTTTACTGTAAGTTACTCAAAACATACATGCAAATACATAACAAACGAAAGAGACACACAGGCTACGTTCACACAGCAGCAAAATACGGTTGTCAGTCCTGTATTCGGAATTGACAACTGTATTTTCTTTAACCGAAATGTCTCGTTCACACAAAAGCTTCGTGTCATTCTTTCTGAACGTGCAACAGAATCAAGCCTGTGTTTCTCACCAGTAACCATAATAAGTAATATCAAAGACGGTGACGTCCACAAAACGGAAAGTTTTATCACTTTCTGACAAGACAAGAATCTGAGCCACAAGTCCATCTGTCAGCTTTTAAATTTGGGCGAAGAGCGGAGCGTTTGAATTGCACAGCGCGCCCGAACACAACTGACAACTGACTCCGGTTGAAAACTGACTGAATCTAAAACTTTTAGATCACACGCATCTCTCCGTCACTGTAAGTTACAGGAAACACATGAAATCACGTAACAAATGGTAGCGTTTGTGCAGCAAAACGGCTCTCTCTCACAGTGTATGACGTGACAGACAACTATCCAGCCCTGTTCCGTTCACAAACAGCGCCTGTGTTATGAGAATGCGGTTGTGAATCCTGAAAATTTACAGATGTGACTTCAGTTACAGATTGCTGTTGTCACACCCGTAAATAACCAAACTGTGTGTGTACATAACCGTATTAAGGACTCAAATACAGGATTGACAACCGTATTCTGCTGCTGTGTGAACACAACATGTTACAACATTTGCACATTCTCTTGCACATTCCCTAAACTACTATTAATTTTATTCCTTATTTTTATTATATATGTATATTTATTTTATATTTCTGATCTTTTTTATATTTTTATTACTTATTTTATTATATAATTGCACGAACCTGACCTAAATTTTATACTATGTGTAATTGTGTACATGACAAATAAAACTCTTGAATTATGATATATCATTTCTATAAACGATATTACTTAATTGTTTTCAGATACGTTTCCTTCATTCTGTCTTCTATTGTTTGAACGAAAAGTACTTACCCCAAACTCCAAATATATAAGGTATTTTCAGTTTCAGTTGATTTTAGAATGTTGTACTGTATTTTATTTTATGTACAGTTATACTGTAGTACAGTATTTTATTTACACAGTTAATTAATTTAATAATAGGTATTTTCTGTATTTATTCATTTGTTCATATTAAGGAATTATTTGTAATTTTATTTTTACTTAGGGTCATAAAACAAACATGACTGTTAGATTTGGTGTCACTAGTGCTGTAGAAATGACACGCACTGCATCTTCAAGTCAATCTGAAAATTTAAGCTGGTCTAAGCTATATTTGTTTCCTTTTCTTCTCTTATTTTTCCAGCAGGATTTTTCTCTCTTCGTCTCTCTCTTCCTCCCTCAAGCTGTACAGGGAAGTTAATTTGGTGATGATGGCAATGGAGGTCTTGGGAGGCTAATAGCTTTTCCAGGTAAATAAATCCCTATAGTTCATAATTAGCTATTAGCATGCGTGTCAACTGTTTGCTCTGAGCGCAGGTCACGTGTCTCTTATATTTACATCACGGAGGTTTTCACTGTTAGCATGGCACGCAAGGCCTTCGTTTGTGAGCTGAGGTTATTCATGCAGTTAAGCATTTTAACACACACATGCTAATCTGAAATATTCTAGCACGGATGAGTTGGGGGAGGGAAGTCCATATTCTAGTTCCGTATTTTAGAAGCTGTAATGTAGGGGAAAAAAGTTACTCAGATTTTTGTTTTATTACTTTAGTTATGGAAAAATAGCATTTGATTCTAGGTTTTATTGTGGGTTTAAAAGCTAGTTTTAAAAGCTTTATTGTGAAAAACCTCAAGGTTTTAGAAGGTTTGTGGAAAAGCGACTCCAATTACAGGTTTAAGAAAACTCATTGTAGAAAATGTGATTCTGTCTCTAGGTTTTAGAAACTTTTTTGTGGGGGAAAAAAGGGATTCCATTTCCAGGTTTAAGAAGCTCTTTGTGGAAAAGTGTGACTCCTGGGTGTTAGAAGCTTTTCAATTCCAGGTTTAAGATAGCCTGGGCCCGCCCATACTTCCTGTGATGCTACATTTTATTTCGCGAGCAAAGTTAGTCTGGCAAAGCTGCCGTTTTAGAGCATTTCCGTCCCCAAAAGTCGGAACCAATGAGAAACGAGCATCAATTACAGTTGGTTACGGTGGCTTCAGGTTCCGTCGCTATGCATACTTCATCGGAATGAGTGATCTGATTGGCTGTAGTTTTCGCCTCTCAGGTAGCTTGGCCAGACTAAGCTCCTATGAGCTTTAAAGTCGCGGAAGCCAGGCTAGGTTTAAAAAGCTCTTTGTAGAAAGTGTGATTCCATTTCCGGGTTTTTAGTAACTTTGCGGAAAGAAATTCTGAGCTTTGGAAAAACAATTTCAGATAGTTAGGTTTAGAAAGTTTTTGTGGAAAAAGTTATTCTGGGTTTTAGAAACTTTATTGTGGGAAGAAATATCATCCGTCTTCAGTAACTGACAGACTGAGTGGTGAATTTTCTAAATAGTTGCATGCTGTAACTTTAACCAAACTATCTAAATTTAAAAACGTGTCTGTGCATGCCTCCCTTCTTTGTAAATAAGCCTTATTTTTCAAGAAAGTCAGCACTGACTGTTTTAAACTGTACCAGTATTAACTTTGTTCTATATATCACCTGGTTTCAAATGGATTTTCTTTTGAAAGACACACCATCATCAGCAGGTGCAGTTCAGTTTAGTGAATCTCTCGGGTATGTAGATGGATGTATGGAAAGATGTCATTGTCCCTCAGGAATGCACATCTGGAAATATTGGATCCACAGAGGAGACTAACGTGTGTATGTTTGCGGAGCGTGAGATGTTTGAATAAAACGGTAAATGTGTCACTACCAAACCAATGGCATCATGCGTCAGTTGATAACACGCACATCGCTCAAGACAAACAGTTCTCATGACAGGCCTTTAAAGCGGCTCTCGCGGGACTCTAGCGATCCTACATCTCCTCCATCAGAGTGCTGGCTGCCGGCTGAGATTAGCTCTTTGCCTTATTTAAAACTAGTGGATATTCCGATTGCCTAATTACTCAAAACGATCCCTGTGCAATTAAGCAGCACTGGCTGCAGCCCAGACTGGAGCAGCTTACCAGAGTAAACACTGAGCACCACAGTACACGCTCCAGCTTGATGCTAATTGAATTTTGTTATTTACATTGACGTTTGTGTTTTTGGCAGCCCCTTTTCAGCCAAAGAGACTTACAAGAAAGAGCATTTGTTGTGTTAATGGCAATTACCAAAGGACACAAATAACTGCTGAGGCAATAACACACGTGCCAAGAGAAACATGAGGACACAAATGGGTGTTCTGGGTTTGGCAATTAGGTGAACCATTCTGACATATTTTCATTTATTTCTTTTTTAACGTGTTTTTTTTTTTTTTTATAACTTTTTTTGTGCTATTTAAGCAAAATTTGTCCTTTAAAATATATAGAATTTTAACAAAATTTTATGTAGGTCATTCATTTTTTACGTATTTAATATTGTGTATGTCACGAGGGGGTTTTTGTGCCACCAAAAAAAAAAAAAAACTAAACTTAAACTAGTGGATTGAGAGAAGGCCACCAGATAAAGGCATATTTGAATATTGTTGCGTCCGAGCAGCAGCTTCACGTTTGAGATCTAAGAACTTGCGGAAACCACTTAATATCAACAATATGCTATTTATTAAACATATTTTGTTAACCCTGGAACAACATTTTATTCCAAAATTTTAGTTTTGACCATATCTCTACACAAATGTCTTCCATTGGATTCGTTATAGTGCGCCACCCAATAGCAATAAGAGTAGTCCCTTTAGTAATTTTATAAAAAAAAGTCTCAGCTTTCAGTTTTATAGCGAAACACAAATCGTGTCTTACAGTAATGTGTTGTTCAAGCTCTTTACTGATCAGATCGCTGTATTATATATGTTTATTATTTGTAGCATGCAGACACCCAGCAATCACAATAATGTTCTGCTTTGTTTCTTTTTTTACACACCATTGGGTGGCACACCATAACGAATCCATTGGAAGACATGAAATATTATTTCCAAGCATATTGTCCCGCGAATATTACACATGATATCATTTCTGCTAATAATGCCACATACATGTCTTTGTAGTTTATTAATAAAGGTTAAATAAGAGCTTCAGCGACTGAGTGTGTGAGCTGATGTTAAGATCAAAAGTTCAGCGCTTCAATAAATATCATACTGTATTCTTGATATTAAGTGGTTTCTGCAAGTTCTTAGATCTCATCCCAGTAACATCAAGCAGCCGCTCAGACGCAACAATATTCAAATATACCTATATCTGGTGGCCTTCTCTCAATCTGGGTCATTTACAAGTACACTATACTAAATATTACATTTCAACTTTAATCTCATAGTTTTGACTTTAAATCTCATAATATTACGACTATTAGGTCAAAATTGGAAGATATGAAGACGTAAAGTCACTGTTGCAAGTTATAAAGTTAGAAATATTAAGATATAAAAATTGTGAAATATGAAGATACAAAGTAAGAATCGCAAGATATAAAGTCAGAATTACAATACAAGAACAATATGAAGAATTCTGACTTTACATATACTTTATACTTTATTTTGTAAATCTTTTTTGTTTTTGTTTTAATTTAAATACTATTTATTTTATAATTTATTTATGGTTTTGTGCTATGTGCTTCTGTTATGTGCTATTATTTTTTTTTAAATTATTCTATTTCTTCTTATGTTAGTACTGATTATTTTCTTTAGGGCAATTTAAGCACAGATTAAATTATTATCTGCAATTTAAGGATGGACTTGCTTTAAAACAAACAAACAAAAAAACATGCAATTTAACAATTTTTAATGCACTATTTTCATTAATGTTCAACATTAATTCACCACTATAGACAGCCTGTTGTGCATGTCCAAGGCTTTTCCATCCTTTTCCCTAAAAAAGTGGGAAATGTCATTACCAATATCAAACATCCACACATCACACGTTATACCAGAATCCTTTTGAAGGCTGATCAAGGCCATGATCAGATCTTCATTCCAGTACATGTGATGAATGTTTTAACAGATGAAACTTGTTTGAAGAAGTTTTATTTTTTTAATGTGAAAAATTCTCAGAATTGAAGAATTGTGCAAGAAACAACAACCTATAGCTCTCACAGTTGTTCCTCCTAAAAAAGGAAAACTAAAAACGAGTTGTCATTAGAGTTCAAAGGCGCGATAATGATCATTTTCTGCTTGTAGGAATCAAACCAACAACCTTCTAGCTCCCGACCCTGAGATTTAAGCACTCCACCGCACTACTTCTGCTCTGGTAGAAGTCATTGTAATTGTTAGTTCGAGAGAGAGCCAGCAGCAGCGAGCTAAAAGAAAAGAGCAGTAATCATACGTGTCGTTTCATGCTAATAACGTTCCCCCACGGTGAGCGCTAACGCTGTGTGTTTAGCTGGCATCGTGAAGCGTCTCAGAGGTCAGCAGAACCTTTCCTGTTGCAGCGTTTGGTGATTGGTGAGTTTGTGCGGGTCCGCTCCGCTTCTGAAGCCGGTCTCACAAACAGTCCATTAAGAAAAAAGTGCCACTAAATCAAGCCTGGGAATAGAGGCGCCAGCAGTCAGCAGAGTGGAACTGCTTTCATTTATTTCAGGGGCTCGTTCGGGGAGCGCCGCTGACAGGGGAGATGCCGCGATGGAAACGCAAGCGGCAGTGCTGGATTTTTCAGCTGGCTGTCGCTTTTTCCCTCCCTTCTTATAATTCCCCCTGAATGTGAAACAGGTGATTGATTTGAGCCAGTACTTGAGCAGTGCTTAAGATTTCCCACATCAGCTGCACTCTCTGACAGCAAAGAGCCGCTCGGATGAGAATATAAAGAAGGGAGGAACAGGAACCGATGGATAGGAGTCTAAGGGTTTGTCTCAATCCCACTGTCCCGGGTCAGTGGTAAGTGCAGTGTTCAGGGAGTTAGACACTGATATAGCTGTCAAATGGTTTGAGGAGATAATAGCTATATAGGAATCCAGCTTATCTATGCCTTACACACCATTTATGATATAAAATGTTTATTTTATTTTATTTATTTATTTTAATTGTTTTACTATAATATATTCATTTTATATTAGAAAATGGAAATATTATTTTTAATATGAATATTTATTTGTTTCTTTGTTTATGGGTTTGGGGAAATAATATAATTTACTCAGAAATATTTTTGTTATTAAATACATTTTCATGTTGATATATTTTAATTTATAGATGGAATTATATTATGTTTATGTATAATATATTTATTAATTACATTATTATTTTTTTAAATTTTAGTATTTTAAATATTCACAGAAAAAGGGAAATATCTTATTGTAATATATTTAATTAAAATGTTTTTTAATTATGTTTTATTACATTTTCAGATATAAAATGGAAATATGAATTATTGTAATGTAATATGTTTATATTTGTTTTATGTATTTTTTTTTTTTTTACTTTTACTACAATTAATGTAATATATCCCATTATAATATAATACATTATTATTATTATTATTTTCTGTGCTGTTATAAGCAGTTTTATAGCCCAGCAAACACATAGGAAGCACACTGGCCAATAGTTGACCCATGGAAATTTTTACTATTTTTAAAGATGTTACGTCCCAGGACTAGGGTCTAACATAAAGAAAAAGGACTTACACGGAAACCTTGAATCTTTCGTTTTTCTTTTATTTTTTTACTAACATGAAGCGAATAGACTTCAGGGTTGAGCCAGGCCAAAATAACAAACATAAATCCACTAACTTAACGAAACGAAACCTAATACCCTAAAAAGAAAAAAAATGTAAAACAAAAATACAGGGACTAAGCTCACCCCCTGACTGTTTGAAAAAACAGGAGAAAACTAATTGAACTAAATAAAATGGCACCCAACCCCTACAGCTTCCGTGTGATAAATAAAGTGTATTTACAGTATTTACAAACAACCAGCAAAAAAGAACAATCAGCCAGTGTCGGACAAGAAAGGAAAAAAAAAGAAAACACACTTGGTGGGAAAAGAAAAAGTATACAACAGAAAACACTATGTGGGTAAGGTAACAATATACAACAAATGTTCACAACAATGTTTTCCTCTATAACACTACTGCCAAATAGCAACACCAACAACAGCCCACATCCAGCTCTTGCGACGCCTCATTTTTAAAAGACGCGTGGATCCACCTTCAGCCAATCACGGAGCATGTTCAATTAGGGGCGTGGCCATCTGAGAGCTGGATAGAGAGAGAGCGAGAGAGGGACAGAATACATGCACAAGCATAGAATATACGTCTCAACGTAACAAAGATAATTTACAAAATTAATCAAATGCTGCCATTCAGCACTGACATTATAGAAATGTTGTGTTATATTTTTGAGGCTATGTTTACACTAGTGCGTTGTGCATTTTAAAATGCATAACTTTTGCTACAGTCACTGCTGCTGTTTACAACCATCCAAAAAAAGACTATCGATAACTCTCCCGTTTTATTTTGCAAACTCCTGGGTTGCATTTTAGTGTTCAAAACAGAGTCTTGAAAACAATGGCATGATTGCACACATTCACTTTGCATTTAAACAATAAGTGTTATATGCACATGCCCAGTGTGAATGAATGGTCATGTGACCTGCATCTTCAGTTGTGGTGTGTATGGAGATCATTTCTCCAGTCTATATAAGGACCGTTTTCATTCAGAAATGCTGCAAACGCACTAGTGTAGACAGGGCCTAAGTGTGAATGCTGTTCTGTGTAAGTTTTTTGTATAAATCCTGCTCTGTTTACTCTGTCAAAAGATAGTATTGTATTTTACTGCTTTTACAAACGGGCAGCTTGACTGTAGTTGAATTACTTTCCAAGTGTCTTGCAGCTCGAGTAGCTCCATCCTGTTCTGCAGTAAGTGCACTGCTGAGGGAATCATTCTAGGGGAGGCCCGTTGTCAGAATCGCTTCAGTGCACTCAGACGTTCACTTCCTAGAGACGAAATGCACCATAAAAACCAGCAAGCATCAGCTGCTTATTATATTCACTTACCAGAGAGCTTGTCATGTCTTCTTCAGTTTCTCAAATCATCAGAAATAGAGGACGAGTGCATATTTCATAATGCCACTGCAACGTCTATTCGCTCATCTATATTCATAGCTATTCTGTGTGCACATATATTTCTATGGAAGCTTGTTTCTGCCATGGAATGAAATATACAAAAAGATAATTGTGACTTTTTATTAGTCACAATTTAGAATTTATTTCTAGTTTACATCTTCCTATTCTGACCTTTTTCCTCTGAATTGCAAGTTCATATCTCACAATTGTAAAAATCTGAACTGTGATATGTAAGCTGTAATTTATTGTAATTTACAATTCATTTAAAAGTTAAAGTTCTTTTTTTTCCTCATTAATGTATACACAGCACCCCATATTGACAGAAAAACACAGAATTGTTGCAATTTTTGCAGATTTTTTAAAAATGAAAAACTGAAATATCAAATGGTCCTAACTATTCAGACCCTTTGCTGTGACACTCATATATTTAATTCAGGTGCAGTCTATTTCTTCTGATCATCCTTGAGATGGTTCACCTTCATTTGAGTCCAGCTGTGTTTGATTATACTGATTGGACTTGATTAGGAAAGCCACACACCTGTCTATAT
>JAUMHP010000244.1:438021-452753 GCA_032361065.1 Enteromius trimaculatus | reverse complement strand
CTATCTATCTATCTATCTATCTATCTATCTATCTATCTATCTATCTATCTATCTATCTATCTATCCATCCATCCATCTATCTATCCATCCATCTTTCCCTGCTGTGATGTGCTCTATCGTTTTCATTTTGCCAGAGGATTTTGAAACCCGTTCCCGTAATAAAGAGGCAAGGTCAAGTGGAGGAAACTTCAAATAAAAAATTTATTTTAATCCGATTATGTCATGAAGCTGAATGAGATTATTCATCAGTATTCCTCCCGCCCTCTCTATTGATCTCGGGTGAGCTTGTCCCATTAAGCGGCCGGAGTCTGTGTCAGTCTTCAGCTGGTTAGTCTGGTTAGTCTTTTCCAGTCACATGTTTTTGCCCGATTCTTTAATTAATTTTCAGGATGACGCAGCACATCTCAACAGATGGCACACTTGGCTCCTCGCAGACATTCTGCACGTCAGGCGCTTTCGAGCAGTGAGCCGGTGTCCTACAGCAGACAAGCTCAGTGTTTGATTTGTCTGTCCAGCAGGACCTCAATAAAGGCCTGTCACGGCCTGAACCGATAAGCTCCCAGAGGCAGTCGTCCTGTGAAAGCAAGGATGATTGTTGAGTCGTCTGCAGGTGATCTGAGAACTTCGGAAAGCTTTAAAATGTACAAGACCAATAAAATGAGGCAACGCTGTGAAACAGTGAGACTAAACAGTGTCTGTGCACCGTCATCACCCAGAGGAGATGTTTATTGCTCAGAGGTTGCTCTTTAAGAGCTATGGAGGTCTCAGTTGTGTTTCATTTTAGATGAACATAAAATTCCTCAGGGGAAATAAAAACAGACACAAATGAGTCTGACATACATCTAGGGGACAGAACCACAGTATAGAATGAATGTGGAGCAGCTCTGATTATTTGAGGAGGGACAATTGATGAGCTATTTAATGAAAAATACAGAACATTTGTCAATGAGTAGTATTGTCAGTTTTTTTGGTACTTTTATGTGTGTGTGTGTGTGTGTGTGTGTGTGTGTGTGTGTGCAATCTTATAAAAAAATAGTCACAACATATTTGAAATAATATGCAAAACAGTGAAGCTCAATTAAATACATTTTTGAAACATGTTTATGCAAATATATATTTTGGACCGTTAAGAACTACATTAAAGCTTATTTAAACATGCATTTATTTGCTTCCTAATGTAATTGTCTAACAAACCGGGAGTTACTGTATATATGGCTCTTAGAATTGGTTTTCATTTGCTATTGTATGTTGCTCTGGGAAAAAGCATTAGTTAAATGCATAAATGTAAATATAGCCTAATATTTGGTCCCGTATATTTTCTTTTACATTTCCAGCAGTATTTGTGAACAAATTTTAGAATAGCTGGGTGAAAAAGTCAATTTAATTAGATTGCATTGCTACATATTTAAGGAAATATAACCAGCATTTCTGTGGACTCATCTGCCATCTTGAGCTTGCAGTGCATTCTGGGATTGCCTTATCTAGCTCAGCTCATTTGTTTTTGAAAGAATATGATTGCAAAGAGATCTCCATTGTGATTTGTAATTCCTATGGCCTGGTTTTTTACACGAGAGACTGGTGAATAAAGCAGGCGATCATCCTACGGATCCAGTGTGGCAATTACACAGACACCGACAGTAATCTTTGCATGTGCCCACACACTCGTTTAGTGCTTTCCACTTACTGTATGAGCGGCCCGCTTTCTCAGACAGACGCCCGCACACCAAGCTTTCTCTAAACAGAGAGTCATTGAGCCGCAGCTCCGGATCAAAGCACACTGTTGCTGCTCCCGCTGAATATTCATGAGGCTTCCATCTTGGTGACATGCTCAGAAGAGCCGTGCCATGTTTTTAACCTCTGGATGACTCGACTGAATCACCTGCTTTGTTTAGAAAAGCCAGAAAGAGCGAGAGAGACTGAAAGAGACAGGCAGACAGCGAGAGAGGAGGGAATCGGCGAGAGAAGGCGTACGTTTTGCACATTTTCTCTGCTTCCCCTGCCAGAGCCGCGCTATAATAACACTCCCACACACACACACACGCACACGCACAGCTAAAAACTCACTCATAACCTCAGCACGCCTTACAGCTCAACTGCCCCTAACCAAGAGCTAATCAGCTCCCGCTGCCCGAGGGGACATCCGGGTGTCAGCGACATGCCTAAACCAATGCCACACTAACACAGACACACACACTTATACATAGAAACACTAAAAACACTTCTGGAGAATATCACGAAAACATTTCAAACCAGAAACTAAATAGTAAAAAAAAAACAAAAAAACAATACTATTAAATATATATAAACATTTTATTCATGAGCATTAAGATTTTTGCATTGTTAAAATGTGTTTATTTTAAAAATACTTTCTAAATATCTTTTTATTTTTTTTATTTTATTGACCGTTTCCACGAAAAAAAAAATAATTAATTCAAAATAGTATTTTGCATAATTATTACTGTAGAATTTAATTAGTAGTTCTCATGATTGACAATGATAGTTTTAAAGATAAGAACAGTACAATTGTTAAATATTATTACAATTTAAAATAACTGTTTGTAATGTATGTTAAATTCATTTATTTCTGTGATGTGCGGCTGAATTTTCAGCATCATTACTCCATTCTTCAATGTCCCTCACTGAATATGCTGATTTGCTGCTTAAGAAATATTTCTGATTATTATAGAACAGTTAAGCTTTTTATGGAAATTGACACTTTTTTTTCTTTTTTCAGAATTCTCTGATTAATAGAAATTTCAGAAGAACAGCAATTATTTGAAACGGCAATCTTTTGTGACATTATGAATGTCTTTACTGTAACAATTGCATTTTAATATTAAAATGAATATTTATTTATACATTTATTTAAGACCGAATACCTTGAAAACAATTAGCTTTTGGTTCAGCAAAGCAATTTTTTTTTTTCATTCATTCTGTGCACACATAGAGTAAGTCAGTAAGACACGTTGCCATTTCAGGCTGATTTCTCATGTGGCCCCTCCGGGCTAATTGCGAAGTCTTACTCAGAGCCCCGAACAGCCAATCAGGAAGCTGGAACGGAAGGATGATTTCAGCTGATCTGGGAGAGGAGGAGGCAGAGTCTGGGTTCGCACCGTCACCCTGCTGTCCTCCGAGGGGGGAAACACAGGGGGGGCTGTGCAGAAACGTGCATCTCCTGCGCTGCCTGGCAAGCCGCTCGCTGCATGTCAGCCAAACTGGGTCAACACCACCCCTCGCTCACTCTCTCACTCACACACACACACACACACATGCAAAGCATTTTTTGTGGTTTTGGAAATATTTGCCCAGCTACTGCACTTGCCCTTTGGAAAGTGGCTTTTCTGTCAGACACGCGTGTGAGTAACCGCCTGTTAAACGTTGATTCAATCACATTTATGAAATGTTAAGTGCTTCCTCTGTCCAGTGGCGAACACGAGGCGGATGGAAAAGAGCTCGGAGTGAGTGAAGGAAGGAATGTGTGCGGATGGAGGGTTTAGAGAGTGTCAAACTGTTTCACGACACCTGAACCGCCAATCAGCTGCTTGAGAAGGTGTGATGTCACCGGCACATCCAGATCTGTGAGAGATGAAGACGCAAACAATCAACTGCAAACAAACTAAAGCTAACACGAGGCTAAAACTCAAAATCTGGTGCAGAAACCATTTTCACTCAGAAATTGCTGGTATATTTCACAAATCATTACAAAGATGATTTTGAAGTAGAAAGGCTAACATAACATTTGCTTTCGTGCTCCATTAATCTTTTATTTGAGATGTCTAAATACTAAGATACCCAAAGAGGCACTTTAAGACATCTTGAAATTACATTAAAACATCAAAAAGTCATAATTAAACATGCAATAACCACAACATACAGCACTTTATTAAACCTACAAAATAATGCAAACTATTTCAAATAGATTGCATTATTTTGAGCCTCATATTTGATGCACCAGGATTTTGTGGCTCATAAAAAAATATAATGCAACTACGGAGGAAGAGACAGCTCCATTTTATTCAGAAGCTCAGCAGAAATATGGAATTGGTATTCTGATATTCTCCTAGCCAAAAGGTGATGACATTCTGATAGCTTTTTATATCATTGTAACATAGAAATAAAAATCAGTTTTTGTTCTACATATTCAAATCTTATTAAGATGAGATTTACTTTTATGATCAAACCATACAATGCAATGCGATACAGCGGTGTCCTTCAAAAGCCTGATGATTCTATTTAATATTCACATTTGAACATGACTGAACATGATGTCTGGATAATCAAGTTACTTCAGTCCATCTTCGAATGTAAGATGCATCACGAACAATATCATTCTTACATTTACAGGTAACTCTTTATTTCAGCCGTCCACTTTAGACATTCTACTAACAGTAAGTGACTTTGTAACTACATGTCAACTAGCAGTATTAGTAGACTGTCTGCTTAATATCTCCTAACACTTTTGATACAGGCTATCAGAAACTTAGCAAGTACATGTCAACTTACTCTACTAACCCTAAACCTACCCTAACAGTCTGAACATGTATCTCTAAATTAATAATTATTTGACATGTAGTTGACATGGAGTAACAAAGTTCCTTATAGTTAGTAGAATGTCTATCAAAATGAAGTGTAACCCATTTACTTAATAAAAATCAGGTTTTACCCTAAAAAGACACCCGAAGCACAAGCAGAGTTACACTAAAAGACCTTCTACATGCTAGCTGTCAGTCAGAGAAGGCATGTGGTAGACTGTGTGCGACAGGTTTATCAGCCAAGTTTCATTGATTTTAGAGGCTTTGAACTTCACGTGTCAAATGCGATACACTATATTGTAAGCAAAGGTGCTTTGCAACAATACACACAGCACAAGTCTGTCTGCAACCCGTTCTTTCCCGGCAGGAAGTGTGAAAGACCTACTTCCTCTCCAGGCAGGAAGCATCAGCGCGGGTCAGGCTCGGCAGGAGTTTTGCGCTCTGACGTCAGAGTACTGGCAGCTCGGCAGACGCCCGGCCTGAGCGCACCTGTCTCCCGTTTAAGTCATGGATTCTGCTGATGCTGCCCCTTGCAGCACAATTAGACGCTTCCTCGGGAGAGCAGATCCGATAATGATCCGCCAGCTCAGAGAAGAACTGCAGTCTGGAGCTCAGCAGGAGATATAAGACACAAAAACACGCTCTGATCCCATGCACTCCAGCTTAAACACTGACATGGCTTCTCGGCGTGCAGATGCAGTCATCTGTCCACAGCACGGACATCTGATTCACTCAAATTAATACACTCATTTCCATAATACCATCAGCGAAGTGAATCATCTGATTAATCGTGGCCTTTTTGCAAATGGCCTGTGGTTTGGAAACAGATCCAACATTCAGGTCTTATTAGGTTTTATTTTGGGTTCCCAAATGTGCAAATAATAATAGAAATGTTGACGTTCCAGTGAAACGTGTTGCTCTGACCTAATCAAAACAGCAGATATTATTACTCTCTGTTGTTTCGCAGAGGCAGGCGTGTGTGTGTTTCAGAAAGGTCAGTGTTATGCAACATAGTCTCTGCAGCCAGATTTGGACCACAGCATGAAGTCTGGGCCAATTTGCTGATTATTTTGACTAGGAAGAGCCTGATTGTCGTGTGTAATGGCATTTTTGCATGCCGTTTAGTCATGTCAATTTACTTTATATGACGCTTTTCTCAATACACTTTTTAAAGCAGCTATATAAAAAAATCATGTTGTTAATATTTAGAATATCTTAATATATTCATGCCATAGTCACATTTAGCTAATTAGTGCTGGGTGATAATATAATTGACATTTTGTGACAATATAAGCGATCAAGCAGAGATTTGCTGTATAATATATATTTATGCGAGTAAACATATAAAGAGCTGGACAATAATATCTATCATAGTCAAGCAGTTGAGATTTGATATATACAGTAGTATATACTGTTTTATGTAGAGATTTCTTCTTCAATATTGTGATGTACGTCTGATGGGTTATTCAAACGAAAAAATGTAGAGTGTTGCTTTGTTTCTGGGCATCGGTTGTTGATTAGATGTAAAGATGTGGGTGTGGTTTATGCAAATGACCAGAGAAGTCTATCATTTCACTGAAAGATCGAGTTATGGCATTTTAATTGAAACTACAAGATTAAAAATAAAACATAATAATTGAGAATAAGGTCTATAATACATGCCCAGGAAACAGAGAGAGTGAAGTGTCATTTTATAAAAATAAACCCAATACTTAAGTGTTTTTTTGAGTTTAGACCATGGTGCAACATCTGGATTTGATTGAAAACACAATCTGCCTGAATGAGTAACAAATCATTGTTCATTGTGTTTATTGTGACTATGTCTTTCTAACTCCAGAGAGACCATAAAAACAGTGACCATATGACCATATACTGGATTCCAAGTCTTCTGAAGTCATGTAATAGATTTGTGTCAAACAAAGACGCAATTCCATTCTGTGGCTTCTGCGCCACAGGAAACAGCATATGAGCAATGACAGATTTCTACTTCATATCTTATTAACTCGACTAGTTTTATAGGTTGGAAGTAAGAAGCCGAATGATTCACGTGTCACGGGCTTGGAGGTTGTGAACAGACACAGGGAAAGTCACAGGGGTATTACTCAACACACGGAGGGTCAGAACAAAGCGTTGTGTGTCATCCTGGAGAGATGTTTAAGACTGGAGGGTTTGTGGTGTTCCTTCACCCTTCTGCCTGCTAATGTTCATGAGTCATTCTGGTGGAGCATCACACGAACACACACACACTCAAACCTCTGCAGTTATAATCCCAGCAATTAATGTAATCATAAATACAAATTCAGTTTTTAATTTCTTAATGCATGATTCAGATGCTGCTGTGAAAATGCTTTGTTTCAACCACTTGTTTCTAACCACCTGTCTGCTGCTGTGAGATGGAACTACAGTAGTGTAGCACAGATGCATTTTTGGCTGTTTTCCAAAATTGTGTTTCCTACCACTAAACTAAGCTGGCTGTGGGCCTACAGGCTTGATTTCTTGCAATTTAAAGGAGGAGGAATATTGGATGCAGTCGAGGCATTTCACTCTTGAATGCATCCAAACTTTGAGGCATTACAAAATGATGTTTGCTGAAGTTCCGAAGTCAGCACGCAGTGAAAACTCTACTTTACTTTTTATTTCCCTCACCCCGAGGCCATCCGAGATGTAGAAGAATTTGTTCCTTCATTGGAACAGATTTGGAGGAATTTAGCATTGCATCATTCGCTCACCAATGGATCCTCTGCAGTGAATGGGTGCCAGAAGAGGAGATATTTCTCTCCTGATTCAGACTAGACGAAGCAATATTATGAATAGAGGACTCATCTTTATGATAGATAGACATGCAGGTTTTTGCTTAACAAGATATGGAATGACGTTTTTATCAGTTGTTTGGACTCTCATTCTTACGGCACCCATTCACTCCAGAGCATCCACTGGCGAGCAAGTGATAAAATGCTACATTTCTTCAAATCTGCTTCCATGAAGAAACAAAAGCAACAAAAAAGCTCATTTTTATTTCTGGGTGAACTAATTTAACTCTGTCATACGTTGGATTACAGAAGTTACATTACGGGGTTGCATTTCATGTTGGTCGTAGACAACCGTTGAGCAAGAAAGTTGCACGAATCACTGCAGATCTCGCAAACGACCTTGAAGGAGGATTCAGTCAGAGGACTGTAATTTGTTGCTGCATGACTGAAAAAAATATTTTTTTCTTTCCCGTGCATGCACCACAAGAAGGCATGCTTTTTAAAGTAGGGGACGCAGGTAATGCGTTTGGTGGGCTTATATAAAAGCAAAAGCTCCAGTAATGAAGCTGTTGTTCAGCCACAGTCAGCAGGAGGCACTTTGAAGTGCTTTAGTCCTTGTTGATAAGAACTCTGCTGGGACCTGGATAAAGCTGACGACCAAATTCTCTCCGTCACTTGCATGTCTCAAGGTTACTGCTGCAGTATGGCCAAATGCGTAACCGTAGTCTAAGTGCCGTAATGCAACTGCTAAATTTGCCAAAGCATACAGGGATCTTTCCATAAAGAGAGGCTGTTGATGGATTCTCTTTGATCACATGCTTTTTTCTCAAGAGCTCCTCGTGAACACAATGCGGATAAAATTCAATCATGTGTAACAAAGGCGTCAGTCAAGGATTTAATTGAGATGAAAGCACGCTTTGAATCCTGCGAAAGAGCCATTGCACGAGTGTTTGGAACTTCGGAAATGATTTTTGGGATGCGCTGACACATTATGCATGCTGCATGCACCACAAACCTTGCGTCACCGAACTCACGTCATCGCACGCTTACTCAACCGAGTTGCATGCATCGCTCTGAATCAGCACGTTTCGAGCTTCGGCAGAGGACGGTTCTCGGAGCGGGACTGAAACAAACAGGACCACAAACACGTTGTTACTTATTGGTTCTTTATTATGAAGTGAGAAAATGCCCGGTGTCGTTTGTGCTTTACATTGTTCAAATGCTGGGGGAAAAAACCCAGGGAACAGAAGTCCAGAAATAAGTTCATTTGATTCTTTACAGCTTGTAGAAATATTCAATTCCAAAGGATTATTTACAAGGCGTCTTGCATTAAACAGTTAGTTCTCCATGTCCGTAAATACAAAAACAGAGGTTTGACTAATACAAGGCCTGTCTACCTGAATTGCTAAGGTTTGTGCTACTATTTTTGTTGTTTTTTTTTCTTCAAAAAAAGTCGGAAATGTTCTCAAAGAAGTGCTTTTCAAAGATCAACCTGCTGTGTCCAGCTGTCCGTGTTGAAGTAGGATCTCCTACAACAGCGTTTCCAGGTTTACATCCGCAGATTTGGAGCAAATGATCCGGATTGCGCGCAAAGCTGTCCATTCAGCAGCGCACGCGCCTACGTTCTAAAACTACGTTATTAAATAAGAGGCAGGCAGTGCATAACCACTTACAAAAGGACCCTATATCCCTTCCCCTCCCCGTCCCGTGGAAGTATCCGCTAATACTACTCTGGCATTTCCCTGATATTTAACTTCTGAACGACTACTGATAGTATTGGATAAAATCGTGGTTAAAAATGCTATAGTTATTACTCGTTTTAGCTTTTAAAAATACCATGCATTATTGCTCTATTCTTCATCATGACTCCCGAGAAATATTGCCGACGGATGCTATCTAGGTTTTGGCAAAAAATCCAAAGCTTCATAAAATTGGCATAGATTTCATTAGTAGTAGTGTTTTTTTCCTTCTTTTTTTTTTTTTTTGCATGCAACGAATTTATAAAGTGGCAACCAAAAATAAGATATTCAGAAAGTGGCAAATGCTTTGGCATATTGATGACGAAGGCTTGGCAACTGAACGACAAATTAAAGTGCAAATTAACAGTTTGTAGGAAATAAATATATAAATACATAAGTTAATGAATAAATAGTTTTACCTCAATGCTGAACACTTTTGTGGCCACTGGCAGCAGTACAATATTATCCAATACTTAGAAAAGGTTTGACCTTTCGAGAGAAACAAAGACATTTTCAATGTCCTCTGAGTTTTGGCAAAAACAAGTGAAATTTCGGCTCTGAATACGTGAACAGCGGGAGAAAGAGTACACTTAGAAAAGAAAAGTTAAGGTACATGCGATTAATCCTCCGAGACGTTGACGTCGTCGTCGTTGTTGATGTTGTTGTGCTGTCATCCGTTCACACTTCCATTGGGCTCAAAGGAGCAAATGCTCCCTTGAAGCAGGCCGACTCGTAGTGCTTGTTCAGGTAGGACTTTAGAGCAAAGGTCTTGTTGCATCTCTTGCACTTGTAGTGCTTAAAGGCCGAGTGTGTCTGCATATGGGCACGCAGGTTTGAGCGGTCTGCGAATGCCTTCCCACAGTGCGCGCATCCAAAGGGCTTCTCGCCCGTGTGAGAGCGCATGTGTCCCTGTAAAAGCCAAGGCCTGCTGAAGGCCTTCCCGCATATGTCACACTTGTGCTTGAGGTCGTGGGTCAACAAATGCATGGCCATGGCTGGCATGGAGACGTAAACCTTCCCGCAGGTGGGACACTTCTTGGCCATTTTGCTGTCCATGCTGCGGTGCGTCTGCTTGTGTCTGCTCAAGTTGGAAGACGTGGCGTATGTCTTTCCGCACTCGTTGCACGTGTGCCGCTGAAGGCTCCTGGGACTGCTGATGGCTTTTCTCCTCGACCTGCCGTCCGTGATGAAGAAGGCGTCCACCGTGTAGCCCTCACTGACAGCGTTGTCTCCGTTGATGTAGCCCGAGGAGATCTCCGACTGCGGGCTGTCAGGCTGGTCCGAATCCGGAGCTCCATAGTCACTGTAGATGGGTCCGGGCGAGGGCACTTTGATGCCATTGTCGCTCTCACCATCGTACGGTGCCGGGGTCATGTAGTCACTGATGTAGCCTGTGAGGAGGAAGACGATGCAACAGTTCCTGTTACTTCAGCTCGTTTAGGTGAACCCAGACGCAATGACTTTTTCTACATTAACCCACGCGAGTGCACAAAAAAAAAAAAAAATCAATAGCGCTCCATTTCAATTAGCGTGGCAACCCATTTAAACACAATGGCGAGGAGAATGATATCGCTCCGGTTATAATTGCATTTGCAGCCTTGATAGAAATTGTGCAGAATTAGGTCGATGTGTACCGAATGCACAAAAGATATTACTCTGTAACCCCCAGATGCATGCATGAATATTCCATAAACGTCTGCTTATGCAAGTGTATGCAAAGCGCAGGTTATGTAGAGCGTGAATAATAACGTGAAACATGATCAAGCATTCCCTTAATAGACTGCGTGCGTTGATAATTCACGTTTTGATAACTCTCGGTGTAAATGTGTAGTACTTGTTGCTAGCGCTGCGTTTTGTGAAATAAAAATGCGCCTGAAAGCGAGCCGAATGCGTGCTTGAAAGAGCGCAACACCTGAAATGTGCCGACTCGACAAAAACTGATGCGCCTCACGGTGTTGAATACAATGTGACCGTGGGTCAACTGCACGAGGTTGCGATTATAAACCATCAAACATCAACATACATGCACTTGCCCTTGCGTAAACACGACCTGGATGTCAAATAAATGTGGTTACCTTTCTCGTGAAAGCGCAGGCTGAGGTCTGCCCTGGATCTGCCATAGGAGCTCTCCAGATCAGCGGATGAGAAATCATCAAGCTTAACCTTTTTGACCAGGAAAGACCTTGGCATGTTTTATGGTGAAGGGGAAAAGCTCGTCCGCCGGTCGAATCGTTTGCTTTCCTCATGCAATGCTGGGGCAAAACGCGATTTTTAGTATCGTTCCTCTTCGTTAATGCCGAGATTCGGATGCCAGCGCAGGGTTTCGGCAGACCCTCGAGCCCTAAATGCGCTTGTGTTGATGCAGCGCGACGCTGCGATGCTCTCGGCAGAAATGCAACTTCAGCACTGGACAGCTCCCGTTCGGCGGCGCGCGTTCAGCACTGGACAGCAACGCTCCGCTGCGCTCTCTCTCTCTCTCTTTCTCGCTCTCTCTCTCTTTCTTTTTCCGCTCTCTTTAGTTCCGCTGGGACCCTTCGCGACGATCGTATCTTCCAGGTTAGGGCTTTAAGTTTAAACTAACTAGTCCTCTAGTTTCCGAGATGCTTTTCTACTCCTAAAGACACAGAAAGGACAGTGAAACAGCTGAGTCTGCGTCAGCCTGTTCGCTCTCCTCTCTTCTGCTTTATCTCCCAGCTGTTCCGTCTGAAGGCGTCGGGCTTTCTGAAGTCTGTTGATCAGCTGTTGGGATTTATATGGCTGCGATCAGGTGGGAAATGAAGATGGAAGTACTTAATTTAATCCATAAAAAATCTCCCGGGACCAACATTGAACTGGATGGCTTAATGACGCTGTGAGACGTGCACGCCTTCGCCAGATTTTTCTCGAAGCCTGAAATGAGACAGAGGGGTTTATTTACATGACACATCCGTTCGGTTTTCATAAATGAAACGTTTGTATAAACTGATGCAGTTGTATGTGACCTGTTCAGTTTTACCCCCTTTCCAGATAACACATAATAGGTTTAAATTGTTTAGGTCATTAAAATAAATAAATACAAAATAATCTTGCATGCAAATGTTTGTAATCAATTTATCATTTTATTTGGAAGATTTGGGTTTTTTGCACTTCATTTGCAACATTGCTACGTTACCAAATCTGCCCTCCCGCGCTGCGTTTTCGCGCTCTGCTTCTGCCGAGAACCACTAAATCAACTACTGGCTGTGGCCTCAGGCTTTCAGGTCATTCTTTTACATCACGGTCTATAAACCAATGGCTTTCTTTTCATGCAAATCACACGAATTGGGTACCAGAAGGTCCGTTTCCTCAATGATTCCAGTAGGAGCCATATGTCCGCAATTAACGCGGATCCTGGAGCTGTAGTACACACTGTTGTCTGACATCGTGTTCTCATTGTTCACTCCTTCAATGGGACGAATAAGGACGTCCCGCGGTAGGATTGTCATTTCACAAACATTCAGACCCGAGGAGAAGGCGTTATAATGATAGATGCTGCTTTGCACTCGTGTCTGGAGACCGGAGGGTCATTATACATTGTTCATTTTCTCATTTAGGGAACGCAAGCTTTTAAGATGCACTGCATGCACGCATTGCAATTTCACTGCAGTCCTGCACGGCAAGATGCAGGTAGTAAAATAAATAGAAGCCGGAAATAAGCGAGAGAAAAAATAAATAAATCTGTGTTGCACGATATAAACTCAAAACTGAGGTAAAAACTCTTAACTGCCTTATTTTTATGGCAGAAAAGGGAAAAAAAAATGATAACCTGTGGATGCAACTTCATTATTTTTTTTTTTATCTGTCAACTAAAATCTAAAATACTTAAAGATAAAAAAAAGCAATATTCTCCATATTTTCTGTCCTGTGTGCATATTAGTTAATACAGCAGGCCCACAAATGTCTTACTCGTCAAAAAGGGGGTGAAAAAAAACCATTTTATTTTACACACATGTAAATGAGGGACAAAAATGGCTTTCGTTTCAAAGAACGACCCTTAGGTTGATTCCACATTAATGTGCATGCATGTGTATAACAGTATCAGGAGCATGCAGTGAGTATGTAGGACACTGTTGCACAGCAGTTGACATTCCCAAGCGCTCGAGAGGACGGCAGCAGCAGCAGCCCACGGCGACCTGACGTGTTTATGGGGGGAGAAGGACGTTCGCGCACGGAGGCTTCTCGGGAAGTGCTGACATCAGCTGGAAAAACGCAGGCGAAAATATTGAAGTGCGTCTCATTTGCATAATAATAGTCTACGGTGTTTTGAGACACACCGAACAAACGTCTCGTCGGAGTTGAAATCAAAAGAACTTCATTGACATTTAATTCTCACGTACGCCGTTTTCAATGAGACCGATTCAAATCAGTACACAAGGCACTTCTGGAGCAGGTTGTAAAGGACGCGTGGAAGGTCAAAGGCAGGATATTGTAGAAACACACTATTTACTTCCTGTACTTCAAACATCCACAGGCTATGTTCACATGAAGTGTCTTTTCATTTGATGCTCCTTTGATAATGTTAACTAATTGCACACATTTAGTTGAATTATATTTCATGGGATGTTCATGTTAATAATATTACTGTACATACATGGCCCCAAAACATTTTTCATTTCTTAATTTTTTTATGCACGTAAGGTGATGTTAAATGACATTTGAACCTATGTTTATGTTCAGATGTAGATTTAGTAAAAAAAAAGGCAAGCCATCTTTCAATCAACTTTTCAAGTGATCACAAACATGCTCCTAATTGAGCTCAGTCGGGTTCTGTCAGCTTTAGCAACCGATTTATGATCCTACCTGTGCACAGGAACACAAACACTATCTAAATTATCCTTCAAATATATTTTTATTAACTAAACAATATGCATGTACAGTAATTGCGTTATTCCGGAAGCATGTTTCTGCAAAGGGATGGAAAATAAAATGGGTAATTGTGACTTGCGAAATTGTGAAACTTATGTGGACCTCCACAAAAAGACTTACTCACCCTGTTGTTTCAAACCTATGACATTTCTCTAAATGTCTTGTGCTGTACTGCACAGAAGAAAGAAAGTCATGCAGGTTTGAAACGACAGCGCTAGACTGTAAAAATATTTTTTCCAGGTATCCTAAATTAAACTAGTTTTACTTGAGTCAAAAAAAATGATCTAATTTGATTGAATCAACCTGACAATGTAATTTTCATAGGTCAGATTTGGTAGAAATAGCTCTTTAAGGTCACACCTGCACTTTTTCCAGGGAAAGAGAACATCAGATGGATGGATGAAGCCATCATATACAGCTGAAAAGCTGACAAAAGAAAAAAATAAGGTTAAACTCACAGCTTCAGACGATACAGGAAAATGTCACAATCTATTTCCACAGTCATGCGTTCATACAATCACAAGTTATTGCACCATCTATCTCTCTTACCAAAGCATACGTGCGCGCACACACACACACACACACACACACACACACACACTTCTGCAGAGCGCCACTCTTGTTCTCATGAGGGTGTGTCGGCGGAGACCTGATGCCCCTTTGCATCTGCCACGGCCGGCCGGTGACATTGATGGGCAGATTCAGGCTTAGCAGCTGCCCTCCGCCTCTCTCGCTCTGATTACAGGATCATATAGAAAATCTGCATTAAAGGATGAAATGAAGCATTGTGCTTATTTAGACAAGCTGTTCAGAAAAATCTGCATTCT
>JAUMHP010000244.1:400351-430360 GCA_032361065.1 Enteromius trimaculatus | reverse complement strand
GACATGGACATCTTGGATGACATGGGGGTGAGTAATATATCAGCAAAAGTTTTTTCAAAAGTGAACTTCTCCTTGAAGTTTTTTTGAAAATCTAAAAATGCACAGTTTCCTGTAAGGGGTAGGTTCAGGTGTAGGGTCAGTGTAGGGCAATGCCACGTACAGTATAAACATCATGACACCTACAGAATGTCCCCTTACAACATTTAAACACAACATATATGTCTGTGTGGTGCAATATTAGCATGAAATTATTGAAATTCAGAAGACATTTAGAAACCAAAATGGAAAATTGTGTTGTTCAGCCTGTGTTATGTTGACAACCTCAAGCCTGTTTACCGACTGGAGCATAAGCTTGTTGAAACCTCATTCAGTGAGTCAGAGTTAATTATCTAAGAGCCAGACTCTCATCTGATTGTCATGGTTTGATGCTTGGCCATGTTTGTGTGCCAAACACAGAACATGCAACACTCGAAAAAGCTAAACTGTGCATGACCACAAACTCCGACTGACTGCAGATTTTAACTGAATTTATTGCATGATATGTCAGTTAATTGGTCAAATGAATCACAATTAATTGCTTATGTCAATATTTGTTGAAAAGCATCAAATGAAGATTAAGTTGATGCCTTTTTCCTCAATAAACATTGATTAATTCATTAAGTTATGTTATTATGACAACTAGGGCATTAAAATAGACAAAAATGGATGTATAGTACAAATGCAGACAGATGCCTTTTACTTCATGTCTTGCTGTTTTTTGGTATTTTGCACTTTTTTAAAACACAGTGCCAAGTTTAATGTAGATCAGAAACACATTTCAAGACTCTTGCACTCTGGCCCATGCTGTTGAATTTTAGTTTATTACATTTTTCTGGCATTAAAAGAATAGTTCACCCAAAATGTGCTCAGTTTTCTCCCACTTAGTGTAGGTACAGTAAACCAATGTGTAGATATTTTGTTTTAGAACTGTAGCATTAGATCACATGTTCACTAATGTATCTTGTGTTGTGAATGGGTGCCGTCAGAATGAGAGTCAAAAGACGAGAAAAGAAAAACATTACAATAAACCACAAGTAATTCACTCCAGTCCATCAAGTCTTGTGAAACAAAAATCTGTTTTATTTTGTTTTTAAAAACTGATCCATCATTAAGATGCTTTTAAATTCAAACTCTTGCTTCTGCCTAGTTCTTTATCTGTAATGCTGCTTTCTTCAGTGAAAAAGTCATCTGTTCTAAATCAGGAGACATATATGGTCAGATCAAGCACAGTTTACAAGCAGATACTGTCCAAAATAGTTCTAAACAAACATGTGGGTGGATTATGTTATAAGAGGACAACAGGTTTTGAAGTATTGAAGTGGTTTTATCAGCTGTTTGTACTCTCATTCTGACGGCACCCATTCACGTCTGAGAATCCATTGCTCAGTTTCTCCAAATCTGTTCTGATGAACAATAAGCACAACTTGGATGGCATGAGGTTAAGTACCTCATATTATATATATATTTATTTTCAGCTAATAAAATTTTTGGGTTAACAGTTCCTTTAAACAAGTGAACACATGACAGCTACTAAAACTTGCACTCATCTGTGTGTGTTCAGTGTTTCATGCATGTTTGTGAGATCAGGCTCTGAGTGTTTTTCATTGTCTGCCTCCGTATCACACGCTAGTCCCTGCGGAGGCGGCCTGCATGCAGTAACCAGTGATTTGGATGCAGAATGCAGGTCTGCAGCACTGCGGCTGCATGCTGTGCAGGGTTTTTGGCAGAGTGCATTGCTGTGAAACAGATGCACTTCACCTTGTGCCGCACCATCACGCACCACAACTGTCAGGCACCGATGTCAGGCTTTTATGCCATCTGGAGCTATATTTGGAGAGAGACAGATTCTGATTCAGCTGATTCTAGCGTTCATCCAGACTGGCAGGTCAGGACAACTAATCGTATAAGCGTGATGTTTACTGTCCTTTGCAGTTGCTCTTTTGTAGCTCAGGGGGTGTAATGGACGTCTCGTTTGTGTTTAAGTGTCAACTTTGTCTTTTACTCCTAAAATTATTTAAGAAATAAAAAATAAACTCAAATAAGTCAATAAATGAGTTAAGTTAGGAGTTTATATTTGATGGCCAATTTTGGCATCTTTTGGAGCACAGTAGAAGACATTGTTGAGATCTGTACTGAAACTCTAGAGAAGAAATATGAGATTACTAGTATCTTTCTTTCTCAAATTGCTTTCCACTTAATCTAGATCTTATATCTTAAGATAAAGATATCATTCATTTCATAAAAAAAAAGAAAATATATTTTTAATTAGTTTTTCTGGTCTTGTAGATCATCTTGGCCCCATTTCATTCATTCATTCACTGAATCTTTTGTAATTCATTTTCGAAGGGTGCATGTGATGTTATCTTAGAATTTGGCCAAAGAAGGGCAAATCATTTTGTTGCCTACCTTTTGAAGCAGCTTTCATGTATTCAGCTTGCCTATGATGTCTAAAAATGCTGTCTAGATAGGCAGCGCTCTAGATTTTGTAAAAGAGCAGTCAGCTGTTGGCAGACAATGATTTGACGTTGGGGAGTTAAAATTGTGTGTGTGTGTGTGTGTAGGTCAGCCTTCTCTCTACTATCCTCCAGATGGCCCAGGTGACGTCGTAGATGCACATGTTTGAAGATGGAGAGGACGGAAGATACACACTCTATCAGACATGTGCTCCTCAAACATCTCCATGTAAACATCTGTGGAGACATGACAGCGTCAGATTAATCACTGCAGTCTGGAACACACTGCTGTGCCACACACACGCTCGCAAACCAGACAAACCCGTCACATGTGCTACAGTGTGTGTGTGTGTGTGTGCGCTGAATACTAATGCAGATTAGCTCCATCTATATCCGACTGTCTGTGTTTGGACACCCTCCATCTTTTGCCTATTGACAAAATGCTTTCCTGCAGGGCAGCCCAGTGTCGTTAATTCGACTGTACGAGACACGGTCTGATTCAAACGCAGTGGTTCTCAACTGGTGGAGAGCAGGTCTGTTTAGAAAACATGCAACCTAATCCTTATCCGTGTGCATGAATTGCACGGGATTAGCAAAATATTGGCTGATCAACTTTTAAATTTTTGTTGTTGTTGTCACAGGTCCATTCAGTCAAACTCTATTGGCAGGTCTGTTCATAGTTGATGTCAAAGGCTCTGTACTAGGTTGTATCTGAAGCAAAATAAAACTAACCGAGGTGAAGAAAAGTTTAGAAATATGTTTCATTTTATTAATTTAATTTTTTGCATTCTGAAAAGTTGAATTGCTTCAAATCTAAAATCCTGAAGAAAACCAGATCTAATATCAAGTGATATTCTTAAAAGAGCTCAATTTATTTGATCACAAATACAATAAAAAGAGTAACGTTGTGAAATAATTTTCAATAACCGTTTTATATTTGAATGTGTTGTAAAATGTAATTTGTTCCTGTGATGCAAAGCTGCATTTTTCAGCATCGTTAGTCCAGTCTTCAGTGTCACATGATCATTTGGAAATCATTCTACTGTAATATGTTGAACAAGAAACATTTCTGATTATTATCAGCTTTAAAAATAGTTGCTTTATATTTTGGTGGAAACCATAATGCATTTTGTTTTAAGATTCTATGTTGTATTGCAAGTTCAAATGAACAACTTTTATTTGGCAAAATAAATCTTTTGGTATCATAAATGTCACTTCTAATACAATTTAATGTGTCCTTGCTGAATAACAGTATTAGATTCTCTAAAAATAAATAAATAATAATGTTAGTGCATATATTTCATCTGCTTTACAGAAGCCCATGGGCCAGACAGCATCAGTGGACAGTAAGCGAATGGTGAGTCTTATCATTTGCATTTTATTTACTCTGATTTTATCCCCATTACGGCAGAAGCCAAACTAACACACCAAATGACTGTCTTCAAACTTCCATTTGCATTTCATTTGTTCTTGAATGCGCCCTGGAGATTCCCATATTCATAATGGAACTGCAATGTCATTAAAACACGTTTATTGTGCTTCAACTGCCTTTTTCAGGGAGCACGGAGAGCCCGTCACCTCATGAGCGAGGTTAAAGACGCCATGCGGCAACATCGCAGATTAATACCCACGTCTCCGACCGTCAGCAAGAGATTTACGCGCTCTCTGCAGTAAGAAAGAGGCAGGTGAGCGGAGCACCAGGCAGTTGGGTTGCGATGATGTGTTAATTAGTCCCTGACTGATTCGCACACTGTGGGTATCGGAGTAGTGTTTGCGCTGTCGGCTGTTTATGGGTTTCCCCTCGCTCCCTCAGACAGACTGGAGCACTTGCTTTGTCGTATTGGGCCCAGGTTGCTTGAGTGTTTTTGTTTTTTTAAGCTGTCTTTAAAAATGGCAGGTAGGACTGCATCAGCACCCAGAAGGCACCTGGACTCTCAGCTGAGCGCCCAAGTTTAGCCCGAGGCACGACAGCAAAGAGTGTTTTGCTTTTGCATGCACGTACGCTCGCAATCACAGCTGCGAAAACAGAGCTGAAACTTCTTTTTCGGCCTGTCATCAAAAGCTCTGCTGCGAGTATGAACTCTGCTATACAGCAGTCGTACTGCTTATCACCGTAGCAGGTGCAAGACAGGTGCATTGCTTTTGCAATCAGACAACCGTTGTGATAACTATCGATTGCATGAAATGCAGAATATCGCAACTAGAGCTTTCCATTGACAAATAGGCCAAATCCTCTCCACAATATGTCTTTAAAGCTTCAAAATGTGATTTCATTCATTGTTGTGGGCCATCATCAAAAGCTCTGTTGCATGCATGAATACCATTCATAGAGTGAATAAACCTCCTTATCCACCCATTCATATCATATCATAATATCTTCTCATGCAGGGGTCATCAAACCTGATCCTGGAGGGCCAGTGAGGGCAGAGTTTAGCTCCAACTTTCTCCTCAACACACCTGCCTAGGAGATTCAAGTATACCTAGTAAGAGCTTAATTATCTGCTTCAGGTGTGACTGTGGTTGGAGCTAAACTCTGCAAGACACTTGGTGACCCCTGTTCTGCATTTGAAACAGTTGCAGTTTGTTGTCTTGATGGCTGTTGATTGTATGAAATACGTAAAAGGTCAGGCATTAGTGGAATGTTGCAACTGCAGCTCTCTATTGATATATAGGCCTTTAATGCTTCTTCATTATGTTTGTAAGTCGCCATCAAAAGCTCAACTTCATGCATGAACACTATTGAGCGATCAAACTGCTTGTTGCAATAGTGCTGCATTATCTACTAGAACAGCTGGTGCCAAATGAGAAACTTTAGTTTTGGCTTTGGATTTTTACAAATATTTTCTCATTCATGGCCGGAGCACCAGCATTTGGAACATTTGCAAGCAATTCTGACATCTTGATGACTTGAAAATGCGTGAAAAATCAGGCATTACTACAAACTACAGATTTCTGTGAACAAACTTCTGTTCCAAAAAATATGCCTTCAGTGCTTCAAACTGTGGAAGTGTTTGAGGCCCATCATCAAAAGCTTTGTTGCATGCATGAACTGAAATATACAGTGCTCAAAGAGTATTGCAATATATCTGCGTTATCCACTGCAGCAGAGACCACATGCAAAACAGTCTTGAAAATCATAAAATATCATATCCATTGTTCAGACGTCTGCATTCACAACAGATGTGAGATTCTCACATCTGTCGATTGCATTAAATGCATAAAAATCAGGTGCTGTTAGTATGTTCCAACTACTTCTTTCTATTGACAAACAGGCCAATTCTGCTCCGCAAAATAAGCCATTAGTGTTTTAAACTATGTATTTCATACATTGTTGTAGGGCTGTCTTCAAAAGCTCTGCCATGCACATGAATTCTAGTATAGAGCGTTCAAACCGCTTGTTGCATTATCCGCTGAAGCAGAGGCAGCTGGTGCCGAATGCAAACCTTTAGTTCAGGCTGCTTGAGAATCTCAAAATATCTTCCCGACCATGGCCGTTGTCCAGAACATCTGCATTCAGAACTGATGCGAGCCGGACATCTGTCTTGATGGCTTTCAATCACATAAAATGTGCGATCATTTTTGTAGAATGACTCAACTGTTACTTTCATTTTACAAACCGGCCTACTTCACTTCACAAAATATGCCTGTAATACTTCAAAGTATGTTTTGTCATAGGCCTGCCTGTCATCAAAAACTCTGCTGCATGCATGAATTCTTGTTGAGATCGTGCAGCATTCTCCACTGAAGCAGAGGCAGCTGGTGCCGAATCTGAAACCTTTAGTTTGGACTGCTTGAGAATCTCAAAATATCTTCCCAGTTGTGGCCTTCGTCCAGAACTTCTGCATCAGTCACAAAAGAGTGCGCAAGCGTTTTGTTTTTGAATCTGGAACATCTGTCTTTAATGGCTGCATGAAATGCATAAAAAAAATCTGTTGGTAAAGAGGTCATACTGCATGATGTTGCTGAAAAGAACAGTATTGTGTAATTGGTGTAATGCAGTGTGTTTATGCGGTTTTCCACATACCGTATCATTATTATTACTCTTCTTTGCCCTACCTTCTTGAAACACAGGGATTTTTACAAAACTCAAGCGAGGTAGGCTCTGATTGGCCAAATGTCCAGTGTGTTGTGATTGGCCGATTTCCTCAAGCATGTGACGAATATGTTGCCCCTTAGTGATGCCGTGTCCTGGCATGATGATACAAAAACGTGCGTCCAGTGGGGACATATTTACTAATTGTAATGAAGTGTCTTTTTACGCACCACATTTCACTTTTCATTCATTAAATTCACATTCATCACACCTGTATACGTGATCAGAGAAACCACAAACAACAAGCGCTATTCTACACTGCTCAAAACTTACAGCCTCTGTGCCCAGCCAGCAAAGACTGCTCTTCAGGTTCAGAATCGGTTCTCTATAAATGCACTGAAAACCGTGTTGTGAATACAACTGATTGTTTTACTTTCACAATGACACACAGCATCTCCAGAACATGGCACCCGCAGCAACACTACAGCGAAAATGTTCTAACTACTTTCTTTGAGTAAACATTTCGGAGGTGTTATGAAAATAAAACCACACTGTAACAAGTGGAGTGTGTTTAAACAGGCCGTTTTAGGGGGGTGTGGACAAGTCATTACTTTTAAAGAATATCTCTTTGGTTTTGAGACTTATGAGACTAGTCTTTGCAACTTTAGGGATCTTTTCTAATCACTAACAGCTTGTTACATTTCAGGGAAAGGAAAACTTGAAATCACATCATATGACCCCTTTAAAGGAATATCGCAGCTACAGCTTCCTGTTGACAAACAGGCTAAATCCACTGCACAGAATGCACCATTAGTGCCTCAAACTGTGATTTCATACATTGTCGTAGTCGCGTCTTGATTGAGTACCAGCTGGATGGAGGCAGCAGAGTAAACTTGGAACCGAACCACAAAGGCCAAATCGCTACGGGCGCCTGAGCGTGTTTGCCTTCTCTAGAAGTCGGGATTTTTGCTGTTTGGAAGTCAAACACTGTTCGGTGTGTGTTTGTTTTTCTGGGTCTGTGTGTGTCTGTCAACACAGACGGCTCTCGAGGGGGGACGGCCGTCCTCCAGCAGACAGCCAAAGGGCTAATTACGGAATAATAAGGAGGGAGAGAGGACACATGTGCAGGGTTGCTGCAACCCCCACAACACACAAACACACACCCGTTACGGCACGCTCGTGTTAGATGGGGTACCATTCCAAAAAAAGCGGGTCCCTGAGGTCTCTCTCGGCCGTCCGTTCACCTATCGCATCCCTCTGCGCAGGTGCTGAGGGGGCGGAGAGACCATTTCCAGCAGATGATCCTCACTCACAAAGCCTGCGGCCCCGCAGTCCATCAATACAGGATGGGGTGGGGCGGGTGACTGTTATTGAGCCACCGGTCGACTCTATCTATCACAGGCCAGTGAGGAGCAGGTGTGGGCCGGACGGGCGGCAACAGACCCTGACGACGGGAAGCGGCGAGCGCCGAGGGAGGCCCCACATGCGCGTCGTCGCCCAACACTTTTCCAATTTGCTATAATTAGCCCCCACACGGACCAGGCTCAGAGCAGCGGGAGCCACGGCCTCTGCTTTAGATCAACTTAAACCTCCTGTGACGTCTAAACTCTTAATTCACTGCTACATTAACAATGCATTTCAAATTTGAAATATAAATACAAAGAAAACAAGAAATAGCTGAATATGATTCATGAATAGCATATTTTAAATATACTAATTTTAGAAATTAAAATGAATAAATATTATAATAGTAAAATTAGGATTTAGAAATTAGGATATTCGAGAAAAAAAATTTATACAATTATTTTTAAATAATTTTAAAGTATTTTTACAAATTACGAAAAATGTAACTTGCATGTTCTTTTTAATCTAAGATTTTTTTTATAAATTTAATAAAAAAATGTGCATCATTATAAATGACTAAAAAATGCTACATTATAGAATGGTGATTTTTTTTTTTATGTTGATTTTAAAAAAGAATATGTTTCAAGATTAGATAAAGGTAAGGTAATATTTTGACAAATTGAATTAATAACAAAATATTTGTAAGTATTTAGTTAATATTTATTATGATATGTGTTTATTATTAAATATTAAATCAAGTTGAATGCTTTGAATATATAACAATTTTGAATAAAATATTTGATTGTTTTAAATGTGAAAATGAATGTACTTGTAAAAAAATATTTTGAATATAAAAAGTTGTATAAAAATACATTTATATTTTTGACTTCGCAAATGTTTTATTAGAATTTATATTTTAAATGTAAAATATTAATAAGAATTTCATTTATTTGAAGTTTTAGAAATATTAAATGGTAAAATGTTGACTAAAATTAAAGTTGCAAATATACAAAAATTACAAGTGCATTTAAAAGTACAAGTGCAAATACAAATATTTACATATATTTTAGTACGATTTTTAATATAAAAATTTTAATATAAAATACTGGCTAAATTTAAAGTCTAGTATTCCTCAAACAATAAACTAAAACAAAACAGCTTGACACTTTTCCAGTTTGCCCATAATTAGCCCCCTCATGTCCCGTCTCGGAGCAGGGGCGACCAGCGGGAACCATGGCCTCTGCTCTGGATCAGCTGTGTTAAACCTCCTGTGACATCTAAACTCTTAATTCATTGCTACATTAACAGAGTCGATTAACATACGCGCGTATCCCCCTGTGATCTCTTAACGGGCACCTTGATATCTGCCGACCGTCTGCCCCAAATCACCCCCGTCGCCATCACCGAGATGCCATTTAATTGGAGAGGTGTCACAGATGATACACTCGGAGCGGCCAAAACAGACAGGAAGATCCCAAATGTGACCCTCGTTTAGACGCCAAACGCCTCGCTCCGTTATTTAGAGGATAATGCTGGAGAGATTTCACAGATGCGGCTGTAAAGCAGCGCTCCGTTTAACCAATCAACGAATTATCAAATCCGCAATCGGAGGAATCAGCCATATTAGCAGGCAGTTGAAACACAAATGCGCAGCCCTGAGGGTGCCGAGGATTTGATTTGGGAGACGATAACAGCTCGTGAACAAGCTCTGTGGTGCGTCTCCGCAGAGAAACACAACATGTGCTGCGTATCTGCATAGATTAGGCTCCAGTGCTGCGCTTAGAACGTGAAGCCATAGTTATGGCTGATATGCATTTGGCTTCGAACCTTGCTTTTGCTTCTGAAGATCTATCTGAAGCGTACAATCCGCCCAAAGAAAAACAGTGCTCAGTAAGTGTAATTGTGTATAATTTGTTGCAAAATAAAACTACACGAAGAACAAAAATACATCAAAGCCATCATAAACTACACAGAGCCAAAAATAAATAAATAAAAAAGGTCAGATACTGTTCTGTAATGTTAAATATTTGTATTGCATTTCAATTTCAAATTTTTGTTAGCATGAAATAAGTCATCTAAAATGAATTGTATACACTATTTTAATGCATTTTAAAGTTTACTTATTAAACATTTAAAATATAATAAAAGCAAACTTTCTACAAGAATAAATATGATTGGTCCAATGTCTTGGTCCAATATTTTTATCAATTTTAATGCATTTTTAAGTTTGCTTATTAAACATTATCTAAATCAGGCAAATATATTATAAACGTTACTTTCTACAAGAATAAAGTTTAGTCCACGTTGTGATCAATATTATTTTATGTTTTGATTTAATATAAGTGCTTTTTATTTTTTGATTATTAGCCGTGCAGTGTATAAAAAAATTTTATACTTCTTTTACAGCAAGGATGCTAATATATTGGCTGTTCTTAGTTATTGATATTAATGCATTTTAAAATGTTATTATTAAACCATAAGTAACGGTGCATTGCATAAAAAACATTAAATAAGTTCTCCAAGAGTGAATGTGTTTAGACCACACACACACAAGTGCATTTTTGTGTTTATAGAATTATTGCATTTAAAGTTTAATTATTAATATTATCTAAACCGTGCAACGCATTAAAACAATGCAGTGCTTGCTACAAGAATAAGTGTCATTCAAATATTTTTGCTTTTGGCAGCAATAAAGTTTGATTACTAAACCTTATCTAAACCACGCAACAAAAGTGCATCAAATATCCCATGTTGTGCACAAACACAATCAATTTCCTCTGCAGTAACAATAAGCACGTGTAATCACAGGCTGCTCTGCAACCTAATTGCATACAAATTTGTTAAAGCGACTCAGTATGTATGTAATTCCTCGGTAGCTGCGTGATGCTAGCTCGTTTGCTTTGCACTGTAACACAATGCGAAGAGCGTTTAGCCCGACCTGAAGAGCCTAATTTGACTCACAAATGTCCCGCGAATAAAGGGGCGCCCAGATCCGAGGAATTTCATCAGTATCAAATGGAGCTTAAACAAGTTAGAGTAACAGGGGGTTACGCATCCAGCTCAATTTGGTTTCTAACAGCGCCGCGTACGATTCGAGGGCGAACTAAACACGTTTGATAGGAGTGCGTTTCAAACTGAGGCCAATTTCGCGAGCAACAGGACATTCGTCCTCACAAAGAGCCCGGGAGGCTCGACAATGCACGCTGGAACATCTGTAAGGCCCCTGGCTTTGCGGTGTCTTGTGGGTAAGTGTGTGTGTGTGGGCCACGAACGCTGCTATAATGATGCTTAACCACCTCCCTCGCTCGCTTTTGAGCACATCGCCCCGCTGTGCAGAGAACCAGGTGCTGGTGGAGGAGGAGAAACGCACTCAGACACCAGGAAAAAGCAATATGTGTGTGTGTGTGTTTGGAGAGCCGCAGCCTGAGAGAGCCAAAAAGTGGGGGAGCGCAAAAGGAGAGGAGGCCCATTTCAATAGACTGCTGATTTCAGATAAGTGATCCCCTTGAAAAAGGAAATGTGTTGGTTTTTTTCCCCCTCCCCTCAGCAGTTTGGCCTGAAAGGAGAACCATCCACCTGCTAGCAGCATCAATTGGCCCCTCGTGTGGCTTTTTCACCACTTCCCTTTCAGCCGCGCGCGTCGCTCTCCCCCTCACGGTGCGTCCCATTCAGACGGGTGAATGTGCAGGCGGCGGGGAGTATTGACACTGCTCTCCCTTCCCAGCAGCCATTGTTCTGCTTCGCCCGCACCGAAGGGAGAAGACCAGCTCCGATCGGTGCTCGCTCTGCCCTCACGTCGCCAATCTTCCCTTCTCAGATCAACCTCAGGCCGTTTATCGCTTGATTTCTCTCGGGCTGCAGATGCAGCTGGGGACGGCGGGTGTGTTGCAGGTAGGGGATTGTGGGAGAAGATTGAGGGACGCCCGACAGGTGCTAAAGTTTCAGTGCCAGTGAGAATTGATCCAAGCTTGGCCCACATTCCCTTCCATCACACACAGACGGAGAATTCAGTGCAATGCACAGATTTTACATTGATACAAATCTGTTTGTTTAATACATGTATTAAATATTTATGCATGTATTAAATGTTTTATATATATATATATATATAATTTTCGCTCTTTTTACTTGTAGAATAATATCAAGAGTTAATTTACAAAATAGTGTCAAATATTTAAGTTTTATTTTTTCTGATATAAAATATTTGAATATTGTTCGAATTTTAAATAAAAACAATTATTAACAAATTTATTAAAAATACATTTAAATAAATATATAAATATTAAATAATATAGTATTGAAATTCTATATTAGAAAATTTGAATTAAAAAAACTAAATATTTTAATTGTATAAAATATACAAAAGCAAAAATACTTAAATGTAATTATTGGATGTAATTTTTGGAATAAAATAATAATTTGTATATATACAAATTGATAAAATATATGCTAAAATTAAAGGCTAAAATATTTTTTTAATAAAAATGTTTGCATATATTTTAATCTTCAAATATAAATAGAAATGCGATTAAAAATAAAATTTAATGATATTTGAATGTATTATTTTGAGTATTAATTGGCTATAGATTTTATAAATATATAATGAAATATCAACAAAGGTGTTTAAATATTTAATGAGTTCTGAGAGCAAAATATTTGAATTGACATACATTTTAAAATTGAAAAATAGATATAATTATTTTTTTCAAAACATATTTTGCACATGTACAGTAAATACCCACGCTTGTCACAATAATGTCCCGTTAGTTAACAATAGTTGAAACATTAACTATTACCTAATGGTGAGCAATGAATTTGTTAAACTGTGATGACATTAAGTCATGTGTAAGCTCAGGTCCATTAAAACAATGTTAACAGATACAACATTTGAGTTTACATGTAAATGTAGAAATAACATCCGTATGTGCTTTAGAAGTATTTTTCAATGCTAATTCATGTTAATTGAATAAAACAAATGAAGTTCTATTAATCTAAAATGATGAAATTCTGACTAAAATGAAGGAATAACTATTTTAACTATTTTAGTCATTTGTCTGAACCCTGAGTTTTCAGCAGAAGTTTGATGTGTGTGTGCCTGGCTGTCAGCTCTCTAAATCCTCCACATCAAAGCTGCAGCGAGACGTGATTTCCACACGATTACACAGTCACGAAGTCATCATTCGAGGTGAGTCGATCTTCAGATATTTCCAATGAGAAGCTGAGATATTTCAGATTAAACTGGTAAATGATGCTGACTCATTACATTTGTGTCTTTGCGAAGGACGAACTCAAACTGTTCTATTATGCGTGTTGTGTTAATGTGGACTCTCTATAGCTTTTAAGATCTTCAGTTCAGATAGTTGGATTAGTGTGCATGAAGGACCCTCGCAATGTCATTCAAACTCACTCTGTTACCTGGATCATCTTCCTGCTCCGTCAGGTTAAATCAAAATGGCAAAGCCGTGGATTAGCGGTTAGCATGTATGATCCACACAGAGAACACAGAACATCACAGTAATGCTAATGTATAGCTCCCAGTCTCATTTTAGTATTACTGAGATGATATAGGTTTTATGAATAATTTGAGTTAGTTTCAATTTTTCATTTTGTTTTTCATTCATTTTGTGTTTTTGTCATATGCTTATGATTTTATGTAGTTTTAGTTTAGTTTTCACTAAAGGAGTCACTCCTTGTTTTCCTGGTTGTGTGCTTTGGGTCACTGTCATGTTGGAAGACCCAGCCACGACCCATCTTTAATGCTCTGAGGGAAGGAGGTTTTTGCCCAATATGTCACAATACAAGGCCCCGTTCATCCTCTCCTTAATACAGTGCAGTCGTCCTGTCCCCAGTCCGAGAGACATTGACAGTCATCATTAGCCTCTTCCATTTTCTGACAATTGCTCCAGCAGTTGTTCTTATTTCACCAAGCTGCTTAGCTATTGCCCCGTAGCCCTTTGCAGCTTTGTGAAGGTCTACAATTTTGTCTCTTGTGTCTTTTGACAGCTCTTTGGGTTTGTCCATGTTGCTACTTAGACTTTGGCTGATTGTGGGGTGCACAGGTGTCTTTATGACAGCTAACGACCTCAAACAAGTGCTACTAATTTACAATCATGAGCAGTCAAACGTTTTTTCTTTTATGTCAAAAATCATAAGAATTTTAAGTAAGTATCATGTTCCATTAAGATATTTAGTACATTTCCTACCATCCATATATTAAAACATATAAGTTTTGATCAGTAATGTGCATTTTGGAAACTTTAAAGGCCATTTTCTTAGTGGTTCGATATTTTTTATTCCAGATAGTTGTATCTCAGCCAAATATTGTCCTATCAATCCATACATCAAAGAAAAATTTACTTATTCAGCTTTCAGATGATTTATAAATCTCAATTTCGAATTTCGATCTTCATGACCCTCAAGTTTTGTGTTCCAGGGTCATAAATGTCTTGCCTTATATTGGAGGGCCTTTGAATATTGCATAATTTGGCATTACATTGTCTCTCTAAGAAAGCCCTATAGTGTTTGGGAAATGTTCTGTTTTTGTTGCGATGGTTTGAAGGTGCAATTTCCCGTCTCCTCGTACTCAACAAAGTATCACAACCAGAGAGCAATTTTGATTTCAGACTCATTCCCAACTGTTGCTTCCGGATGCGTCACAACAAAAAGTAGATCTGCGGCTCTGAAGGGCAAGTCTGTGGATTTGCATTGCCGAAGGAAGCATCATCCGATCGGTGGCAGAACATCGGATTTTTCTGCTTTAATCAGCGCGCGCCGGGAGAGAAGATGCCAGCTCGAATAGCAGCTCTACGGGCCTCAGGTACCGAGTCAGCGGACGTTTATGAATTAAAGCGGGGAAGGAAAGACTGCGTGGATGGCTAAGAGTTATGAGGCTGGATGGTGGAGAGACAGAACAGCCTCGGCGGGTTTCTCACCAGCCAAGTAATAACCTGCAATCAGGCAATTATTCCCTCTCTGCAGTATGCAGGTGAGCGATGCTTCTCTCCCTCCCAGCAGCCAAGGCTTCTTCCCGCTAATGAACACGAGGAAACGGCTTACATTTCCCCGCAGGCCTCGCACCGCACTCTTAATACGCCAGCTTTATGGCACTCAGATGTGTTTGTTAACTTAACTCTTAACTGTGAGACGTTATGTCTGACCGCTGGGGAAGGCTGGAGCTTTGAGGAGAGAATAGGTGGCTTGAAAGCTGGCGTGTAAAATATGGATGTAAACTGAGCCGCTATCACACCTCGGCCCACGGCCTGAGGCGAGAGGAGAGCGTTTCATGCGCTCTCTTAAAGGTTCTTCAGTGCACTACTGCTACTGCTTTAGTTTCAGAAATGAAGAACTGCTTTTGCTGTATAGGGCTTCTGAGTCTCTTATATGGCTCATTGGAGAGTAAATACTTAATGTTATATTTACAGGTTCTTCGTGCGCTACCCTTCAAAAGGTAGGGTTTTGTTTTGAAACAATTCTGTTTTGAATATTCTCAATTTTTAGCAGCACAAAAATAAATCCCACTTTAAAATATAATACAAAAGAAAATTGATTTTACATTGTAATAATATTTAACAGTTCTTTCTTTTTTTTTATTAATTTATTTTTATTATACAATAGATGTTTTTATTATAAAAATGCAAAATGCTATGTTAAGTATTAAAACTGGATATCACCAACCTCTTATGTTTTTATATACTTAACATTTATTTTTATTATTATTATTTCAAACAGAAATACCGAGGTCATACAATACCAGTATTTTTCTTGTTTGCCTGATATAATCAATAGCGATATCTTCCATTAAATAAAAAAACTGAATTTTACTAATGGTAATCGAACATAATCAACGCCAGCAATGTCACTTTTAAATTAAAATATTACAATAAGCATTGCTTTTAAAATATAACCATAAAATCAACAATTGGCATCAAAACAAGCAATAGTTTTGCCAAGCATTCATTTCTTAATTACAGAAGTATAGTAGTCTGTGAACATCTTCATGTTGACTTTAAAGCAGCAGCAGTGCATAAATACATTTCTGAAGGACACGAGAGTTTGCTCCGGATGATTAGGTCAGAGCTGTTGATCTCTAGCGTGACATGACATCATGTGACCTTTATGATCCAATCAGAGTGAAGTGTCTGGTGCTCAATCAGGGCTTCTAACCATTCTCTTTATTTCCATTCAGGCTGGATGCTGTTTTATTAGCCGTTACTAGAGTCTCTGCTGGACAAAAACAAAGTCTGATGATTAAATGTGTGAACAGAAAGGTGTCCTTAGGAACATGTTTTCCACCTGGAGCCATTTGGCACCTCCTGCGTCTTGACAGTGTCAAGAGGTGTGACCTCTATTCTAAATATATCACTAATAAGTGCGCAAGACGCCACTTTGAATACGAACTCTGAAGTGTAAACTTGCACACTCGCCTCAGGGTTTGAACTCTGGTGACCATTTGCCTTTCATTTACTTCGAACTGCGTGGAGAAACTGTATGCAAACAACCAGGGTTGCCAGATCTCATGCATTTAGCATGAGTCTTATGTAACTGGCTTGAATCACATGACAAATAACAAGACGATGCAAAAAATGCACTGGAGTGCACTTATATATTTTCACCTTTTACTTATATATTCTAAATCCTGTAAACATTGTGAATTAAAAGTCATTCGCATATATATAAATATATGGGTTTAATCTGTGTTAGTACTTTGGACAAATATATGTGTGTATGTGTGTCCATTTTGTATTTGATGTATTTTTTATTGTATCAGAATCTATTTGTTTTATAACTTTTTTTTTCTAAGCAATCACATAAGTCATTATTTATTAAATAAAAATAATTAATTTGATATATATACTGTATGTGTATATATATATATATATATATATATATATATTTTATTTTTTTATTTTTTTATTTTTTTTTTCTACCAAACATTAGGTGGTAAACAACATGCAATTGCATACAAATCTATGCAATTTAGAGTTTATCTATTACCTTTTTTGAGCTAAATTAAATATTTTTTTAATGAAAAAAAAGTAACTGAAATTTTTATTGTATTTTTTAATGTTCTTTGACTTGTTGGTATCTTTTAAATGATAAGTGACGTTCAGTTGAAAAGTAGTAAGTTTGTATCCTTATTGTCATAAAGGTGCGTGTAACTTGATTCAGCTTTAAATCTCCTCGTGATCTCACTCCAGTCAGATGACCACAGCTTGCACCCTTGAAAAACCGGTTGTTAGTTGATGTGTTTGTACAGTACATCACTGCATGCATGCCTAATATTAATGAACAACAAAATCTAATTCTGTAGTCATAGCCAAACTCTAGACTTATGTTAACGCGCTTCATTATGCTGAGTGATGGTGGTAATATCAGCACTGGTGAGAGCTTTCAGAGGTCGCTACAGGTTTGGTGGCGTGTGTGTGTGTGTGTGTGATGGACTCCTCTGGGTCCGATGCTGTGTGAGCTTCTAATCTTCAGCACTGCTAACATGGGCAGAAACTGTGGTGAGCTCAGCCGTCCTGCTCGCTCACGGCCGCTCCGAGCCTCTGGGACGTGTGAAAATATATCTCCAGCGCTCTCCCACTGCCGCCAATTTGCTGAAGCTATGCAACAGAGCTTATTGAACTTTGCATGCAATATATGATAACCAGCTCGCTGTGGGATTCGGAATTGGCTTCATTTCTTTGGTGCTTTTTTTTCTGCTGATGACACTGGCTCGTTTCGGGATTGTTTGTTTGAAATGTGTCCTCCTCCTCCAGGGGCTGGAAAGTGCTGATGAACACTGGCGTTCGGAGAGGTGCTGGCCAGACGGGATGATGGGACGGAGGAGGAATAAAACGAGAGCGGTACGGTGCTCGCATCTCTTCAGATCTCAGCACAAAGGCAGTATGGTAATTAATGTGGACACATGCTTTGTTTTTGACTCATTAGGCTGCTCTTCTCACACTCACACTGTGGAAAATTATCTTCTCATGTCTTTCTTGCACTCATCTGTTGATTTCTGTGCAGTGCACCTGACCTACGATCTCACTGACTGCATTCATGTTTGTTCATATTTTATACTAAAAAATGAAAGGTCTTTCTATTGTTTTCATTTGAAGATACACAGTGTAAACAAAAGCCGCAAATATTCTCTCAAATATCAAACTGAAAGAGCATGTAATTTCTATATTTTTCATGTTGTTGTTATTAGGGTTATTAGGATTAGGGTTAAGACCTACATATCTTGGTAAAGGTTAAATAAATAGTTAATTCAACATATATTACATGAAAACTAATTAAATATTTTGCTTTTAAGTTTAGCTTAAAGGTTTAGTTCACCCCAAAATGAAACTAACTCACCCTCATGTAACTAATGATATGATATTATGGTTAGAATTATGATATTTTTGTTATGGACTTTTTGTGGGGTGAACTAATCCTTTAAGTAAATGTTTCAGATTTGATGTCTTACTGTTTATTAGAAAACAAAACAAATAATATACCAATCAAGAAACTGGTCAGACTAGCTCTTAAGACTCTGTCTTAACATGGTGAGTGTGATTTCACCAAGTACAATATGTTACTGGATCAACATCTTCATCTGGATTAATATTCTAATCAACCAATCAGAATCGAGGAATAACTTTTCTAGAAATATCTGTTTTAGGCTTATAATCATGGTTAGGTGCTTCTACACTCTTGTTAATCAGCTATCATTTCCCACTGATTTCAGGCATAAATTTTGGGTAGGGGTGGGTTTAAGGGTAAGGATTGGGATAAGTTTATATTTTTGGACAGCAATGTTAATATGTTCAACTGGCCGCTGGTCTTAAGCTCGTCCTGCAGTCTGTACAGTGACTGTGTGATGCATACAGTATAGCACACAAAACTGGTATTATTCAAAAAATGGCTTTTTTCGCCCACACAAATCACAGCTACTGCTTTGTTATTTACGGTTTCCTGCACAAATAGTGTTGCAGTCAGATAAGATGCTTCAAATTAGACCAGACTTTACATCGACTGTCCAAACCCTAGCTCTGAGAGACTAGTTAAGACTTTGCCTTTCACTGGTCAATACCAGAGCCATCGCTTTCCACAGTTAATGACCTTTCCTTAGGCAACACCTTCACCGACAGCAGCAGTGACCTCTGCTCATGTCCCCCGAGGTCAGTGTCGGACCGATGACCTCCCAAAGTCAAAGGTCTCGGCCAATTGCAATCGACGTCCAAAACAGATGGAAACCAACGATGGCCTACAGATAAACTAGCTGTCCATTATATTCTGATAAACCTCTGCTTTGCTATATATGCCACAATTTGTTGTGAAATTACTGAAATGACTTCACCAGAAAATTAGTGCTGTCAAATGATTAATTGCATGCAAAATAAAAAAAAATTGTTTGCATAATATGTGTGTGTATGTATATAAATACACACACATACAGTATATAATTTGAAAATATTGACATGTACTACACAAATATCTACCTGGTCTCATGGAATAAACATACCTTGGTGCACTTATTAGCGAGAAATACGTACCAATAAGTACATATCACTGCAGTTTCCAAAAGAAAAGACCACTGGAGGCAGTAAAACTCTGACACCTTTTATTCCTTTTCACACAAATTTCAATTAAAGTATGTTATCACTTCAAAACAATATTAATATGCTTATATATCTGAAAACTGATGCTTTTGAATGTTAGCATCACGAGGTTTTTGTTGGTTAGCTCACTGAGATGTATTTGAGAGGCCGGGAGCTCCGGTCTGAATCCTGTGCAACTACGGTTCTACATAAATCTACATAAAAGGTGAAACACGGTGGAATCATCAAATGCCTTTTTATGTCAGTTTTGCATTTGTTAACACTATCAAATAGGTTTGATTTGGTGCTGGACATATTGCAACATGATAGAGCATTAACTTTTAGCAACAGTCCATGGATATTAAAATTCTGAACCGCTGCAATGCATAAATATATCAGCGTAATAAAAATGTGCCAGGGTTCACATTCATTGAACCTGTGTTGTAGCGCCTCTTTTGAACTACAGCGAAACATGCAGTAAGGTACATAAAAGTGCTGTTGCCCAAAATGTGCACAGAGGTACATATTTTTTATGAGACCAGGTTGACATTCACACATTTATATTCTTATATTTTATATTATATATAAATATATTTAATATATAAACATGATATATTATTATATACATGCATGTGTTTGTATTTACATATACAATATATATATATATATATATATATATATATTACACATTTATTATGTGTTATGTAACACAAACATGTTTATTGTAACTCATTTCAATTAATACATATTTTTTACGTATCGGTATCAAATTAGTGCTACATTCTTGACATCATTAACCAGAAATAACCTCTAAACAGCTCCGCCTCCAGGTGTTGTTTGTAAACATGTGGGGTATATACAAACATTCACTTCGAACCGAAATACACAGCATGGTGTAAAAGCAGCATGTGCATCAGAATGTTTTGATAAGCCAGAATCGTTGCACTAATTCACCGCTATGTTTGAAAAGGTCCCATTCACACATGATCTCTTAAGCAGAAATTTACCAGTGGACTCTATACGTGTGATAGGGATTTAGGTTTTATCTTATAAACATGAGCAACCACATCACGATTTCTGTGAATAATCTGTGAATGTGTGTTTGTTTGTGTTTGCATTGGCGCTTGCATCTGTGTGCCCACGTGTGCGAGAGGAAGGTGGAGGTGAAAAGCAGGATTAGAGGAGGCTGAAGCGTTTGGAAGATGGACTGCGAGGCTGAGCGACAATCTCCGCTTCGCACGTCGGTTGACTGGAGCTCAACGGCGGCTTAAGAGGACATCTTCGCTCGGCTGCACAGACGTTGACTCTTAAAAGGTTGCGAGAACAGAGCAGACCGGCTAGAAATAATGGTCACTTTTAGAGGAAAACAGCCAATTGCCTCCCTTGTGTTTGACTAAAGGCATCTACAGTAGCTGCGCTTTATGCTGGTGTTGAGCTGTTGTAGCAGATCTTTAACCTGTCGCTGTGTCTTTGAAGGCATCTGGTGTGTTTACAGTGCGTTCAAGATATGCTTTTTAGCAGTGTAACAAACTTGTGAGTTGTGACCTTGCATACAATAAACTGCAGACGTGGCCAGAGACTCTACAGGCCTGTAATGAAGAAAAAATGTAAATGTATCTCACAAATCATCACCATAGACATGAACGGAGTCAGGGGTAAGGCTTAAATGTTGTCATGATGCTTGGGTTTTTTGGAGGACTTCATCGTGAAAAGAGTCTTGTACCCTCAAATATCTTGGATATTCTAGTCTTTAAATTTATTAAGATGCTCGTTTTTAATCTATTTTTTCTTCCACCAAGTTAAAGTGTGGTTACTTAATGAAGTAATCCAGGACATCCAGGATGTTTTCATAATTGTTTCTGAAACATCTAGCACTCACAGGTGAATGCTTTATAACTGATCTGATGTTTGTCGCACTTGAAGAATTGTTTCTCACAATGTGTTTCTCTTTCCTTGTAGCTTACCCGTGAATGTTTGAACACAGCCTGGACAATGAAGACGCCTCGTTCCCTGAGAAGACAAAAGGTCACATGCACACATTTCCCCAGTGTGCGTATGGAAAAAAAAATCTGTGACACAGATGGCGATGCCAAATCCATCGCAGGTGCCCTGCGCGCCGAGGCCGAACAAAGACATTCCCTGCTCTGGGAATACGGCTTTGTGTTGTGTTGTGCTGAAATGTCTGCGTCAAGCCAACACAATCAATACCGCAGAACAATGTCACGCATTAACCCTGACAATTTACCTCCTTAAGACCTCGACGCCGCTCACCTGCGTGACAATTAAACCCTTAACAAATGCTTCGCGATTCTTTTCGGCTGTGAAAAAATCCTGATTGTGGCACCTTTAAGTCCTTTTCACAGCCGAGGGGGAAGCGTCTCCAGCGACATGAATGCCCTTTTAACGATTTCCTGCTTCATTCAGGCCCTATTCAGCGGCACAAGTGTATGTGGAGTTCATTTCCCTGCTGTTTCAGCCGTACGCGCACTCGAGAGCTCTCCAGCCTAAATGACCCTGAAGTAGTCATTCATCGTCTCAATAGCCTGGCCGCGGCACCTCGAGAAACTCACCGCGCGCTTAAGCGACAATAAAACCCGCTGCTTTTTTTCCCCCCTCTTTTTTCGTCCTTGAAAGGGAAGAGCGCTATCTTCGATCAACAATTGGGCAATTAATCACAGCGGCTCGGGATACAGACTTCCCTGGCACAAGGAAAAGGCCAAACGTGAATTAAAAGCCTGACTGTTTATGAGGGCGAAGTCCAGCGGCTACGATAATGCGTTTTCTTTTAACAGGGAAGGATTTATTATTCCCAAAATCTCGAAAAAGGCGACGGGAGGGTCGGAGCGGGTGCGGGGCTTCAGGCGGAAGCTATTCTCATCATTTGGAGAAAGGGTTTCTCTCTGTCTCTGTTTTTTTTTTTTTTTTTGGAATCTAGATTTAATTTAGTTGCCGATGTCGCTATCAGTGGCGAACAAGCTGGCAGCGCCAGCGGTCTGACGGTCCCTGATAAGCGCAGTGCTCCCAGCTAAGCCTGATTAGTGTTGGCCCCTAAAAGGCTTTGTTATGAGAGGCAAATAGACTGTGGAACAGCAGCCTGGGACCTCACTGATATCAACAATCACAGAGCGAACCCTAACCCCCACCCCTCTGGCTTTCCAGAGCACTAGTCTGAGGAATACCATCTGTGCGTGAGAGACGGAAGAAAGAGAGAGAGATTTTTGTCTTCTGTATCACGGGCTCTCGAGCGGTTTGGCTTCAGGACAGGAGGGTTTTTTTTGTTGGACATCAAGTGGCAGCCCAAGACAGTATCAAAATTCTTATCGTTCTACATGAAGAGTCTTAATAAAATGCGTTAATTGGTTTATTATTGGCTGTTTTAGTTGTGTACTTTAGTTGTGCATGCATGCAACCTGTGCATGTTGGTCGAAGACGAAATTGCACCAAAATGTATTTATTTCTTATATAAACTAAACATTGATTATTCTAAATCTTCATATATATTTTTTTTAGAATGCAAAGCAATTATGTATATACTTTTTTTTTATTGTTTCAAAAATCCTCTGTAAGTAGATTATGTATGAAAAATATATATTTTGGTGCATTATCCATGCCAACATGCGCAGGTTGCATGCATAAGTCATTCTCAAAAGCTATAAACAACTATATAGAACATCTATGCGTAGTTCATTGTTTTTGAAAATGATGCATGCATGCAACCTGTGCAATCATAATGCTGCTCCCTTTATAAACTTTGTATCAATTTTCCTATTCTGTGATTTAGCATGTGCTTGTTATTTGTATTCTAGCGTCTAGTAGAATGCAGCCTGCTAGCCTGCAGTTTGACATGCATTCAAAAAAAGCATTGATTTTTATTTTTTTGGCCATTAAAGAATGTAGTAGCTTCCATACAAGAGCAAGCTGAACAGAACAAAGAAACAACACCTTCCTGTTCTGAGGAAAACCTTCCATCGGTCGCTTGTAAAGTGCAAAACAAAACCAAACGGATCTGCAGACAGGAGCGGTGCGAATGACTGCGGGCTGTAATGTATTCCTGCACGCTGGCAGCAGAGAGCCTCTTTACACACTCTACAGGTTTTCTTTGTTCCCGCAGACAGAGATGAATCCCTCCCTCTCCCGGACCCTCGCCCCCCCGAACTCTAGGCCCGCTGCTGGGGACGCCTTTGTTCACTTGCCTCCATTATGTGAGCCATTACCACGGCGCTCCGTATTTAAATGCGCATATTGATGACCCGAAATAAAGAAAATATTAATGAAAGTATAACAAAGACAGAGTGAAAGAAGTTGCGAATGAATTTTTTTATTTTATTTTTTTGAAGGGAGAGAGGTGAAAAAGTTATTCTAGATATTCTTCAGAGCCACTCACAAAGGAGAAAAGGGAAAAATGAGCTGTTTGGAATATTTTAAACTTAATAAGGGGAATTTTACAGGGGAAATGTGTATTGCTGAATCTACATAAACAAACATGAATAGAGAAGTTAGGGATGGAAACTTAGTTGGGCAATTTGTGGATTTACATCTTAATATTTTGTCTGTGTTTTATTTTAATTTTCAGGTCTTGGGGTTATTGTTGTTTTCTTCCCTCTTAGGAATATTCCAGAATCAATGCAGTCTGTTTATGTACACAGTTAATCATTTTGATTCGTCTCAGATATTGTGTTTACAGTCATACACTCACAGCAGACGTCTATGGGGCAAAATGTTAGGCAGAGTTTTGCTACAAAGTTATTGAGTGTTTAAATCACCTGCGCTTGTTAGTGTACGTATATTGTAATATTTTCATCTCAATGCCATGCCCCATTGACTTCCATTTATAAGTTTAACACAATTTATATTATACAGTTTGTTGTCTGTTTCTGTTACTGTCTGACTATATCTATCTTTCTCTGTTTGTTGATGTTTTTTAGGAGGAAAAATAGTGATGCACAGTAAAACCAAAGCCGTGATTCCCTCTAGACCTTCTGCTCATGGTGTCCCAGGTGAGAATGACACACACACACACACACGGTTCTGACGTGTTTTCTATCATTTTATTCTTTCTCACTGTTTTAATGGCACACTGCGCAGTATATTCTGTATTCTGTTTAAGTAATCAACATGGAGTCGTCCAGTGCAAAATTGTGGTTTTTCTCTAGAAATAAAAAGTCAGGTGGAGCAAAATGCATTGAACGTGTGCATCATACTCATTTTCATTAATTAAATCGAGCTTAAATTAAATGTAAATACTAGATGAAAGTTTACAAACCTTGATCGAAAATGAAATTAAGAAATGAAAATCTGCAATTAAGTAAAAGTACTAAAGTAAATTAATAAAAATAAAAATAAATCGAAATATTGAGAGCAAATAATTAATAATAATGAATCACATACAAAATAAAAGATTTGTATAATATGTGTGTGTTCTATGTATGTTTATTATGTATATGTAAATACACACACATGCATATATTTTATATATTATATATTTTCATGTCTGTATTTTTATTCATATAAGTTATATCAATAAATATATGTTATATGTAAATACAACCTATTTTCCTGAAATATATTCACGCTAGGGGTGTAACGATACGCGTATTCGTATTGAACCATTCGGTACGAGGCTTTCGGTTCGGTACGCATTACAAACTGAACGATTCAGACTAATACTTTTATATTTGGGGAAAAAAAGAGAATAAAGTGTGTAAAATATAATGTTTTCAGTATGCTCAACAGGGCAGCACAAACGACGGGACAGGCAACATGCTGCTGCCCCTCCAACCCCCAAACAGAAACACGCACATTACAAACTATCCCCGCAGCGTTCAGGCAGGCATTTCCAACAGATTCAAACAGGGCAAAACAATCGATCGGTAACAGCGATCGGTACAGCGATCGTGGATTTTAATGCGGGTTTTAAGAACATGCTAAATGTTATTGAGCCCTCCTACAGAAAGATTGTGACCTTCTTTAGCTGAAGCACAACAGCGGCCCGTGTGTTGAAGATCTGTGCTGTCTGAAGAAAATGTGGACACTCCCATTTTTCAGCGAAAAAATGCTGAATGAAACCACCAAGTTCCATTTTTTTTTAACTACTACAATATTACATTTCATTTTTTTAAAAGGAGCATTTGATTGAAGCAACCGTGATTTTTGTGAATACATGCATATGTTTTTATACTGTATATAAATAATAAATAAACAGAGTACGCATATATTATGCAAACAAAATCTTTTATTTTGGATGCAATTAATCGTAAATTGCTCAAATTAAAAATGAAAACTGAGAAAATAATAATAGGCTAATAGAGTATATGTAACACTGATTGAAAGCAAACTTTGCAGGAAAGTAGCTATTTTTTTCACATTGTAATTAAGATTATTGGAGTGTGTTTTACAACAAAAAAACTTGGTATAAAATTCCATGTTTAATTCGGTGTGTTAATTGCCATTTCTTTAACACCATCTCAATCATAAATTGATAGTAAATTATTCAAATAACTGCATAATGTATTGCACACTATTTTTGGTTCATTGCATGAATTAGATTAACCCTGTTCGGACCTCTTCACTCCTACACTGACGCATTTGACTGATTTTTATCAAAAGCCATTTTTTATTGCGTTCGAGTGTTTTATCAGTACATGCATCCTCTGGGGAACGAGCCCATGATCTTGGGTTTGCTCTCGGCGTGCTCTACAAGTTGAGCTACAGAAACACGTGTTACATAAAACCCCACGGTTTGATTGGATAGGCTCATAGGCCTCGACAGCAATGAGTATTTTCGTGGTGAGGGCCAATTAGGAGAGCAGTACAGTACTGAAGTGTCGCAGTTTTTGGAAGCGTCTCCAGTGTGTTTACAGTCTGCTTCTGACACACATTAACTCCCAAGTGAGGATCTGCCCCCCTCCCCTCGTGCACGTCTAACCCAAAACACAGACCTCCGCAGGGGCCTTGGGATCCAGGCTCCCGGTGGGATGCAAACACAGATGCCGCCAGTGGTTTATTCCTAAGAAATGCTCACAACAGAACACTCTCCAGCCATAACACACAAACACACACTTACTCTGGGGAATATACCTCATCTTAAAAGCATCACAAAGCATTATGGGTGGAAATACTAGATCATGGTCCACTGGATGTGTTTTGACTCTATTACTAGATGAAAACACTTGCTGCACTACTGTTAGACAAACGCAAGATTCGCAGCAGCTATTTAAAGGAATAGCTCTCTCGCAAGTAGTTCCAAACCTGTATGAATTTCTTTGTTCTTTCGAACACATAAGAAGACATTTTGAAAAAAGTGTGTGTATCCAGGCTGTTTTGGCTCACCATTGACTCCTATAGTATTTTTTTCCTACTATGGAAGTCAATGGTGACCCAGAACAGGCTGGATACACACTTTCTTCAAAATGTCTATAGTCTTTGCAACCTTACAGATCTTATATACAGTATATATACAGTATATATATATATATGCACAAACAGCTTGCAACACTCCAAAGACAAATGAAATGAAAATGAATTAACAAGCTGAAAAAGTTAAGGTTTTTATATACATCATTTAATATTTGTTATGCATGTCATGAATGGATTTATTTATTATTTTATCTGATTTAGAAAATACTCTTTATTATAGCTTTCATCACTCATTTGATCACAATTAAACAACTATATTGATAGAGAAACAATGTATACCTCTAGCAACACTTGTATGTTTATCTTGAATGCCGTGACAGTAGTTCAGTGCTTCCTTATAATCGCGGTAGTAATAATAGCATGTTAGCATGCTCGATGTCCGGCTCAGACCCCGCAGATAGGATGGTGCGAACGAGGTGGAGAAGAGGCGGAGGAGGGATGCTTATAACGAGATGCAGCTTTAAACTGGCTTATTTATAGTGGATAGGTTGGATTCGGATTGGCGGACGAGATGATAGGTAATGATTGGTAACACGGCGCCGGCTGTGTCTGATTAGTCGTTCGCGCTTCCTCCAGGAATTAGTTTGGCAACATCACTTATTTAAAAGTGTCTAAACGTCAAATGTATAAATTTAATTTACAACAACAAGCTGTCAAAAATTACTTTAAAGCTGAAATAAACATTTTACTGAAGAATATTAAAGAATTCATGCTTTCACATATTGTGTGTTTGTGTGGAACACTGCAAGTTCATTACAGCATCTGCTTCCATCGTCCTGCAGTCAAGTGTTTTATGTCTGAAATGAGTTTTAACACTGAATTTAACAAAAAAAATTGCATTTTTGTGTTTTATTCTACGACATACAACACATCATTAATACCTCTTTGTGATTTGGCCTGTCATTAATAAGGTGTTTTCTAACAATAACGAGCCAGTGGAGTTGCCCGGGACTTTAAACATCATCACATTGAACATGTAAACGTATCTACTCATTGAGTTTATAATCACACTCTTGCAAACTGTTCCAACTCGCACTTTTAGGAAAAATTGTTGCATGAAGCTGTGACTCATGTTGTGGTTCATTTATAACCTGCATTTAATGTTTTTCTTCTAGCAATGGTATTTAGGCTTCAAAATTCATAAATGTTCTTCGTGATGAGCAAAACACATAAGAATCATAAAGTTTTGTTGGTCACAGAGCTTATTTTTTGCAGTAATCCAAAAGCCAATGGAAAAATCCTAGTGTGTTTCTATCGAGGGAATGAATGTGAATTTACTACAGGACATCACGGCTGCAGCTTTTAAGCTCTTGCCTGTAAGGACTTTGTGGTGCATTGACAGAGATGGAGATGAAGTCACTGGAGGCTGCTGGAGGTTCCTGTACCGCTGCTTTCTTGGAGGAGCTCCTGCTCGACTGCAGCACCAAACTACATCGTGTGAGTTCCTCTGTCTGTACTCGCGCTTTTCTCATTGCATTTGCATGAAGTTGGCTCAACTTTGTCGCATTGCTACAGTAACAATTGTTCAACTCTGATTAACCCTGTGAGGCCTGACATATCAAATAAGAGTGAGAAAACTAATCTGAAATACAATGTTTTATTGAAACTAAAGACAAACTATATATAAAAAATAAGCTTTAAGGCTCATATTCTGTAGTATGATATAGTGAGAATATGGAGGGAAAACAGCTACATTTTATTCAGAAACTCAAACAGTGCAAAAATAGTCAATTTAGTGCAAATGCTGATATTTATGAGACAAAACATTGGTGAAATGCTGATAGTTTGTAATGTAAATCATTGAGATTTGTACAGAAGTACAGAACAGTAGCAGATACTAGCATAAGATTAGATAAATATCAGTTTATGTCTCTCGTTAATCTCTCTAAGCTTCATTTTATGATCAACACATATAATGCAATTCAATTCAATGACGATTGAGAGACAAAGACACAGAAGATATTCTAGATGACATCTGGATAATCAAGTAGACTTTGTAGCTTTGGTCCAGTAAGTGTTCATCTTGAAATATTGCTAACAATGTAAAAATTATTTTTAGGTTTAATAGAAAAATCATTCAATTTCGCAGCATGAGCTATGAACTGACGCTGGATGTTTGTACAATGATGCTAAAAGACCTAAAATAAAGCCTGAACTATTCATCAGAGACAGAAGGCATGTAGTAGGCTTTGAGAATGTTGATGCTTTATTGATTCTTGTATGAAACGAAGTTCTGTAGAAATCTCTTTCCACATTGGTCTGATTCAAGCACATGGCCACTTGTAAATCAGCTCATTTCGGGGCGGCATCCCTCGTTTCTCAGGTGTATTGATGCCAGTTGTGGCCAGATCTCCATGACGACAGTGTGAGAGGTGTGAGAATGTTCTAGAGGGAACCAACAGGTCCTAATGACGATTGGGCCGCTCTCACGTTTGCTCCTCCTGGGGCGTCTCAGACACTTTCTCTCATGAGTCATCCGCTTCTTTGAATCGCAGCAGCCCATTCTCGATTGTCACTGACCAGAGAACAACTGAAGGGGATTTTTGAAATGTCAGGCCTTGTTGTAAGGCCTTCAAATAACAGTGATTGGAAACTTGAGAAACTTTGAGAAATTGAAATAAGTAACTTCTGGCACTGCAAAAAAGTGGAGAAGATTTTAATATAAAATACTGCTTAATGACTTGAATATGAATTGTTTCATAATGTATAGTGAAAATTAATATTGTATTCATCAGGAAATATACAAAACATTAAAAAATATCACTTTTTTAAATGATAAAAAGTATTAATTTATTTCTAATAATTTTAATATTGTTTTCCTCAAGACAATACATATACTCTTTCAAACTAAATAGATTTATTTTTGAAATAAGCAAAGCATGAAAATATTTTACTGTTAAATATTTGGATATCTGGAAGTTAAAAGTATTAATTTATGGCAAAAATCAATATTGTATTCATCGAGACGATACATGTACTCTGTCATTAAAATGTACTTTTTTTAAATAGTTTGTATATGAGAATATATGTTTTTGAATATTTAAAGTATGAATTAATAAAATATTGTGAAAATAAATATTGTACTCAACAAGACATTAGGTAAACTGATTATGTGTATATATATATATATATATAGATCACCTTTAATTTAACT
>JAUMHP010000244.1:326085-336393 GCA_032361065.1 Enteromius trimaculatus | reverse complement strand
TGGTTAAACAAGTACACCTGCAGCGGCCAATGGCCGCGCAGTTTCACTGCGTGATTAAATAAGGCTTCAGTTAGGGGAAAAAAAGGAGTTTTCCCATAAGCGTCTTAGCAGACGCAGTACTTGTTCCATGTCTCAGGGAACCTGGGTTACGGAAATAACCTATTCGTTCCTCTGTATTCACATCAGTGAGGATCTCACATGGTCCAAGTTGTGGAATTAACCCCAGCATCCTCACAACATTCTACACATTCTACAGGCAGTGTATAAGGAAAGTCCGGAGGATCATCAGTGACTCCAGCCACCCATCCCACAGACTGCTCTCCCTGCTAACCTCAGGAAGACGCCTCCGCTGCATCTGATCCCGCACTAGCCGACTGAGGGATAGCTTTTTCCCCACGGCTATCAGGCTAATAAACAGTCAGAACAAGCACACCTTGCAGCATACCCCCACTATATCAGCCTGATCACTGGACTCTATGCACACATTGCACTTAATACAACAATATATCTGTATGTCCAATTTATCCCACTCCCATGTCACTTGCATATCCATTCCACTGCACCTTTTTTTAATAATATATTTATATATACATATATTTAATACTTTATGTTACAACTCCACAAATCTTTGCACTGTGTACTACCCTCTCCAATTTCTCTTTTGCACATTTATTGACAATACAGCTCAATACAGCTACTGTATTGCTCAATGTAAATATGTATAATTTGTACAATGTGTGTACTATATATGTATGTATGTATATACTGAATATTGTTACTCTGTGAAAACCTAGGTATGTAACTGTCTAATTGTCCATATGTAAACCGTCTCGAGCACGCTGCCAAGAATTTCACTCACCTAGGCACATGTGCTGTGGTGATGTGACAATAAACATGACTTGATTTGATTTGATTAAGTTTAGGTATTGGGTAGGATTATGGATGTACTGTAGAACAAGGTCATGTAGAATATGCACCCTGATAAGCAACTAGTTAAGATACCCTTAAATTAAGTGTTACCAAATTTTCTTATGTTGAAATAATTATGTTTTTGCATTACAGTAATAATTTTTTTAAACCTTTATTTTTAGCTCAATGATGTTTGTTACCCTTTCAGTCGAATCACTTCGACGTTACAAATGGGAACTCGCCAGAGAGACCAATTGCCTTTGAGCTTTATACAAAAGGCCAATGAATATTGGTGTGCATTTGATTGCGCTCGCCAACTGACCTCGCTCTTCGGATGATGAAGGTCGCAGCGCGTGCCCTTGGTCAGGTGATGTCCACCACGGTGGTCCAGGAGGGACGTCAGTGGCTGAATCTGACGCAGGTGCCGGACTCCAAGAGAGCTTGCTTCTTGGGCTTAAGTAAGCCTTTCTTTCCCAGTGAGCCTCCATGCACAGACCCTGTGCAAGACCAGGGAGGACGAGAAACAAATCCTGCTGGTAAACAGCACGCACCTCGCAGCAGCCCCTCCCTGTAGATCCATGAGAGGAAAGACCTTCTTCTCAGGGGATAGGGACCATAGGGCACCCGTGCCGTACAGGCATAGAGATCTCCAAGCAAAGCTCCCTCTACGAGGCTGGCTTTCGCCCCGAAATGGGTCTGTTGTTCATTGGCCTTTTGTATAAAGCTCAAAGGCAATTGGTCTCTCTGGCGAGTTCCCATATGTAACGTCTCTGTTCCCTCCTTCAGGGAATGTGGGTTACATTCGTAACCTAGACGTTTTGTTTTGTGAAATGCCACAATGTTTTTTTTTTTTTTTTTGTAGTTTTGAAAAATTCAATATATGTGAAAACGTATTAACGCAGTCAAATTAATATTTCTGTTTTAGGAGGCAAAAAGGTTCTCCAACATTGATAAATCCTGGGTGAAAATAATGACTCGAGCTCATGAGATGCCTAATGTAGTCCAGTCGTGTGTTGGAGATGAGACTATGGGTCAGCTGCTGCCTCACCTGCTGGAACAGCTAGAGATGTGTCAAAAATCCCTCACAGGGTATGTCACACAACTGTTTATCAGTCAAGTCCTCATATCAGGATTCAGCATTTTCTATAGCAAGATGCACCTGGGAGCTAAGTTGAGGGAAAATAAAATCTGTGGTAAAAAACTTTGCAAGTAACTTTAAAATCTTACATTTTTCAGTTGCATTTTTTTTCTAGGCACAGTTCTCCATAGAGCAGCTGATTTAAGCAATTTCTTTTTCTGCTTTACAGGTATCTGGAGAAGAAACGGTTGCTCTTTCCACGTTTCTTCTTTGTGTCAGATCCTGCCCTGCTGGAGATTTTAGGCCAAGCGTCTGACTCACACACCATCCAGGCTCACCTACTCAACATCTTTGACAACATCAAATGTGTCCGCTTCCATGAAAAGGTGATCATTAATTTAAATAAGCAAATATAATGTAATATCTGCTTTTGCATATTTAATCAACTTTTCCTAACAAATTGCTTTTAAGATATATGATAAGATTCTGGCAATATCATCAAGAGAAGGGGAGACAGTTGAGCTGGACAGACCCGTCATTGCAGAGGGCAATGTGGAGGTCTGGCTTAATGCGCTACTGAAAGAATCCCAGAGGTCTTTGCACCTTGTCATCCGTCAAGCTGCACTTGCCATTCAAGACTCTGGCTTTCAGTTGATTGAGTTTTTGGACTCTTTTCCTGCACAGGTATATAAGATAGTGACAGTGAAAGCACATTGTACTATGTAACATGGTACAGTACTGTATGTTAATTGGATGCTTTCTGTGGATTAGGTTGGTTTATTGGGAATTCAGATGATCTGGACGAAAGATTCTGAAGATGCTTTGAGCAATGCCAGATATGACCGTAAGATCATGGCTAAAACCAACCATTTTTTTCTTGAGCTCCTTAACAATTTGATTGACATGACCACAAAGGACCTAGGAGCTGTTGAACGAACAAAGTATGAAACGCTAATCACCATTCACGTACACCAGAGGGACATCTTTGATGATTTGGTAAGTGCTTTAATCCAGATTTTGTTAATCCACTTTATATAGTGCATGGTATGATTGTTAAAATTGGTTTAAAAAAACTTTTTTTTCTTCTTGTTTGTTTTTTAAAGCTTTACAATATCCAAAGGCAGTTTAGCTAATGACAGGAACCCAAATGATTTTGGACCCAAAGGTTTTTTTATTTATTTATTTAATAAATAAGCTTTCTCATAATTTGGATATGTCATCTGGCAAGGTTGGACTTCTTATGGCTTAGTGCCACACAGTACTCAGGCAGTTTTAAGCACTTGTATGCATGCATTTGAGACAATTCCAAAAGATAACACCCATCAAAAAATAATGTCAGTGCAATGTCTGTTCTTGTCACACAGTGTCGATTGCACATCAAAAGTCCCACAGACTTTGAATGGCTGAAGCAATGTCGTTTTTACTTTAATGAAGACTCGGATAAGATGATAACCAACATCACAGATGTGGGTTTCGTGTACCAGAATGAGTTTCTAGGCTGTACAGACAGACTGGTCATCACTCCTCTCACTGACAGGTGCTTCTGGCAATTAAAAGCTTGTTTACCTCTATTTTCTCACTGTGGGGCCATTTATGTATAATTACAAGGCAGATGTGATTTTGTGATATGATAATAACACTTTATTTTACGGTGACATTGTTACATGTTACATGTACAAATGTGTACATACTATTATAATAACAATAACCATTACACTTTGATAGTCCATTTAGACATTCTACTAACTATAAGTAATTTTGAAACTACATGTCAACTAATTCTCATTAATTCACAATTACATGTCTACTAATTCTCAGAGTAGACTTTTAGGGGTAGGTTTAGGGTTAGTAGAGTAAGTTAAGTATGCAGTGGACAAAATAAAGTGTTAGACGATATTAAGCAGACAGTCTACTAATACTTTAATTACTGTTAGTTGACATGTAGTTGCAAAGTTACTTACTGTTAGTAGAATATCTATAGTGGACTATCGAACTAAAGTGTTACCACAATGCATGCTTTTCATTAATTTTACTCAGTACTTAACGTATAATTGCACTGTAACAAGGACACCTTAAAATTAAGCGTAACTGTGATTTCTTATAGATCATACACTTCTGCCCAGAACAAAATAAAAAAGCCCAACAAACTGATGAGCATAAGATAATGTTATTTATTTATGTATTTATTTACATTGCAAATGTTAGATTTGACTAGGATATGTATATATTAATCTCTGCATCATTGTCAATACCTTTTCCAGATGCTACATTACTTTAGCTCAAGCTCTGGGAATGAGCATGGGTGGAGCCCCAGCTGGGCCAGCTGGAACAGGAAAAACAGAAACCACTAAGGACATGGGCCGCTGCCTAGGCAAATATGTGGTGGTATTTAACTGCTCCGATCAGATGGACTTCAGAGGCTTGGGCAGAATTTTCAAAGGTGCCACCTATGTGCTCAATGCACATTATAAAAACTTGCATTATAACTTGATTCTTACAATTTAGAAAAAATCATATTCATGTAATAAAATAATAAATGTCAGTACATGCTTGTAACCAAATGTATTGTCATCCATTATAACTTGTAAGCAATCATCTCTAATTCATTACCCATACGCAAGTAATATTCCGGTGATATGGTGTGTGAAATTAAACATGAATTACCCATTATTTGATTTTTGTCATTTTATAAGGATGTTCTTATTGCATACTTGAAGATAATGATTTTTCTTTTTTTGTGTTTCTAGGTCTTGCTCAGTCTGGCTCCTGGGGTTGTTTTGATGAGTTTAACCGTATTGACCTGCCCGTGCTTTCAGTAGCAGCTCAGCAAATCGCCATTGTACTCACCTGCAAGAAAGAACGGAGGAAGAATTTCATCTTTACAGATGGAGATAACGTGGAGATGAACCCAGAATTTGGAATCTTCCTCACCATGGTGAGCTGGTGTCTTTATGTCTTCTTTAAACTATCAAACATCTCACAAAGATTTACTAAGAAACAGGAATAGGAATGGTATACATAAAAAGTATTGCTGTTTTTTTGTACATTTCTTCACTGCAAACACATAATAGAACTGTGACTGCAAATCATCATTATTAATTGGTGTCACTCTTAAAATAAATAAATACAATTTTCTAAACCACTACAATGAGATGCAGAGAAATATTATTTACATCTGATCAGTTGATCCTATTTTGTATTCATATAGAACACATTAAACATTACAGTTATATACAGTTACTTATCTATATATCATTACTGCTTGTGAAAATCAGTGGGAAAAGACAAAATGAAATGGAGGTTTCAGATTTAAAGGGTCACAACACCCCCCTGTTTCAGAAGTGCTTTTTCACACCTCTGGTTTGAAAAACTTTCTGAAAAGGGGCGTTGTTCACTGAGGGTAAGGGGTGGGGGTAGAGTGTGGAGACAAGGCGGAGACTGCATTAAAGGGGGAGTGACAATAAGTGAATTGGATTAGTCCTTTGTCAGGTATAATGTTACACTGCTCATTAATAATACATTAATAGCGCCGTCAAGCCGATGACGTAGATAGGTACTGTACAAGCCACTCAGCGAATGAGCGCAAAAAAAACCCCCTGCATCTACGCCACGGGCTCAAAGGTAACATTTAAAACCGGATCCACGAAATGGTCGCAAAAAGCGCAAAAATGACCAATTTCCACTTTGTAACATTTTTAGGGACATATATTACTGTTTTAAGCAATGTACAACATGTATATATCTGTAAACAACTCAAAGAGTGTTTTAGAGTTTTGTTACCCTTTAAAGGTTCCACATGTTAACATGAACCTTAATACAAGCTATGTGCAGCGTGTTATTTTTTTTTTTTACAATTTTTTTTGTTTGTTTTGTCTTTTTCTCTATAGAATCCTGGATATGCAGGGAGGCAGGAACTTCCAGAGAATCTGAAAATTAACTTCCGCTCAGTGGCGATGATGGTTCCTGACAGACAGATAATTATCAGAGTGAAACTGGCAAGCTGTGGATTTATTGACAATATCGAACTAGCCAGGAAATTCTTCACTCTATACAAACTGTGCGAGGAGCAGCTCTCTAAACAGGTGATCATTAGTAGCAATGTACTATATAACTAATAATGAGATAATCACTGATCTCTGTCCCACTCATTGTGAACTAGATTAGCAAATAAGGATAGAAAATACAGTAAACTCTTTGCTTAGAAACTTGAGACAATGACAGGATCCAGGTACCCATAGCATTAACATGGTATTTTTTTCTTGCTTCCAAATCTTTGACAAGTGTATTAAACATGCCAGCTTTCATTCTTGAATAAACTTACAAAATTATACATAACTTAATTGACATTTTGAATAAGGTTGTGTTAGAGATGAAGGGTAAAATGTACCAGTGTAAGTTTTAAGAGTTTCATAATTTTGGCATATTTGGCGTGCTGTCCAGAGGACGAGCCTGGAGGTCGGTGGATGCCGAGCCGTAGTTGTTTAAGCCCTAGCGAGGGCTGAGCTCGTCGTCCGCATGCCCCCCTGGTAGGAAGGCAGAGAAGGGGTGGAGGCGGGATGCGTAACGAGATATGGAAGGGAAGGAAGCAAGCTTATTTAATGGGAAGGTATATGGATTTGATTTGGACGAGGACAATATTAGGTTGAATAGGAAAAACGGTTCTAGCCATGGCTAATCATGCGTATGCGCTCCTCTCGATACTTCTTGTGTTGATGGCAAGTTAGTAATAGATATATTCTCTTGCATTTTTAGCAATTTTAAGTAATTCTAGGCAATTATATATATATATGGGTTTCTTTTTTCCTCTAAGGTTCACTATGACTTTGGTCTTCGCAATATTTTGTCTGTCCTGCGCACACTTGGAGCAGCAAAACGGGCCAATCCTAATGACACAGAGTCCACTATTGTCATGAGAGTTCTACGAGATATGAACCTGTCCAAACTGGTAAGAGTGCCAGCACGCATACATAGTTTTCACATACAGTACCGTATACTGTACCAATAGACCGATCAGTCAACAGTCAACTATAATCTTTGATTATAGATTATCTCTCATATCAATTTGCAGTTCAGCATCCTGCATCCAGAATTCCTTTCTAAAACCTTCTGTCATAACAATAAAATGTGTCTCTGTCATTTAAGATTGATGAGGATGAGCCATTATTCTTGAGTTTGATTGAGGATCTTTTCCCTGGAATTCAGTTGGATAAAGCTGGATATCCTGATTTGGAGTCAGCCATAGACAAACAGGTTATTTGGTTGATAATTAAAAATTACACCAAAGTTTGAAAGTGGGAATCAAAATTTTTGTCTTTTTTTCCTATAAGGTGACAGAGGCTGGTCTTATCAATCACCCACCATGGAGGTTAAAGGTCATTCAGCTATATGAAACTCAAAGAGTCCGTCATGGGATGATGGCACTAGGACCCAGCGGAGCAGGAAAAACAACCTGCATTCATACTCTAATGAAGGCCATGACCGGTGAGAATTGGACATTAGGCACAGAAGCCAGGCTGTTAACATTATTATAACATTATTGATGTTTAATTAATTAGTGATTTTGATTGTGAAACAATATGTCTAGATTGTGGCCAACCTCACAGGGAGATGCGCATGAACCCTAAAGCTATAACTGCACCTCAGATGTTTGGTCGACTTGATGTGGCGACCAATGACTGGACTGATGGAATCTTTTCCACTCTTTGGAGGAAAACACTCAGAGCAAAGAAAGGTAGATCACCTATTTAAAAAGGGGAATAGAACATGCATAAAGGTTTTTTCAACTCTCAGATTATTCAATCGTAAATTTAAAGTGCAAAAGACTGAACATTAAAATTATTAATCAGATTTGACATGTCTGGACTGAAATGTCTTCTATTTTTAGGCATTACATTTTTTAATATATGTGAACAGAGCCCCTTAGGGCTTTTTTGTCTGGTCAGTTGTGCAAGAAAGCCGATGTTTTCCAAAGTGGTTAAAAAAAACTCTCAAACAGGCAAGAGTGTACTATTCCCACCCATTACATAAAAGGCAGTGAGATCTATAACACATGAAAGAGAATGGTTCTTTTAAACGGGAAAAACATGCTGAAGCTTATCGACTAGGGTTTTCAAATCAATAAACAAGTGCAAACATCAAACAGGCCTTTAGACACTAATGGGCAAAGCAATTAGCCATAAGATGTCAAATGTCAATCATTGATCACAATGATTGATGGAAGCCATAACGTTACGCTTTTGTGTATCAGTTACGTTTCTCATTTGTACTTCAAATTTTGTTTATAGGTGAACACATATGGATTGTCCTTGATGGGCCAGTTGATGCTATATGGATTGAAAACTTAAACTCGGTCCTGGATGATAACCGCACACTGACTTTGGCCAATGGTGACCGCATTTCCATGGCCCCCAATTGCAAGATTGTGTTTGAGCCACACAACATCGATAATGCCTCCCCAGCCACAGTGTCCCGTAATGGGATGGTGTTTATGAGCTCTTCCGTCCTTAACTGGAGTCCTATTTTGGAGGTGGGTGTTGAGGAACAAGTACAGTATATTATAGCATATAATATGTAATATATTACATATGATACTTTATTTAATATAATGTACTTTTTGTGTACATACATGTTTTTGCAGTCCATATTTGAAAATACTGTCCTGTAATTACATTTGCTAATCATTTCTGTAGTTATACTGTATTACATAGACCCTTTAAACGCTACCATCCCAAGCCTGCCCCTAGCCTGATCCATATCCTACCTCAATTTCAGCAAAAGTGTTTTGCAATTTAACATGAACACAATAGATACATTTTACCTAACAATTCAATATTTTATTATTAAGTATTAACAAAATTTAGGTTAACTCTGCTTCAAAATTCTGATACCACATTGACCTAAAAGCACCACAAGGAACACTCTAGTGCACGTTTATATAGCCTACAATTGGCCTATAAATAATAATGAAATAATTAACTACTAAGTAATTAAATAAATGGAATCATGCATGTTTCAAACAAAATGAGTGTCAGCAGCTAAATTTATTGGTGAACTATTCTATTCTGTTTGATCTTAATGGTTAGTTCGACCAAAAATGTAAATTATTTAATCATTTTTGCACCCTCATGTCGATCCAAACCTATAAAGCCTTTGGACATTGGTTTCATCATATGATTTGGTAATGCCTCTTTCAGAACTTATATTAAATCACTAGATGTTTTGAAGCATCAAAGATTTAAAGGGAAATTGACTTTCAGTGGACAGACAAAAATCTACAAATATGTCCCTGCACATTTGCATCATAAAAGTGAAGAAAGACATCTGCAGAACCCTGAATGTAGAAACCAGTGGTTCTGCTATAGTTATTGCTTATTCTCCACTCTGAATTAATGGAGTTTAAAATCCCCAAGGCATTTCTCTCTGTCTTTATAACAGACTTCAAAGCGTTCAACTGTTCAGGGAATGAAGAGTAAATGAGGGAGAGCCAGAAAAAGACAGAGAAGAAGGACAAACTATTTTTGAGCTCTAAAGTATACTTCATTTAATTTCCGTGTGTGAATGTCTATCTCCCACTTTGTGTGTGTCATTCCTGGCAGGTTTTTCATTTGTGTGTTTGTGTGTTTGCTTTTAGGGCTGGCTGAAGAAACGTTCCCCTCAGGAAGGGATGGTCCTGAGGGAGCTCTTCTCCTCCTCTTTTCCTGAGCTTTATCGGTATAGCGTCCAATCTTTGCAGTATAAAATGGACATGCTGGAGGCCTTCATCATCATGCAGTGCATAAACATGCTGCAAGGACTCATTCAGCCCAAGGTTGTGATTAAAATGCTATAGTCCTCATTACCCCAGATTTTGCAACAATGAAAGACTGCCTACTAACTGGTCAATCAAAAATAAGTGATTTAAACTTCAGTTTCTGTTATTAAAGAACCAAGATGTGGATTATTGCATACAGTATATGCCAGGGGTCACCAACTAGCAAACTGCAGTTATGACCATTTGGCACTGTATCCTATAATATTTTTGTCTAACCCCAAACCCTTTACACTCCTAGCACCTAGCAACCCTATTTCCCACAAAGCAGCAAAATCTTGCTTATATGACTTATAATTAGGGATGGGAATCGAAAATCGGTTCTTGTTGAGAACCGGTTCCCAGTGTTTCAATTATTTGATATCGTTTGCAAAAATTGCAAACTCAGGAAGACTTGCAAACGATTCCCTTAACGACTCCAGTGGGCACGAATGACATCATCACGCGCGTTGCGTAGCTTACGCTCAGTCAATAGTGAGCATGGCGCCTAAGCGGAACAAACGCTCAAAAGTCT
>JAUMHP010000244.1:300213-318191 GCA_032361065.1 Enteromius trimaculatus | reverse complement strand
ACCGACTACCGACAACGTTGACCGGTTAACGTTGATACGGTCAACCACCGGTCAAACGGTCATCGGTTAACATCCCTGCTTCATAGCAACTGCCATTGATGATCTATTAAAGAAGATATTTTTTAGAAGGCTCAGGAGATAATCCCCTATATGATCTCCTGGTAGGCGATTCAGGTGTCGCCAGGAGAAGACCAAACCAGTAATGTGCACTACGTTTTCAAGATGAAGAAAAAATTCGGAATATCAAATTCAATTTTCAAAAATTCCAAACGCAGAAATTCAGATCGTAAAGAAAGTAGGTCAGAGGTCATCCACAGGGAAGAGCAGATGATCTCCGAACAAGCACTACAAGAAATATTCAATATGGGACCAAGGGGTTGTGCAACATATTAACGATTATCCATATTGAATTATATATATTGTATAGGAATATGTGTATATATGTATTTTGAGATAGACTGTTTGCATTGATTAATGCTGTTGAGATTGTGAAAACAAAATAAATATAAAAAAATCACTAAATGCATGTTATAAATGCAATTATCAAAAAAAAAAAAAACTTGCATATACTTGTTTATGTTTTGTTTTTAGAATGTTTAATTAAAATATTGTATACTCTGTCCTATCAATAATTAAACCATGCCTTTGCAAGCTTGCATTTATCCATCACTTTTGAGTGGCATAATGAAGTTGCATTCTACTACATTCTGTTCTTTTCTGTTCCAAAAAGAAATATTTCATGCTGCATAAAGCTTGAAAGGATCAATTTAGTAAAAGAATTGCCTTCCAGTCACAAGCTAACCAAAGATCAATATTGTTCTCTGAAGCATTAGGATAACAAATTAACAGCCCCATACTGAGAATTATTGCATGAAAGGCTGCAGGTATTACAAAATTGATATTAGTGTTTTCATTTATTTTATTTTATTTTATTTTTTTCAAATTTTTGTTTCAGGTGTTAAAGGAGGTGACTGTGAAGGCTCAGGCTGCTGAAAAGGTCAAAGTTGAAGTTCAAAAGGTGAAAGATAAAGCACAGGCCATAGTGGACAGCATTTCTGCAGACAAGGCCATCGCTGAAGAGAAGTTGGAGGCAGCAAGGCCTGCTCTGGAAGAGGCTGAGGCAGCACTGCAGGTCAGGAACAATATGAAACGATTACATGGCAGCATTGGAGAGGAGAGAAGGAGAGATGTTCACGGGGCATTATGGTGCCTGTAGCTTCTGTGTAATTACATGCTGCCTGTGAGCGTGTAAAAATAGACTGTGTGATGGCAGGGTTGCTGTAGGGGGTATCGTAGCAAGCAGGGGTCTGACAGCAGCCACCTCTAACTAGCCCCACACACCCACTCGATCACATAACAACCCAAACACATGCCCCACCTCTTCCCTCCACCACCTGCCCACTATGTCCCTCCTATGAATCTATCCATAATGCATCCCATCATTCCTGGGATGTTTTTCCTGTTTTCAGTTTTCTGTGCACATTTCAATATGTCCGCATGACATGATGACGCAGATATAAAATGTAGCTAGATAATTTTAGCTCTTTACTCTAAATTATACAGTAGTATGGATGTAATATGTTAATATATACTTTATTTATCTGGTGTAATATTCTAACCAGATATTTGCAAAATTTTTAATAATAAACAGAGACAGCCACTTATGAGAAATGCTGCCCTACGTTATTTTCAGTGAGTTTCCCAAGGCACTCTTTGCTTACTGAAAATGCTTGGAGGTCCCCGACCCTCTTGATGGAAGTGAGCGCTGTCTTAAGAGTTTTTAAGCTCAACTGAATCCAGCGGCTCAAAGGGACCCCTCTGAAGGCCTGCTAGCACAACAGAGAGGTCCCAGGAGGGTATATGGGGGCAATGACGAGTGGCTTCTGGCTGTGAATGGAGCCATCCATGACTTCGTCAGTTCGTCGGGCCGAACGTGGCTGAGAACCATGGCCTGACCCCAGAAACCAATCATCCAGCCAAGAGCGCTCAGGGCTAGGAGGTTTTGACACCTCTAGCCCAATGCTCTCGGCCGTCCAAACGAGCATGGCAATCATTTCCGAGTCGGACCAGCCGAATCTTCATCCTCGCCGTATGAAAATCCATCCCCCCGTTTCTCGATCCACCGAATGAAATGTGAGGACTGCCCGCAGACGGCCCAGACAAATCATTGGCAAACTGCACGGAGCAGTCTTGCGTGAGATGTGAGAAGCCCGTGAGGACGCACCTGGCGGGGAAGCTCTCACATTCCTCAAGTCAGCACCCACTCTAGCCACAGAGTTACCGCCGAAAGTGGTGAACTCAACACAGGGAGCAGATGTTGACTCACTCACACTCCTCCTGAGGAGAGAGAGGCAAGATTGCAAAACTGTCAGGGGCATGGGCTCACAATGAGCACATGAACCCTCCACAAACGTGTCTTCAGCATGCTGGATCCCCAGACACTGAAAACAGTGCTCGTAGCCATTGCTAGCGGAAAGATGGTAACCACAACCAAGAGGACACGGTTGGAATGGCATCTTTAAAAAGATGACTGCCAACCGTGTCAGAAACTGCTCTTTTGTGAAATGCCCAAGGGAACTGCTGGAACACACAGGAACTTGTAGCACTGCATTCAGGAGAGAACTTCATCTAACCAAGCTCTTGGCTCCGAAGCAAAATCTGTTGAGTGGACTGCCCTATTTATACCCGCTCTGTAGGGAGTGGCTCAGCATGCAAATTCTGTCATTATTACTCATGTTGTTCCAAACCCATAAAACCTTTGTTTGTCTTCTAAACACAAATTAAGATATTTTTGATTAAGTCAGAGAGCCATCTGACCCTGCATAGTCAGCAATACAAGTGAAATCATCCCAGATGCAGAAACATAGGAAAAACATCTGTAAAATAGTCCATGTGACATTAGTGGCTCAGCTTCAGTTTTGCAACGCTAGAAGAATACTTAAAAATGTCTCTAGGTTATGTATGTAACCCTAATTCCCCAAGGGAATAAGACACTGTGTCACACAATGCTTTGGGAACACTTTCAGTGTGACCACGCTCTGAATCACATGTGTAATCAGTTCAGTGGATGGGTGAGATGCCATAGACGGTGACAGAGACCAGGAAGAATAAAAGCGTTTGCAGTGGAACCGGCGTAAGCTTCTAGGAATGAAGCAAATGCTTTATACATAACCTAGAGATGTTCCCAACAACCTCAGTTGAGAGTTGTGCCCCCTCAGGGGCCACACCCACAGCTTCCATAACTCTGGGTGGGGGTTAAAGATGCCCCCACTGAGATTCTGATGGGAACCTCCCATGGAGAGCTGTCTAAAGGGGAAAATCTGGTCCAGAATCCCGGCGCACTCTCATCAGAAAAAAAAATGCTCTCTCCTGTAGAAGATCCAGAAAGCTTGCAATCTTACTGTAACTCAGCAGCTGTGTTGTATAGTTGAAGACAAGCTCAACTCAGTGGTTGGGTAGAAAAAAAAAATCAGCTTAGTTACAGAAAAACTATCCAGCACCTGGGTAACCTATATTCAAATCAACCCAATAAAAATTACCCAACAATCCTAGGACTGTAGGTACAAATCTGTAGGTAATATCCAAGAAGGAATCCCTGCCAGAGCCCCTAGAAGCAGACCTAACTAAGGAGGCCACAGCTTCAGCTGCATTCACCAGCAACTTAAATTGCAAACTGCATTAGCTGTCCCAGACTTTGCCAGTTTTTTTCCCCCTTTTATTTCTGTGAAGTTCTTTAAAAGCAACCAAACTGAGTGCAGCCCTGCTCTCAACTACCCACTCTCACCCATAGTCATCCTTAGAGGAAAATAGTAAAAGTACTTCCAGAAGATCCAGGCTAGAAAGGCAGCAGACAAAAGAGTGGAGCACCTTTGGTGACTTAAACAATCTCACACTCTGCAACTCTCCTTTCCTCATCGTCCACTAGTAAAGTGTGTCGATGTACTTTATCTACACCATAACCTTCAAGCTAAAGATAAGGTGTTTTGAGAAAAGTTGGAGCTAAACTCTGCAGGACACTGGCTCTCCAGGATCAATTTTGATGACCCCTGCTAAAGGCAATCAAAGCCCCTGAAAGAAAGTGAGCCAACATTTTCTTGTCTAGCTACTACCTAGAGGGAGGTAAATGAGATTACAACAGATTACGGCAATATACATTTCGACAATCTTCTCCTGTCATGTCGTCACATTTATTTATGTAGCTCTTTATATGCTGTAATGTATAGTTCTAAAGTATTAAACGCAAACAAACTGGAGAATATTTCGATTTAAAAAGTAGCGCCACAGAGGACACCTACATATACTTGCCGTGGAACAATGGTATTTTCAAGTTATTTACCAGTTGGGGCACATTTGCAGGGAAATAAGGGTATATCAGGGCAATAAAGGTAATAACAATAACAAGTTCAAGAGAATGCATGCATAAAAGTATGCATTAAATTCAATGAAGCGAGACAATAAAAAATATAATAATAATACAAAAAAAACAAAAAATTACTAAAAACTATATTTTAGTTGAAATAAACATTTGTTTGAACATTCTACTCGTCAAATAAGGATTATTTGATAAATAAAAGGAGATAAAATAGATTAGCACACTAGCAGGGACAGTCATAGCATTGTCTAGTATTTTGTCCATTCTGCATTTTCATCATGTTCATTATCAGATGTAATGTAACCGTGCAATATAAACTACACACCCCTAATATTAAACATTCTTTCCCATAGAGTCGCATCTGTTAAAATGCACATAAAACATGTTTTATTGTTTTTGTGACACTTGAGATAACTTTTTGGCATTCCTCCTCTATGCCTTTAACGTCTCTCTTTTCACATCTGTCACCTCTGTTTTCCCATTCTTATTTTTTCCCTTTCAGTGTTTTATCACACCTTTCTTTACCACTTCCACTACCACTAGACACAAGCTACTCACACTCATGTTCTCGTCTACCCTCTATATTACCATATATATAACTCATCCTCAGCTATTAACATCTTAGCATACCTTTCTTTACTATCCCACTCCTTCCCACTGGTTCCCAGGTTTATACATATTTCTACTTTACTTAAATAAGATAAGACAAATCCATCAAGACTCATTAAACTTACAGTATGTGTGCTTAACTTTTTCAACCATGAGTCATAACAGCTGCCAATCAGATGAATAAGTTATTCAGACTAGCTACAGTAGTTGTTATTTCAGAATGTTAACAAGATGTCTAATTCACTATCACTCTGTTTCTTTCTCTATTTTTCTCCCTATTTATCTGTAAACAGACCATAAAGCCATCAGATATTGCCACGGTGCGAACACTGGGCAGGCCACCCCACCTCATCATGCGTATTATGGACTGTGTGTTATTGCTCTTCCAGAGGAGAGTAAATACGGTGAAAATTGATCCTGAGAAAAACTGCACCATGCCCTCCTGGCAAGAGTCACTCAAACTCATGACTGCTGGCAACTTCCTGGGCAGTCTACAGGTACAAGCCTTAATTTCAGATGACTAGACCATTCTTTGCATTTTTACCTTATAAAAGTATATACTGTAGTAAAGGTAGATAGACAGATACTTTTTGGCATTTCACTTAAAAAGCCAACAGATGGTGTGAAAGTAATTAGTTTTTAGAGAACAGAAAAGCCCTTGGACAAAACTCAGTAAATATATTGGCAAAAACATGTTCAGCTATGACAGCTAATCAATCCAGCATCTTACACACATAAATTATAGCAATTTATTTTGTATAACAGACTTTACAGAAGGCTGAACTACAAATTTAAAGAACATATATTTTCAAGAGCATAGTTTAAATATGTTCCATAAAATGTACACCAGTACTGTTTTACTCCATTTTTGTTTTGTTCTCCAGCAATTCCCCAAAGACACAATCAACGAGGAGGTGGTGGAACTCCTGTCTCCATACTTTGACATGGCAGACTATAACATAGAAACAGCCAAGAGAGTGTGTGGCAATGTTGCAGGGCTTTGCTCCTGGACCAAAGCGATGGCTGCTTTCTTCTCTATCAATAAAGAAGTGCTCCCTTTAAAGGTAGATCAGTTGATTATTTTTACATGACCATAACCTTGTCAAGTTATTAGGATTTCTTTACTAACAGGCCCTAATTTAAACAGTCAAAAACTGTTAAACTCTCAAATCTATTAGTCTATGAATTGCTATTAATATTTTATTATTCCTTACCTTTGGGTATTATTTTGGGAATTATTATTTTTTCAAATTTTGATTTAAAACTTATAAACAGTTACCTGATGCCTCTTGTATTAAGGAGCTCTAAATTTACAATTCTGCTTACCCCTGCCCACTAAATATTTACCTTCTTTTGACTAGTAGTATCAAGAAATTAAGGCCCTTTAAAAATATCAAAGATTTCATGGGGCCTTTAAATTTTTTTCAGATGTTCAAGAGCATAATTAGGGGCCAAGCCCGAAGAACTATAGCCCCTATTGCATCTGTATGTATTCTTATTAGGGGCCAAACCCGAAAGGGCTATAGCCCCTATTGTATCTGTGTGTATTCTTATTATTATTAGGGGCCAAGCCCAAAGCCCAAAATCGCTACTCCTCATTCAAAACTGATCCAATTCTTCTCAAACTTGACTCAGATGATCTTTGGACTGACCTGAATAGACGTGACTAAACAGATTTTTTTGCACCCTAATGATGTCGCAAAGGTAACAAGGTTGACTCAAATTTGGTTCAGAGGCTATATCTCGGCCAAACTTTGATCAATAGAAATGAAACTTGTTATGCCTCATCAACACCATGCTCTGAGGGTCCATGCCAAAGTTGGAAACAGCGCCACCTATGGGTCGTGAGATACCAAAAAATCACTTTTTTTCTGCTTAGAACTTTTGAACCGTTGAACCGAAAATCGATATTGGTATCTGTGGATTCCTTGGGTCATGCCGAACCTGAGGATATCAATTATGCCAGGATCGACTGAACCACGTGTCCGCCATTTTGAAAGTTGACATAAAATGCAATATCTTTTAAACCGTTTGACATATCTGCACCAAAAATCACTAGGCATCATCGACTCGATGTCCTGGAGGTACATCGGAAGTTTGAAGACATCGCCACCTACTGTTTCAGAGATATAACAATTATCGCGAAAACGCTTATAACTATATCCCTGGCTCGTGCGGATTCTAATGAGGTCTCAATTTTCATTTTCCATGAATGTGCCTGTCAGCCATATTGAAGTGAAATGAATGAAAAGCAGTGTTTTTGCTACTCTTCCTACAATTCTTTTTCAATTTTGTCCAAAATCTGATCAGATGATCTTTGAACCAAGCCGCACAGACGTGACTGAACAGATTTTTAATATTCACTACCGTTCCTGAGAAACACCTATCCAAAGTTGACCGTGCACCTGCTTGAAGATTTATGCTAGGTAGCTTAGCATACTAATTGGTTACCATGGCAACCGGTTACCGTGCATTGTAAGATGGGGCCATATCTAGACCGGCGTCGTGCATGTATGGATGAGAGTTAATGCTGATGTTGCGCTTTTTCTACATGCTGTACTTTTCAAAGTAATCAAAATAAATAATATTAAATTAATTAAATAATACATTATGAAAGTTATTTCAAATAATAATAATAAAGCATTTAAATAAATTTAAATTCCTATTTCTAAATAAACCAGAGTGTACGAGTAGCATGATATGTGAATCAAAAGGCTATTGCTTTGAAGATTTTCGACAAATTCAGTGTTTAACTATACACTATTTCAAAGTATCCAAATAAAATTTAATGTTCAAATAAGCCCAAAATAGCCTAAATGGGCTTGGGCCCTCAATTGCTGCTAGCAGCTATATTTTAAGTATATAATTAGCAACTTTACAGATGCACGACTGCACAAATTCACAAAAATCCAAAATTCTGATCAAAATGTATTAAATTGAATTTTTTTTTTCTTGATGCATACTTTATAGATTTATTTTTTCTATATACATATTTATACAGCACACAAAATAAAGAAATACATAAATTAAATTATATAAGATAACAAATCAAGCATGCGCATGCATTTATTTCAAACAGATTGTAATGTGAAAGTTGTCATGTGTGAATAATATGTGATATGTAATATTTGAATAATATGATTCTGATTATTGGAATAAATTGTGCAGCCCTGCAGTCAAACAGACCGGGAGCTCTTTAACATGACAAAACAACAAATAGAACAGTTACTTGTATTGTAAATTGGAAATTAAATTTTTAGCAAAAAATCACAAGATAGAACTACGCATTTATTTTATGAAGTAATACAAAAGCAGTATATCTTTTTAGAATATTGTAGAATTCCTTGTTTTAACCTGTTGTTGGATCAACATTGTCTTTTTCTATAATCCTCAGGCTAATTTGGCAGTGCAGGAGAACAGGCTGGCCATAGCTAACGTGGACCTCCAGAAAGCCCAGGCAGAACTAGATGCTAAGCAAGCAGAGCTGGATGTAGTTCAAGCTGAGTATGAAAAGGCTATGATGGAAAAACAGGTAAACAGCTGTGTTAGATTACAGCAGGGGTGTTCAATTAAATAAACACACATGAACCGTTTTCTCAAGGTCTTCAGAATTGCTAGAAGGTTGGCACTAGACTCTGCAGAACATTCGCTCTCCTGCAGCAGGATTGGACACCCCAAGCTTAGAGTCAAATCTGTGTCATCATCATGACACGAATGATCTAAAAAAAGGTGTTTTAATTGTGTTTGATTAGTAGCTCTACATTAAACCAGACAAATCACTGACAAAATGTTTGCTATTTATCTAATTTGCCTTAAATTCCAGCTATAGCCCAAAGAAAATGAACCCAGATTTTCCACTTTTCTTGTTATTCTGTAAAAACTGGTGAATCATCTGCCATTTAGTGCCTGAAGTAAATACCCAATCACTAATTTGCATTTCTGCATAAATTGAATGTAATGAGCAATTTTGTAAACAAACCTAAACCATCTTGCAGATGAATCATTCAGTCTTGTACTATGTGTGCCTCTACCAAATTAATACAAATCTTATAAATGGTTTGAAGCAAACATTGGTGTTCCTATTCACAATGAATAATGAGCCTTGCTCATTGATAATTGTGTGATTAGCACAACTGACTTACTAATCCTTTGATGCTGATTTACGTCAGGCTTAATCATACGTTCCTAAGAGAACAGAGGTTGACTGTACCAATGATCGAATTAAAATAGTAATTGACTTTATGTTTTTTTTTTTAATGAACCTTTTTCAACACATTGACAGAAGTGGGCATATCACACTGGAAATTAAAATGAACAGGTATAGGTATAGGTTTTATTTATTTGATTTATTTTTCCTAAAATCTCCATACCACACCTGTCTATTAAATGATTAGGCAATGTGAATTTTGTAAGGTCACATTAAATGACACTGAAATAAACTGCCAGTCTCAGTCAATAAATGTGAAGCTCAGCTACACAGTGTGCACAGTGATGGAATTCATCTTTTTTTTCTTACTTTCTCTCCCTTTTTTTCCTCAGACTTTACTGGAGGATGCAGAAAGATGTCGACACAAAATGCAAAACGCATCTAGTCTGATCAGTGGACTGGCAGGAGAGAAGGAGCGTTGGACACAGCTGAGTAAAGAGTTCGCTGCTCAGACTAAAAGACTAGTTGGTATGTGTTTACATAAAACCATCAGGGCCGATAGGATTTGCCATAACACGATTTGGCTGACTTGTAGGTTATTAATCCCAGATATGCCTTTTCTAATTAAATTACTTATTTACTGAAAAAGGGATTACTGTTGTTTAAGGTAATTTAATTACAGTTACTTATAAATTACATGTTTAACACAATGTAAATAACTTATAGTAATAATAAATAATATAATAATTTATTATCAATATTAAAGTTAAAAATAACTAAAATCAATATTGTGTTCATACAAATTAAGGTATGGATATACTGTATGCTATGTAAGTACTAATACATAGCCAATATACTAGTAATATCCGCAATAAGCAACGATTTAATAGTGAGAATTGGTCCTTGAAAAAGTGTTATAATAAAAACTCCAATATGTATATTTCAGAGGTATGTGAGATTTACTTGACATGGCATGAAAACTAGCTGTATTTGGTTTCAAACTAGCTAAATGTGCTTGCAATGTTTTTGTTTAATCGATGTGTTTGCTTAATTATTGTGTGAAATTACATAAACCAGATTTTTTTTTATTGTATTTTATCATGTCACAAATTCGGTATGAAATAGATTAAAAAAATTAATGTACAATATGACTTTATAATTCCTTTTGTAATATTTATCAAAACATTATTATCACTGTTCAGTCATGACAGCTTTTGGAACATTTTAGTATGGCGATGGGTATGATAATGTTAAAGGGTTAGTTCGTTCAAAAATGAAAATTATGTCATTAATTACTCACATCGTTCCAAACCCATAAGACCTTCATTCATCTTTAGAACACAAATGAAGATATTTTTGATTAAATCAGAAAGCCAACTTGACCCTCAATAGACAGAAATGCAACTGAAATGATCCCAGTTACAGAAACGTAGCAAAAACATCAGTAAAACAGTTCACAAGTGACATCAGAGGCTCAACTTCAGTTTTGCGATTCTCTGATTATGTAATCTGCATGAAAGCGAGGTCTTACCCATAGCTTATCTGAAAGGTTAGTGTCTACTTTTAAATGAAGAAAATTAAATAAAAAACTTTATCTTATTATGAACATTAAATGTTTATATTATATTATTCATAGTATTGTTTAACATTTCTTAAGTCTTTTCGTTTGGGTATTTTGCATAGCATTTCTATTTGTTAACCAAATAAGTTTAATTTTTTTCAATAAAATGTTTACATGTTACATTTGTTTCGAAGCTAAAAGGCTTTTCACGATTGACTTAAATTGAAGGAATGAAGAGTTTAATTTCTGTTGTTTATGCTTAAAGGTTTTGTAACACTCGGTCCGTAAAGCGATGCGTGCAGGCAGAAAAGCGAGGACGAGAAAAACTTGGAAATACAAACGTTTAATAAATAACTCTAAATGGGACAAACACAAAGGCTGACGAGGCAGCAAAACACAACACACACCTTGCTACATTACGTTAACATCGAACTAACTCGAACTGAAAAACAAAGGGCTATAAATACACAAAAACTAATGAACAAAAGTGAGGGCAGCTGGTAAAGCGCAGGTTACCACAATCAACTAATGATAACATAATCACAGGAACAAACCAAATAAAGATTAATCCTATTTTTTTAATCATAATCTACTTTTACATTTCCTGTGCATAGGTGATGTACTCCTGGCGACAGCCTTCCTGTCCTACTCTGGACCTTTTAATCAAGAGTTTCGCAACCTCCTTCTCACTGATTGGCAGAGGGAAATGAAGTCTCGTCGGATTCCTTTTAGGACCAATCTGAATCTCACAGAAATGTTAATTGACGCTCCCACAGTAAGTGAATGGAACCTACAGGGGCTTCCCAGTGATGACCTGTCCATCCAGAATGGGATTATTGTTACAAAAGCTGCCAGGTTTCCCCTGCTGATTGACCCCCAGACCCAGGGAAAGATCTGGATCAAGAACAAAGAGTCCAAGAATGAGCTTCAGGTGACCACTTAACAGGAATATGATATGCACAATGTGGTTCAATACATAATTTGTACATAGTGCAGTGTTAAAGAAGGTATGTTAAATGGATGCTTATTATCTGATAGCCAGTAACTACAGCAAAGCTATACCAGTCTGAAAAAGCTGCAATGTTTTTAAAATAAATTTTAATGTTGCTATTATAGGCTTATGTAAAGGTACAATAATTTCATGCAGCAGGCCTCTGCATATTTAAAAGTTCAACATCTACAGTATATTCTTGTGATTTGTGTTAAAATATAATTGAAATGCCCAGCTTGCACTGAAGCTTGTTTTCTTTTTAAAAGGTATGACCTCATAACAAATCACCTCCACCTCAGGTTATAGCTTTCCCCGGTAGCAGACCTTTAGTTGGGTCAGTAATGAGGTATTCTTGTTTTCACAGATAACCTCACTGAATCACAAATACTTCAGAAACCATCTAGAGGACAGTTTATCTCTTGGGCGTCCCCTACTCATTGAAGATGTTGGGGAAGAACTGGATCCTGCCCTGGACAATGTCCTGGAGAAAAATTTCATCAAGACTGGGTTTACCTATAAGGTAACTTTACCTCCTGGGGTTGATGGTGGTGCTGGAGACGTCACTTGCATTTTTAAGGTCACAATTAATTTAAGGGCCAGTTACCACTACTAACTATCTATTAACTATGACTTTTTCCTCAACAAACTTCTATTTTGCTGCTTATTAATAGTTAGTAAGGTGGTTACAAATTTAGGTATGGGGTAGGATTAAGGGATCTAAACTGTGTTCATACAAAATAAGGTATTAATATATGCTATGTAAGTACTAATACATACCCAGTATATTAGTAATATCCATGATAAGCAACAATAGTGAGAATTAGTCCTTGAAAAAGTATTACAATAAAAACCCCAATATATATATTTTAGAGAAAACGTTGTTCCCTGTAGGAGGGATGTATGTAAGGACGTTACATACAGTATGGGATCTCGCATGAGAGACCAATCGTCTTCGAGTCTTTGAGAAAAGGCCAATGAATATTAGCGTGCAATAACCACAGCCAGGTGCACCTTATCACAGCATGAGTATAAGAGGGCACAGCTGGAATGCACTTGCAGGTTTTCGCTGAGGAGCCGAGTCAGCATCAGCACGACCCAGGGTTGTGGCAAGGGGATGTAACGTCTCTGTTCCCTCCTTCAGGGAACATGGGTTACCTACGTAACCTTAGACGTTCCCCTTCAGTCGAGTCACTCCGATGTTACATATGGGAACAAACCCCTGGAAATGGCCACAACCCTGTGGCCACATAATGCAGAGACACCGGTGCTGACAGGCAAGCACGTAACCTGCACGTAACCTTCCTAACGCCCTAGGTGCCATGATAAGGGGCTCCGTCGGGATGCCAGTTCTTTTTTTTTAAGACTGAAGCATGGGTTGGGGGGGCGGAGACATGAAAAAATCTTTTTACATGGAATTTCAAGGAATGCACTATATCGATAAGATATGGATATAAGTGAAGGGAAACGTAGCCTTCTGGCTGACTGTGGAACAAGGTATTAGACACAACCTACTCGTGAAGGAAGTCCAGTAGGAGCACATTCGGGACTGGCTCCGCTCTGAGTCCACTGTGGAGCAGGAGGAAGAGTTTCGCCTTGGCAAAGAGGCACCATGTGCCAACGTCTGAGGCTCTGAGTGTGGTCAACGTAGAGGCACAATGCGCGTACAGGACACAGCAACTCTAAGGCCGGGTCTTCCTCCTCCTAGAGCAGAGCTTGCAGGTTCACTACCTGATCTTTTCGGAAGGGTGTGGTAGGAACCTTAGTCACGTAGCCGGGCCGAGGTCTCAGTTTAACGTGAGAGTCAGCCGGACCGAACTCTAGGCACTCTTCGACGACAGAGAACGCTTGGAGGTCCCCAACCCTCTTGATGCAGGCCAGAGCAATCAGGAGTGCTGTCTTTAGTGACAGATATTTTAGCTCTAATGATGCTAGGGGCTAAAAAGGAGCTTGCTGCAGGCCAGTTAGGACGATGGCAAGGTCCCAAGAGGGTACTGAGGGTGGTCTCAGGGGATTAACCCGACGTGCACGCCTGAGGAATCTTACGATGTGTTGGTGCTTACATAGGGATTCACCCTCCACATACACTTTAACAGTTGAAGTGGATAGCCTGCACTCCAACTTTTCCTGCAGGAAGGAAAGCATGACTGCAATTGAGCATCTCTGTGGGTCCTTGTGGCGGGAGGAGCACCAGTCGACAAACAGACCTAATCTCAGAGCCTAGGCCTGCCTTGTTGAGGGGGCCCTAGACTAAGCGATGGTGTTAATCACGGCTGCTGGCAAGACGGAGAGGTCTGCCGCATCCTGTCCATAAGCCAGATGTGCAGGTCAGTGAACAGTGCGCAGCGATTTCAGCCGCGTATGACTCCACAGGAGCAGATGGCGGCTGAGTTGCGAAATGCGGAGGGAGCGTAGACCACCCTGATGGTTGTTTTACGCTACGGCTGCAGTGTTATCCATCCGGACACGCACGTGCTTGTGGAGCAGTACCGGTCAAAAGTGAAGCAGGGGCCAGAAGCACGGCCAGCAAATGAAGGCAATTGATATCCCACAGCAGTTGGGCGCCTGTCCAGGGACCCGAGGCTGCTTGCCCGTTGCACACAGCACATGTCAGCAAGGCCTGCGCATGCTCCCCCATTTCGACTGAGTCCAGGTTGAGGCTGGGTGCTTAGGGACTTGGCATACTCCCTGCACGGCACTATGTTGAGTGATTGCCTCAGTCTGCTACTGGACTGCCGAGAACTCCTGGGCAAAGTCCTAGACAGTGTCGCTGAAGAGGCCGGCCTGGGAAATGGGAGCGTCAAGAAAGCCTGGGCCACTACCGTGGACATCACCTGGCCATGGGCATGTGCGGCAACCTTTGTCGCTCACAGAGTGAGGTCGGTCGCTGCATGGAGTTCCTGCATCACCCCTTTGTCAGATCCACCCTCGTGCAGATGTTTTAATGCTTGGAGGTGGCAGCCTGTCCAGCGGCTTAACTGGAGCTCCGTCGAGGGTGGAGAGGGGAGAGGACCCACCCCGGTTTCAGCCTCGCTACCCAACTTACAGTCTGATGCTGCGGACGATATTTCAGCCTTTTGGGATGCACCAAAAGCCTGCTCAGAAGACGCTCAGACGCTCAGCCTGCAACCATGAGAAAATCTCTCTTTTGTGAAACCCGGTTTTCCCAGGGAGAACCTCTCACGGCACGCCATGCACTCAATAATGAGGTCTCGCAGGTGAGCAAAACTTGGCTTGCTAAGCCTTTAAAAAGGCTACCAGCTGACAGGATTCGCCAAACAGCAGCCCAGTCAGTCATTCTGCGGCGAAGAGAGAGCGTGAACTCCACAGGAACTCTTTGAAGAATTTCTCCTCTAGACAGTTGGTGTGCCAGCCTAGCTGGCGACCTCTCCACAGACCTTGGGCTGAGCGACCACTCGTGATCGCTCCCCAACCAGTGAGGGATGCATCCGTCGCTAGCGAAATGCGGCGAGCTGGATCACTCAACACTGGGTCCTGATTTAGGAACGACAGTTTCCTCCACATATCTAAGACACGTAGAGCTCGGCGTGACACTTTGATCATGCAAAGGGGATTTCCCCTCAGGCATATACCTTTGTTCCTGAGCCACCACTATAGGGGTCTCATGTACAGCAGGCCAATAGGTATGATGTTGGACGCAGCTGCCATCAGACCCAGAAGCTTTTGAAACTGCTTGACAGTGAGTGACCGGCCTTCTTTTACTTTACAGCGGTGAGGATCGATTTTACTCGAGCAGGTGTCATATGTCCCCGCATCGTTGTCGGGTCCCAAACCACACCTAGATAAGTGGTTCTCTGAGATGGAGAAAGTACACTTTTCTCGGCATTTAGTCTTAACCCCAACCGTTCCATGTGAGCGAGGACAACATCTCGATGAGTGCTCGCTTCTTCCGGCGATCGTGCTAATATTAGCCAGTCGTCTATATAATTTAATATGTGGATGCCCTGGAGTCGCTGTGGAGCCAGCACAGCATCCACACATTTCTTAAACGTACGGGGTGAGAGTGCAAGGCCGAAGGGTAGAACCCGATATTGGTATGCTTTGCCCCTGAAAGCAAACCTCAAGAACTTACTGTGTGAAGGATCGATACATGAGTCCTCGGACCGGATTCGTGCTACCACTTGTCTCAAAATGAGCATTCTGAACTTCAGCTTCATTACTGAGTGGTTCAAAACCCTCAGATCTAAGATGGGCCTCAGCCCTCCATCCTTCTTTGGAACTATGAAGTAGCTGCTGTAGAACCTGCACTCGATATCGTGAGGAGTAACCACCTCGATGGCCTCCTTCCTCAGAAGAGTTTTGACTTCCTGTTCCTTCACCAGAGCCTGCTCTGAACGAACTATCGTATGATTGACACCCGCGAATTGTGGCAGAGCGCAACCGAACTGGATTCTTTATCCGATTTCTACAGTATGCAGGACTCATTGAGACACATTTGGCAGTAGTTTCTACGCTGCCAAATAGTCTACTAAGGGAACCAGTCTCTCGAGGCTGGTCTCTGATGATATTTGAGGGACGATGTTTTGCCACAACCCACCCTCTGGTGGAGCTGTGTTTCCCTTGTGAGAGCTCGGTGGCGAACGTCTTGGTGCCCCTACGTTTCCGGGTGGCTGAACCTGAGAACGATGTTCGCAGGAGACGCTCACGCCTCGTACCACTGGTGAGGGTTAGTAAGGTAGTCTCCCGAGGGCACTGAGGAGAGATGGGATCCGTGTAATGTGGATTGTACCACTCTTCCCCTGAGGGGCCTGCCCTCAAAAGTCCTGTGGCACTCGCATCAGGACGTGTTCATAGCGTCGCCGAACAGACCCTCTGGCGCAAGCGGAGCCGTCAGACAGACTCTGTCTTTTTCCTTCATATCAGACAGAGTCAGCCAAAGATGCCTCCCGGCGGCCACTAATGCTGCCATAGTTCTGCCAATAGCCCTAGCTGTTTCTTTCGTGGCACGCAACGAGATGTCAGCGGTCCTCCTTAGCTCTTTAATATCATCACTGTTGACTTCGTCCAGCTCGCCTTCGTCCAGCTCTTTCAGCAGGTGGGCTTGGTACGCCTGTAACACGCCCATCGTGTGTAGACACGCACCAGCCTGACCTGCTGCTGAGTACCCCTGCCCACTAACGCTGATGTTGTTCTAAGCAGTTTCATAGGCAGGGTCGGAGCCTTCAAAGACGAAGCCAGGTCGGGAGAGAGATAGCCCACGAGCGACTGCTCTACCCGAGGCAACGTCTTATAGCCCTTTTCATTCATTCCAGTTACATTACCGCAACACTCTGATGGTGGAACAAATAAAAGAGATGAAAAAGTCTTTTTCCACGATCTTGACACCTCGGTGTGCCAGTCAGGAAAGAAAGGAATGCTTCGTTTTGAAGGTGGTGGCCGTGATTTTAGAAATCTCTCAACTAATTTACTCTTTCTCGAGTCACCACCTCCACTAGCTGCCATGCCGCCTCTTCCTCAGCGCTCTCCATCTCCTTATCAGATGTGGAGAGGAGCAGTGCTGCACCACCTTGACCAGGGAAGGTAGCAGTAGTCTGGCTGGTGCTTGATCCCGTGGTGGAGGAGTGAGATAGGGACCTGCCCGTCTCGGACTCCTCCTCATAAAGTTCAAAATCACGGAGATCCAGTAGCGATCCCCATGAATGCTTATTAGATGTGGAGAGGAGCAGTGCTGCACCACCTTGACCAGGGAAGGTAGCAGTAGTCTGGCTGGTGCTTGATCCTGTGGTGGAGGAGCGAGATAGGGACCTGCCCGTCTCGGACTCCTCCTCATAAAGTTCAAAATCACGGAGATCCAGTTGCGATCCCCATGAATGCTGCCGCCGGGAGCGGGACCAGATCCACGGGAATTGCTTATGAAGTCTCCCTCTTCATTGAAGAGAGCCTTCCGGGAGCGTAGCACACGCAAAGGGAGTTTTTTACAATGTCTACAGCCCTCCTTATCGTTTTGCTGGATGGCTCCTTCAGCGTGCTTAGCTCCCAGGCAGACAACACAGAGCGTGTGAGAGTCATCGGGGAGAATGCATCTCTTACACGGGCTTGCACAACGTAGCGCCCGAGTCGTGAGCAGCATGGTGAAAATATGACAGCTGCTTTGTAACTGACGAGTGTGTGGCAAGTTACTAGTCATTTTAAACATGTTCAAAAGAAGAATTTTTAATCAGAAGAGTCCAAATTTAAGGATAAATTAAAAGAAATAATCTGAGATCTCAACGCAGACAGGTATGTTTAATCACATCTCGTGGCTGTGGTAAATTTAATAACGTACAATATTAAATAATAT
>JAUMHP010000244.1:288475-300113 GCA_032361065.1 Enteromius trimaculatus | reverse complement strand
CCGAAAAGACATGATAAATGTAAAGCTTTAAGTGAACAAAACAAATTGAAAACAAAAACTCCTTAATTATAATAGTAATCTATTAATATTACTTCTAAATTACATATCGGGAGATTGTCATATTCATCTTTGCAACATGAACTCCTGGAAAAAAAACTATTACTAATTATTTTAAATATCTGATTTCCCCCGACACATTTATAATTGCTATTACATAAATGACATGCCACGCACTTGTAATAATATGTAGACTAGAAACGTTTTCAGATAAGAAAGCATCGCATTTTTGGGGAAACTCAGAAACACAACTTGCTACTTTCACTCTTCTCCAACAGCGACAGCAGCATAGACAAACAAATTTCCATTACATTGCTGCTGGAACAGCATGGAATACAAATATAAAACTGTTTTTCATTAGATGTATAATATAATTATGGCAGTAGACAGTTAACCACAATTCTTAGCGAATAATAAGAATATGGAAATAGCATGTAAACGGGAGTGAAAAACTTGCTCTTGACATGTATACATCATAATGCGATTCTTACTCTGATTATTGGAATTAATCGCATTGTTCGCGCGCATGTAAACGTAGTCATTGTCGTCACAATGCTATCTGATTATCTCTGATTCGGTGAGAAAAAATGTTTTAACAAAGCCAACCGGTTGTGCGTTTCTTAGCAGCACTGGCCCATTCATGAAGGCAATCACTGGCTGTTTCTCAACAAATATTTAACAAATCAGCTGTTTTGAATCAATCTTTTTAACCAATAAGTCAATGGATCACTCATTTAGAAGGGCATTTACTGCCACCTAATGGCAACTTTATTTATCCATGACAATAATTAAAGTTCTTTCTCAAAAAACACAGTGAAAATATGGTAATTATCACTATAAAAACAATAATTAATAAATCAATTAAAAATTGACATTATGTGTCAATATTGCACACCCCTAAAATAACCATAATCTTAACCAAAATCTTAAATAATTCGGCCCGCACAAGGGGACATTTTCTCCGATCCGGCCCTCAACCTAAAATGAGTTTGACACCCCTGCTGTAGTGCTTTAGACATACTTTCTTTCTTTTTGTCTTTTCTTTCACACAAACAGACGTTTTCAGAGACACTTCTTTTCTTTTTAACTCAGACACAGACTTTTTTTCACACACACACACACACATAGAGCGCTTCGCTGAATGACAGTAAGCTGTCTGGCCGGCGTTTTCCACGCGCTTATATGCTTCCTGGCCAGTGACGTCACCCGCCATGACGTCCCAACTCATCATTGGCTGATTTCACACACGATTCAGAGCCGTCACGCTGAGGGCGTTCCCATAGCGTCTCGTCGACGCAGCTCGAGTTCCTGAAAAGGAACTAGCTGTATTTGGTTCCAAACAAGCTAAATGTGCTTCCAATGTTTTTGTTTAATCAATATGTTTGCTTAATTATTGTGTAAAATTACACAAATCAGATTTACTGTATTTTATCATTAAAAATAAATGTATGACTTCATAAATTCCTTTTGTAATATTTATTATAACATTATTATGACTGTTCAGTCATGACATTTTAGCATGGCGATGGATATGATAATTTTAAAGGGTTAGTTATGTTAGTTAATTATGTCATGTCGTTCCAAACCCATAAGACCTTCATTCATCTTCGAAACACAAATTAAGATATTTTTGATTAAATCAGAAAGCCATCTGACGCTCAATAGACAGTAATGCAGATACAGAAACGTAGTAAAAACATCAGTAAAACAATTCAGTTTTGTGACACTAGGAGAATTCAAAAATAAAATCATTTACGACATGAGGGTGAGTAATTAATGACAGCTTTAGCTTATTGCTTTAGTTGTAGATTATTGCTTCTGCACAAATAGCATATAAAATAACCCATAGCAGATCTATACCGGTGGAGCTGGGGAAGGTGGAGGGTTTCAGAGAATCTCAGAAAGCGGATCTCAGGTAAATGCTAGTCAGCCATGTGAATGCAAGGCTGTGAGCTCATTGGCAGATGTTTTTCTTTGTGTTTTGCAATGAAAATATAATTTATAAATCAACAATAAAGTGCTTGCTTGGGGGAAATAGACAGTATCATTAAAGGGAGCGACATTGTCGTAGCAGTTCCAGTAATTTTGAAAAAGAAAAAAAAATCCCCTTAATTTTCATTGAATATATCCTAGGAACTGAACAATATTGCTTTGTGTAATTAGAAAATAATGTGCATTTGTACAGAATGTCTTCTCCTTCTCATAATTTTCTGAAGTTAAATTATGAAAAAGATGAGTTATGACTGTATTCAACATTCTTTATGCTTCTTGGAAAGATATTCATTATGTACAAAATCATAGACAAGTAGGATATAGCAAGTAATCTGAAATAGCAGTTGTTTTACATTAGCTTAGAAATAAAATCCTGAATAAATACGTAAAATGTACAAATCCTCTGTGCTGTTCCATTTCTTAATGACGCCAGCTGCTCAAGCTGTTTACTGCTAGTGCAGGACACGATTGTGAGTGACAGTCATGATCTTTTAGGCATCTTTCCTTGTTCTCATTATTAAATTTTCAGTCGCTCTCAAAATGTGACGCTGTTTCGCGTCACAGCAGCTGCTTCACACTTTCAAAAAAGAAGTGGAAATAGCAAGCAGCAGAAAAAGCTCTGACAGGTTTAACTAGTCTGCTCTATTAATACAAAAGTGCGAACACCTGATCACACTTTTTATATAGCAGAGTCTAAATGGGAGACACTGACGTTGTTTTATCATTGTCAAACCACTGCATAATAATCGAATCATATTCCTGTGCATTCTATTTCTCCTAATTGGGTTGAGTTACTCCCTGTTGAGATAATCAACATATAATTTTAAACATCTTCACCAACACCTTTTATGTTAGGAAGGTCATTAACACAGCTATATTTAGTAACGTCTCTCTAAGGCTTTTTAAATGTTCAAATCTTTGTCACTCCTAAAAAGCATCTTGAGAAATCAGAGAATGCAGAAACAAAAACCTTGGAAGGAACCAGGCTTAGTTGGGCCAAGTTCTCCTCTGGCTGGATGCCCAGCACCTAATTTCCAGTTAAATTTTCAGATTGTGCAAAGGGCTTATAGTGCGTGTGTTTGTGTGCATTTGGTTCCAGTGATATGGAACGTCTCGTATGTAACGTGACATCGGATATGACTGACAAATTGGGATCTTGCTTCGAGAGACCAGTCCACTTTGAGTGTATAAAAAAAATGAGGTGGTGCAGTGCATATTCAGGTTTTCGCTGAGGAGCCGAGCCGGTAACCCGGCCGCTCAGTGGAGGTACAGCACCATTGGGGAGGGTTACATTGGGATCCCTACTAAAACGCCATGGATGCTGCACATCCGGCTGCTGAGGGGATGGAGGAACTCTGGAGAAGTTAACAAGCCGACTCGAAACCGGGCCTCTCAGTGTCTCTACCCATTTGATTTGAGAACACAGGAGGATACCGGTTCCACACAAAGGCTATAGAATCTATCGAATGTGTTAGGGGTCGCCCAGCCTGTAGCTCTATAAATATCTGTCAGCGAGTTGAGTGGGCCAGTAACCTGAGGGGGCATCCTCTACAGTTTTTTTTACTCTTTAAATACTCTTTATGTTTTCATGTTGATGTCAGAGCAGCTCTTCACCTGGAGTTTTATATCTCTGACTCATTCTTGTCATTAGGTGAAAGTAGGTGATAAAGAAGTGGATGTAATGAAGGGATTCCGCCTCTATGTGACCACCAAGCTGCCCAACCCAGCATACCCTCCTGAGATTAGTGCACGGACATCCATTATCGACTTCACTGTTACTATGAGGGGCCTAGAAGATCAGCTACTGGGTAGAGTTATTCTCACTGAGAAACAGGTATGGTCCCTTTGTGTGTTAAAAAATAATGATATGGTGATATGGCATAATAACAATCTGTTATGTGTTATGGGGGGCTATTTTAAACTTTTATAGCTTGACTTATGAATAACTATTAGGTAATTTGACCATTAGTCCTTGCTGAAAGGCAGGGAAGTGGCCACTACTAGCCAATACATTACCACTCACCGTTTGAGCATCATTTAGTCTTCTTCTGAAATTACCAGTGAATGTTTTTATTAACATAAAAAGACAGTTTTTCTTTTTCACAAGTCATTTAAGTTAATTGTACTGTAAATTAAGATAATGCTCGAAATGCTTTGTGAAACTGTTTAAAGCCATGCTTCAGAAAAGACCTTTTAAACCTTTTAGGTGGTGCATTCAAAGATATGGGTTTTTTTTTTTCACTTATACTCTGGTGTTCCTCATAAATGTCCCTATGGTCCTACATGGGAAAAAAAAAATCTCAGATACATTTTTCTGTGGTACAGGCAAAGCAAGTAAGATGGAATGAGTGCTCCAGTCATTTTTGGGGTCACTGGATAAAGAGTGTGAATTTCAACTCTTTGTACACTGAAAGGCTACTAAGATTCAACATAGTCATGGAGACTCAAGGGTTTTATGTAACAAATCTCTGTAGTTTCATCCTCAGCACTGCTAAAAATGATTCTATGTAAAATACTGATTCAAAAAGTAATGCATTTATTTATAGTACTACTTCAAGTATATCCAACCATAGCCAGAGACACACAGTACTTGATAAATACTTATAGCAAATCTCAACTGTTTGATTGTTACTGTATATCGACAAATCAAAAAATGTATCTAATTTAAACTATATTATTGCCCACTGATATATCAATAAGTGCATATATTACTGGATATAATTCTGAATATAGTACCTCCTGTTTTACTTGGATACATACATTATACTGAAGTAAACCGTACTAAAAAATATATATGTTTAAAATGCATTTATTTTATACTAAGTATAGTTTAAAGAAATTAACATATTTACTGACCAATAATTCAAGACTTTATGATATAAAAATTATAATTAAACTTCATTTGGTGTACTACTTATTGTGACTTTACATGTCACTTTGATGAGGATTGTACAATCTCAGAATACAATTTATACCATACTGCTAGATTGTTGGAAAAAGTAATGTTTTGCTCAGCTATAATCTGCCAAATAAAGCATTATGGTTAGGTTATAAGCCATTATTATTAATCTTTTAAATTACGTTGCTAATAGTTAGTTAATTTAACTAATGTATTGTCTAATGTTAGACCTTATTAAGTATTGTTGATATAATAAAAAACAAAATTTACTGTAAAGCTGCTTTGAAACAAAATGTATTGTGAAAAATTTCATTAAGGCTGAACAAAATTGAATTATGTTTATTCATAAAATAAAAAGAAAGATAAACATAGTTTAAAAGAAACCTTGTCATCAAAAGTATCAGTGGTGTTGTAAGTTTTATTGTGCTGACAATAAACAGTATGTGCATAGCAACTCAAATTGAATCCCACAGCTGTGTCAAGCTTAAGAAAGAACTAAATCAAAGCTACAGGTATCTTGCAGTACTGAACATTGTTATGGAGAATCGCTGTCATCTCAGCTCATATTTCAGCCTAGCACAGTCAGATGGGCTTTGATAGCTCCTGCAGATTCCCAGGTCGAGAAAATTCAGAACATATTCACTACTGGACATTGATTTGTCAGTCAGGAATAAGGTCCTGAAACCCATATCACCTTTTTACACTCAGCATAACAAGAGTACAGATTGCAGCCCAGGACCGATCTGAATTATAATAGCTCCATGGCCTCTTCTGAGGCTAGTTAGTCATCTCTGCCTGATGGGGAACTGAAAAGGTACGACTGAACAGCAAGCCGAAAAAAGCATTTGACTGCTAATGCATTGTGAAAGTTAACCAAGCAAAATTGACTTTATACTATATTGTCATACTATTCTGAAGATGGGAATTTTAGGCACTTTTAAGAACAATTAGACTCTGTATAGCTCAGGATCTTGTCACTATTCTGATATCGCAACATTTTTATGTCGATGGTTTACTACACTGCATTAAAATATGTACGTCATTGACTCTCATTAAACAGGCCACCTTAAAATATGCGGGAAAAAATTATTTACTATAGAAATGTAGCACTATTGCATAATCAGATATCAGTATGAATGAAAAGTAGGTCAGGGCTGTATAGACCCAAAAGAATATTTTATTACATTTGCACGTCATTCTGTCTCTGTTTAGCAGGATTTTTTGTGTGTGTGTGTGTATTAAGCTTACACAGCAAGTGACATAAAACAGACAATTAAATTGTTAATCTCATTAATGTATATGCCAATTAATAGCCAAATTATAAAGATGTTTTGTGTAGTGAGAAATAACTGTGTGATGTTTCTCGATTTGTCAGGAACTGGAAAAGGAGAGAACTGACCTGCTGGAGGATGTGATGGCCAATAAACGTAAAATGAAGGAACTGGAGGATAATTTACTTTTTAGGCTGACTAGCACACAGGGCTCCTTGGTGGATGACGAGAGCCTCATCACAGTGCTGGGAAACACGAAACGCACTGCAGAGGAGGTCACACAGAAACTCCAGATTGCTGCCGAGACTGAGATCCAGATCAATGCGGCCCGTGAGGAATATAGACCCGGTGGGCGCTTAGAGCTTGTCTTTCCTTTAGTTATTTTTTTAGTGATACTTGAAGCATGGAGTATTTTTCCTTTAATGATACATGGAAAGTTACATCCCCTCTAGTTTGTTAGTCTTACAATGTGACATTTTACAGAATCACCACAAGCTATAAAGCTTAGTGTAATAAGAAAACTTTGATTAAGTTGACTCCACATGTTGAATCAACATACAACTCAGGTGATCCAATCAAGTATACAGTCAGGCAAATCACTTCAGAGGGGGTCAGAAATATTCTACCAAAATGCTTCTGACAATGAGCTAACAAATGCCTACTGATATTTTAATCAACCATTGCTACTTCCTGATATTCTTTACAACACCCACAAGCAACAAATAAAAGTAAAATGTACTGTCTAGGCTTCAATTTAAATCCATTTGCTTATTATATCCTAATTCATTTAATGATAGCACATTTTATTAATTTATCAGACTATGTGGCAAACAGAATCTTTTATTGAATATGTAATATCACACTTGAGTCATTCTGATATTATGGTAGCCAGATTCAGTGAAATGTATCCTTTAGATATGAGTGCACCTCCTGGCAAATTTGTAAAGACAAAACTAAAAAACTTCTTGAAACCTTTCATTGTGCCTTTGTTGACACCTTTTCTGTGTGTAGTTGCCACAAGAGGAAGCATTTTGTACTTTCTGATCACGGAGATGAGCATGGTGAACGTGATGTATCAGACCTCTCTGCGCCAGTTCCTGGGCTTGTTCGACTTGTCCTTGGCCAAGTAAAACTCGTTTGTCATTTAATTAGTTTCTCAAAACGGCATGAGATTAAACTTTTTTGTTTTCTTGTGTTTATCACCCAGTTATCATTTCATGGTGTGAAATGTAGACTGGAGGTATGGGCCCCAAACAGATTCTGATATATGATATACGAGATACAGTATGACCTAAGATATATGAGCTCATTCAGACTGGACAAATTAAAATAAGACCAGCATGGTGAACAAACCCATTTGAGTCCTACACCTCAAGCCCATATTGTGCTTACATTGACCCCACCATGAAATCTTGGCTTGGCAGTAATAAAATATATGTTCGCATGATACTGATGTCATAACATAGTATTTATTGTTCATGCTGTCCATGTGAGATGGACAAAAGTGCAGTGAGTATGAGTTTGTTACCGTATGTCTTTCTCTTGGGAAATAGGTCCTCAAAGAGTCCAATTACAAGCAAGCGGATCGCCAACATCATCGAGTACATGACCTTCGAGGTGCACAATTACGCAGCTCGGGGTTTGTACGAAGAACACAAGTTCCTGTTCACCCTGCTGCTCACACTCAAGATCGATATGCAGAGCAACAGGGTCAAACACGAAGAGTTTCTGACCCTCATTAAAGGTCAGAAAGCTTCCCAAGTCTCTCTCACAGTTTTTTCTTTTTTTCTGGGATGGTCAAAATATTTTTCCCTCTTCTTCTTTCCTTTCTTTGTTTTCTAGGATCTTTAGTAAGAGAGTAATCAGTCTACCAATATTTTTGGACAATAGTTGGACAATATATAAGTCTATATGACTTTCTGCTGAATTTTACAGTACATCTCAAATCCAAGTTCAGACACAGTTTTTAAATTACACTAATGGATATATAAATCCATTATTAATTGGATACAGAGAGAGGTGTTAAGGCCGTCTGTTGGAGCAGCAGGTTCAGGCAGAGCTGAACAGCAGGAACACATCAGGGCTAGGATTCTGAAGCTATTAGTGTGCTTTGAATGAAGCACAGAGGTGCCTGTGACACTCTGTGAGGTTGATTTCCAGTACATATTATGATTTACAAGGCTGATGCAGTACATTGTGTGGTGCTTCCATAGATTGAGACATAAGTGTAGCCACATCTTTGGAAAAAATGTGGGTTAACTATAATATGTGTTATATGTCAAAAGTATTTAATATGAGACTGGGGTGAGAATCACAAACTATGAAAAGCTATATACCATATTTAACTTGTGTTGTTACCATGCAAACCTGGAAAACATAGCAACATTCACGTGATATATAAAAGAATAATATACATGGACACAGGCATGCATGTTTGCAGTGTTTGCATAGACTAGAAATGGGTTCTCTAGGAGCATTCTGTAGAATTTAACCACACAAATAGCACTATTGTTCAAATTATTTCTTTATAAATTGTTTAACAAACAGTTTTTCCTGAAAAAATTAGTAGAAATAATTCTGATGTATGCCAAATATGCTGTTTGTTCTTGATTGATATAATTCATTTACAACAAATTCATGCATTCAGACAGTATAATATGGTCTTTGGTACACTGAGATTTCAAACCATTTCAAAACTGTCATTTGGGTCTGCATTTTATGGATGAACTAATGGATACAATCACAGAGACAGACAGCGTTCATGACACCTTCAGACTATGGATGACCACTGAGGTTCACAGACACTTTCCTATCACTCTCCTGCAATAAAGAGAATAAGGAGAGAGCAGACAGTGTATTTGTCTTTAGAAGCTTTTATGAATACCTTTTTTTCTGGGTAACATGCTTTCCAAAATCATATTTAATGGCTCTTTGCAATTTGTGATCTGTACATGTTGTTCCAAGGGAGTCCTTTGATGAACTACTATGTGATTATCATGCTGGTTCATGTGGTTTTGCTTCGAAAAAAGCATCAGATCCGGAATTTAATCTCTGAGAGATCAGGTAGCCTTGTGGTCAGAGAAGTGGCCCATTACCTAGAAGGTCGATTTTATTCCCCGAACTAGCAGCGCACGTCAAGCCAGTTAATACCATTCTGCTCTTTAATGCACTCTTGTGAGAGCCACTTCCACCCTTTGCTGCACTGTAGTTTGTCACATTCTGTTTCAATAAAATTAGCTCTTCTTGAGATCATAGCAAGATATTGTATTTGCTATAAGAGGTTCAAGTTTGGTGTTCCAAGAACAGAGAAGAACTTCTTTGTTTAGGCTAGATGATTGTAAGAAAAGGTTTTTTTTTTTTTTAATCCAAAATAGGTAAAATTTTTAGGTAAAAGGTATTTTAGTTAACTATTCAAAACAAAGCAAGATTAAACCCAAAGCTCAATAAATAACAGGTATAACAAGAATAGACAATATGTGAATTCAGTAGTGTAAATGATATCAGTATAGGACATTGGGAATTGGGAATGCACTTTTTGTTGTTGTTTTGTTCTTATAATTATGTTAATGGTTATTATAATATTATTATAATTATGGTTAGAATGATATTATTCAGTAGGAATTTCATTCCCTTGCTAGTATACTATTCTGAACATAGTCAACAAAATGCAATAATAGATTCAATAAACAAAAACACATGCAAACAAATAAATAAATAAAACATCATAGCAGGAAGCACTGAATGTGATATGTTTTCATGATGTGGCCTAGGAGGTGCTTCACTGGACCTGAAGGCCTGTCCACCCAAAGCTGCAAAGTGGATCCTGGACATAACATGGCTTAACCTGGTTGAGCTGAGCAAGCTGTGGCAGTTCTCTGACATTCTAGATCAGGTGTGTGGTCACACTTATACACACATGGTTTCTTAAAGGATCAGACACACGGAAGACACAAACATGCGCAGAGTATCTGTCGCTTTGAGCTCCCGTTCCTCATTAAAGCTATCTCACTGCTTCCGCTTTGCAGTAAACAAGTCAATATTTGATTCATCTTGTCTGCACACACACAGGCATAAATACATTCCGAGCCACTCACACTGATGGCTGATTGGCAGGCCATGACTGCCCAAGGGAACTTCATGCTCAATGCAGTGTGAAATGAGCTCACTTTGGCAAACTCTAAATCAATTACTTGTGGCTGAAAGAAATCAGATTAAAAGGCTTTTGTTTAATTAACCATTTCTGGAGCACTGCAACTACAGTAATACTGCTGATCCACACACAAGTCTGCATTATACAATTACATGTCATAACACACCAGAAATTCATTCTTGTCTCATTGTGTTCAGTGTTTGTCTTTGAATGAGTTTAAATTAGACAAACCATTCAGAATATTTTTATTTTGTGTGTAGTTTATTGAGCCATTTCATTGTATCAGGATCATTTACTTTTGTGTACATGTGAATTAACAGATTGCGCGTCATGAGAAACAGTGGAAGAGCTGGTTTGATCGAGAAGCACCAGAAGAAGAACCAATCCCAAATGCATATGATCAGGCTTTGGATTGTTTCAGGCGATTGCTTCTGATTCGATCCTGGTGTCCAGATCGAACCATTGCTCAGGTATGATTGTAATCTTAATTGTTGTGTTACGATGTGTTAAGATATTTTTTTATTACCGTAATGGAGGTTTTTACCTCCGCTATCACTTTCAATTGACTTTCAGCTCATTTAGGGCTTAAAAGACCATTATCCCTATTGATGTGATAGTGGCTGCATTTTCGGATGAGAGCAAAACTTTAACTGAATTGAACTGGAAAAATATAGTCATCAGTAGAGCTGCCTTTGAACTAGTTTCACAATTGATTAACAACTATAGCACTGCTACTGAACTGAATCAAATTTGAACTAAACTGAGCTGAATAAATTTCACTATGAGTTTAATTTAATTTAATTCATCAGACTAATTACTTGTTTTTTCTATTGTGTAATTGAAAGGCACGAAAGTATATCATGCACTCAATGGGGGAGAGATATGCTGAAGGAGTTATTCTGGACTTGGAGAAGACCTGGGAGGAGTCCGACACTCGCACTCCTCTCATCTGCTTTCTGTCCATGGGTTCAGACCCGACGGACTCAATTATAGCCCTTGGTAAACGACAGAGAATTGAAACTCGCTACGTCTCAATGGGTCAAGGGCAGGAAGTTCATGCACGCAAACTTCTGCAGCACTCCATGGCTAATGTATGTACATACTGAACCATTGTTTATGTTGCTCCTATCCAAACTGAATACTATATATACAGAAACAATGATATGCCATTCCTTGGCTGTTTACCCCCAAAATTGTTTCTTTTTATTTTTTTCTATTAGGGAGGCTGGGCTTTACTTCAAAACTGTCATTTGGGTCTGCATTTTATGG
>JAUMHP010000244.1:243029-272625 GCA_032361065.1 Enteromius trimaculatus | reverse complement strand
CTTGACTACAGAGACCGTCTCTGCATTTGATAAATAAAGTTTAATTCTCGTCATTATACATTACCATCACTCTGTTCAGAGTGATAATGTTCAGTGCTTTGCTACAATCTGTATTGTTAAAAGAGCTATAGAAATAAAAGTGACTTGACTGATTGATTGATTGATCGATTGATTATATGAATGACAGTGTTTGACCTGCTCGTAGATGTGAAAAGATGTGAGCCTGTAGTTTAGTGCAGATTCCAGCTATTAAAATCAAAGCTTGTAATAAAAGGTGTGTTTTAAAGTAACATCTACGGTTCTCAATGATCTGCAGGATTTGAGAGTCTGTCAGGTTTAAGCGCTGAAGATCATGTCACGCTCAGCATCATCCACCGATACCTGGACTTCAAGGTGAGTCACCAACTGCTTTCAATTGAAAGCAGCTAAAACTGCTAGCTAAATGTCATCATGACATCATAATGGCAAATTCACTGATCTACAGCATATGAAGATGAATATAGATCAGTGTGCTGATGAGAACACAGATAAGGTGTGTCCAAGAAGTTGCTATATTTGTCCCTAAACTTTTAAAATCTCAAAAGTGGGGAGGAAGTCACTAATCTAGCTACAAAATAGCTAAACTGAGAACACTGGGTCTCATTCACTAGTAATTGCGTACGTTTTTTGTATTTATACACACATTTGAACTTCTCACGAAAACTCCTAATTCACAGTTGCTACCCTAGGCTGTAGCAACCCCCCACCCCCCACCGGTGTCATATTTTCGGTCACACATTGTATATGTCTATATAATTCGACTCTGTTAATATCTTTGTTCAACTGTGGCGTGAGTGACGTGCGTCTGCCGTTTATATACTGAAGGCGGATTTGCCTCACCCAATCAGCGTCCGCTTATTTAAATGTTTATTTTAATCCAATGGATATTAAGTTTTTTCTTTCTTTTGACCAATTGGCTGAAGCCATATAAAGCCTGTGCATTGATCCGGCCGTGCACACATGAGTTTGTTCTTAAACTCGTTCTTCTGTTTGTTAATCTGGAGTCTTCTAAATGAGCACCCACGTGCACTAATTTAGTTATTTGCATAAAACACGCCCAAACCAGCTCCATATAAGGGCTTTCCGCAAAGTGTGTCATGCCTCCAAACACAAGGTGAGACACAATAATCATCCGCCTTGTAAATAACATATTGATTATATTTCTTATTATAAATATCTCGCCGCTACCTCTCGCACCCTTGGCGGGATCATTGCCCGAATTCTCCAAGCTTTGTCCTGATGTTTGGGGGCAGTCGTGGCCTAACAGATAGGGAGTTGGACTTGTAACCCAAAGGTTGTGGAAACCATACCTGGCCACATGTCACGTCCTTATATTATTTATTGTTTATACATGATTATAAGACCCTGGGCGTACATGATTATTGTACATGTAATATGAGTTGTTCAATACATTTTAGTAGCAAAGTTTTTGATAAATCATGATTTATTCATGAAAACGCACATTTCAAAATTTAAAAAAATTTGTGCATACACATGTTTAGTGAATGAGACCCACTGAGTCCATTGATGTGTGTGTGTGTGTGTGTGTGTGTGAGAGAGAGTGTGTGTATGTGTGTGTGTGAGTATGTGTTATGATCGACTGACAAACTCAAATCTGACTGGCTAAAGAGTACGAGTGTCTCTCATTGGAGGAGTTCGCTGCCAGGAAAGTCTTAAAAATACACACATTCACAGCCCATGATACACCTGTGAATTTTAAAGATTTTAAATGTTTGTACACAGTACATCTGTGAATTGTGTTTTGCATTTGTGAAATGTATTTTATATATAAAACAAATATTATTTTGTGCATGTAAGTTGGTTTTATGAATATATCTTTTTTTGTGCACATGAATTATTTCTCATGGAAGTGAATTATATGCATGTGATTATCATGTCTTCTGTGTGAGTTATTAATGAGATCATTCTGATTCCATAGAAACGCTAGTGTTAATGTGGATCGTTTTCATTCTAAAACGCTGTTATAAAACTGAAATGCACTCGAGAAAACAGGGCCTAGGACTGCACTGGCTGATCTCGCCTGAGAAATAATCAAACTAAATAGCCTACACTTTTTATAACCCTATTTCAGCAAAAGAACAATATTTATTACACAGGTGTTGTCAGATTTCATTGGTGGTTTCAAATATGAAATGTAATTGTAATTGTAATATGTAATTCCATGATCCAGCTTCTTCTGCAGAAGTGAGTGTAAGGGCTTTTATGAATAATAATGTGCTTGTTAGGCAGTTTCGCAGCTGAAGTTTACAGGCTGCTCATCACTCAACGGAAGAAAGGGGCGGAGTCAGCAGAGCTCATTAGCATTTTAAGTAACATGGACTAGAATGGCTTGATAAAAACAGAGCTGATTTTAAAAGAGCGAAGGTGTTTTACACAAGCATTGAGAAATTGCTCACGATCACGAAGTCTTCTCACGATCCGACAGAACATGAAGTGAGCGGGTGTAAGCAGCCCTCAGTGACAGACACTCTGACCCAGCGATGCTCTTCTGTAGGTGTGTGAGGTTGTGCAGGAGCTCCGGAGCGAGGCGGATGATGAAGCGGCACTGACCAGTCTGCTGCAGGTCAGGGAAGACACAGCCCAGAGCGTGCGGTCACTGCAGCAAAGCATTCTGGGCCGGCGGCAACAGGAGGAGCTGCAGGAGGAGCAGAGGCTGTATTCACAGGTAAAGCGTCCTGCCGGCCGTCTGCTCTGTATGAGAAGAGATGACTGACTGACCGCTGTGATTGTGTTCTAGATCCGCTTCACTCACAAGCAAAGAGAGATCGCAGCAGACGCCTGGAGGAGCTACGTCACCAGGACCTCCAACTACAGCATCCTGAAGGTCTGAGCTGTCCACTCTCATCCCCTTTATTCTCTTCTGACCACCTGTGCATTAACTCTCTTGTGTTCGGCAGGAGTTCAGACGTCTTCGGGAGAAGTGGAGCACCGGCGAACACGATGAGCCGTCAGACCACGAGACCAATAAACCAGCGCCAGACACTGTATAGAGAGAGTATAGCACACTCAGCGTGTTTATTAGCACATATATGCACTGCTGTTCAAACGCCTGCCATCGCTACAGTTCAACAAACCATGATATATTTGGATGAACTATGCTTTTAACCAGCATTAGCATGCTAGTGATCACTGCTGAACCAATGAGCTAACACGACTTACAGGAATGAGGACCGGATCAAAGCCAAATATGAACGCTGAATGTTAGCATTTAGATAATAGCTAATAAAGTAAGATGTGATAGCGAGAACGCAGCTGTGTGTTTATTAAAGGTTTCTTAAGTTCAGACACAGAAGCTTTTCTAACTAAAGAAAGCTTTATCTTTAACTCTTTGTTGGAAAACACAAGAGTATTAATTTTACTAATACAAAAAAATATTCAAGCACAAAAAACAAGCAAAAACGCTGACGGGAAATGAATGGCGTTTTAATTCAGTCATGAACAGACACTGCCTTTCTCTACAAGCTGATGAAGACCTTTCTCAAGAATATGTGATCCTGACTGAGAGGAAAACACGACAGAAAGAGCGACACCCAGCGAGAAAACTGCATTTCAAATAGTCATTTAAAAAGTCAAAGGCTTAATTATTCTACATTCACTTTATTCACTTCCTCTTATTATTTTTCCAAATTAAACACGTCCGCGCGGGAAAGATTTCGCGTCTTTAAGAGTATCTCTTTCAGACGGAGATTGTTTTACTGTGTGTTTTACTGAGGCTTCCGCTCGCACATCACTGCTATTCGCGCCATTATTGAACACGTTATCAATTATTTTGTGCTTGAAATGAAAGCAGAAAACAGAGCGCGTGAAAGAAGGGACAGGATCACAGTGTGTGTGTGTGTGTGATCTCGTGCTGTCCTGCTCAAACATCGCGATAGAGTCTTGCTGGAGTTGAAGTTTGTGCGGTTTCTGGAGTGTGTGTGTGTGTGTGTGTGTGTGTGTGTGTCAGTGAGGATGATGAAGGTGCTGCTGCTGCTGCTGGGCTTCTGCTCTGGACCGGTGTTCTGTGAACACAATCAGTCAGCTCGTCACGACCAGAGAGTTTTTCCAGTCCTGTCCATTAATTATGATTATGTTCAGATGCCGTTCGAGGTCTCGCTGTGGATTCTGCTCGCGTCCCTCATGAAGCTGGGTGAGAACCACAATCACATCCATATTACAGTGCAGCTGGTGATTATTACTGCAGCTGATCATTACAGTAATGATATGAATGTTTGTGTTTCTGAACTTCTGATCATACACACCAGCGTTTCTCTTTCTCTCTGACTTCATCACGAGTTTATCAGAGACTGCAGCTGCTCTGAACTGAGTGTGTGTGACGAGATAGTGATGACACACACACCTAAACAGTCTTTTCTTCAAAACGGTCTCTTTTACCCACTTGACAGCAAGAAGATTTGAATTTTTAAAATATAAAAAATATTTAATCTGATCACTCATTACTTTGTATATTGTAATAAGTACAGGTCAGAATAAATATGTTGTTTTATTTTTCAAATATATCAGTATATATCATTGTTCTTAGGACTCTCCATAGACGTAATGGTGTTTCTACTGTACAGACTGTATGTGGTATTGTCCTAAATCTAAATTTAGATGATGATATCTTTGATACTTCTTAAGTTACAGGCACGCACACGCTTTGGAAATATTAGTATTTTTGGCACATTTGTGTTTTAAACAAGATACCTTTCAAGTTTCAACAAAACGTGTGTGTCAGGCTTCCACCTGATCCCGCGTCTGTCAGCTGTGGTCCCGGAGAGCTGTCTTCTGATCGTAGTCGGGCTGCTGGTGGGTGGGTTGATCCGAGTGATGGGCAAGAGGCCGCCGGTGCTGGACTCTCAGCTCTTCTTCCTGTGCCTGCTGCCGCCCATTATCCTGGACGCCGGCTACTTCCTGCCCCTGCGCCCTTTCACTGAGAACGCTGGCTCCATCCTGGCCTTCGCTGTGCTGGGCACGCTGTGGAACACCTTCTTCACCGGCGCTCTGCTGTACGTGTGCCGCCCGGCCGCCCTGGGGCTGCTGCCCTGCCTGCTGTTCGGCTCCATCGTGTCAGCCGTGGACCCGGTGGCCGTCCTGGCCGTCTTCGAGGAGATCCACATCAATGAGCTGCTGCACATCCTGGTGTTCGGAGAGTCTCTGCTCAACGACGCCGTGACCGTGGTGAGATGCTAAACCATCAGCTAGCACTACTAATACTTACTATGATACCATCACTTTAAATTGAGATTTACACAGCATCTGAATAAATCTCTCCATTGATATATGGTTTGGTAGGATAGGACAATATTTGTCTGAGATACAACTATTTGCAAAAATAAAATCTTCTTTAAAGTTGTCCATATGAAGTTTTTAGCAATGCATATTACTAAACAGAAATTAGATTTAGATATATAAATGAATATATATGTATATATATATATACACGGTAGGAAATTTACTAAATATGTTTTTGGAGCATGATTTTTTCTTAATATCTGACTCTCGGCATAAAAGAAAAATCTATCATTTGGACCCATACAATGTATTATTGGATATTGCTACTCTGTATATATTCTGTTTATTGTGTAGTGTGTATATTTATTATATTACACACACATTAGGGCTGTCAAAATGACTGAAAAACTACATTTGCATTTTCTACTTCAATATTTTCAAAATTCTAATTTTCTTTGAACTTAAAAGGCATCATTTCCCTTAGGGGGTCTTCTCTCCTGACACCACCAGAGGGCGCATCGAGAAAATATGATGCATGGTTCTTCAAATCGTTATAAAAAAAGGCATATTGTTTCAAACATTTTTATAAACCATATATAATTAATAAAGTTGTTTAAACAATTAGAAAAAAAACAACAGCACTGTTAACAGTCATTATTATTTGTTATATTTAAGTAAATACTCAGTGTGTTTAACTTTCAAATGGAAAGATTTTATGCATTTTGGCCACAGGAAACAAAGGACAGTGTTTTTAATTGTTTTTGCAGATCTGTGTGAATGAGGATTATTTTCATAAAGTAAGGGTTAGGGTAGCAAATTAATTTTTTTAAGTTAACAATCGTTAAATGATTAATCGCATCCAAAATAAAGGTTTCTGTTTCTATAAAATGTTTGTGTATATTTATATATTTAATAGGCCTTTATATAAAAGCACACACATACAGTATATGTTTTTACATTTATATATTAATATTCATCAAATTGATGTTATATTTAAATTAATTAAATATTTTTTTCTTAAATATATCCACGAATGTGTTTGTATTTATATATTGATATACTGCTTTATGAAAGTAAATGAAAGGTGTGGAGGTGGTTGTTGATGTTTCTGTGTGTTTCCTTCAGGTCCTGTATCACCTGTTCGAGGAGTTTGCACACGCGGGCGAGGTGACGGCGGGTGACGTGTTTCTGGGTGTGGTGTGTTTTTTGGTGGTGGCTCTGGGTGGAGTGCTGGTGGGTGGTGTGTATGGAGTGCTGGCGGCTTTCACGTCACGCTTCACGGCGCACACGCGTGTGATCGAGCCCCTGTTCGTCTTCCTCTACAGCTACATGGCCTACCTGTCGGCTGAAGTCTTCCACCTGTCCGGCATCATGGCGTGAGTCCCAGACGCTAGTGCTCTTAAACCTGATTACTTTATCATGGGTTTCTCAAATCACCAACGAGGATGAGTGTTGGAGGAGCTCAGAGGAAGAAAGTTACTGCATGTCACGTATCTCAGGGGTTAACAGTAATAAATGCTGGTTAGATTGTTTAATTGTCCTCATTTGTAAGTCACTCGCTTGTAAGAATAAAAGCGTCTGCTAAACTACTTTATTTAAAATGTGTTATTCTGTAAAAAAGTAAAAAAACCTTCGTAGGAGGGACAGAAAAGGAAACAGGAAGTATCGTGTTCCTATGCCAACACATGCACTCTCACACTTCTTAAATGAAGGAGAAGTATTTATAAATGTGCTCAGTAATTTGAAATAAAAAAGCTTTTATTTTGTTCAGTGTTTGAGGAGCATATGTACAACAGACATCTGTTAGAGGAGTATCTGTTTTTACCAGAGACACCACTGCGCTTGTGTTCACATCCTCTTTCACTCACAGCTCTTTTCACCTTGCTGTATCAATTCATTTAAAGGTACTGTATGTAGGATTGACACCCAGTGGTTGAACTAGGTATTGCAGTTCAAATTCAAAATATTGGAGATGGGTTTTTTTACCTGTCCCCTCCTACTCAGACGCACACGCAGGTTGCCAAATCGAAGACAGCAACTAGAACGAGCGCAATGCCGATGAAATGCACTGTGTTTATGCAGAGCAGGCAACCTGGATGACGAAACGCTACTGACTTTGTGATTGGGAGATAGATTGAGGGTGGAGCTTCAGACCAAAACAAAACATGACAACATAAACATCAGCTGAGGGCTGCAACTGCGCTTTTTAAACGAGAATATTCAGGCTGTACTACTGCTGTCAGCGACGTGTCAGGGTGCCAACAAAGCCGGATCGGACTGTTTTGGTTTTGTCAGCTATCATCATTGTACAGAGGCTTGCTTAAATGAAATCAATAAGAAAAAGTGATATTTTTGGCAGTTGTAATGGCCCTTCCTGACCATACAGGAAGTGAACGCGTTTCTGTCTCTGCCCTCACTGCATTAGTGTTACTTATTTGAGAAAGTAGCTCAGATATTTTCTTGTAAATTGAAAAAGTGGTCCAAGTATGTGGTCCTGTTTGTTTGTTGGCAGGCTGATCGCGTGTGGCGTGGTCATGCGGCCCTATGTCGAGGCCAACATCTCCCACAAATCCTACACCACCATCAAGTACTTCCTGAAGATGTGGAGCAGCGTTAGTGAGACATTGATCTTCATCTTCCTGGGCGTGTCGACGGTGGCCGGGCCACATGCCTGGAACTGGACCTTTGTGACCGTCACCATTGTCCTGTGTCTGCTGTCTAGGGTTCTGGGTGAGACGAATAACAGAAGAACCGTGAACACTATTCTTCACTATTCTGTGTATTCTTCATGTGTGTTTGTCTGTCTGTCCTGCAGGTGTGGTTGGCTTGACCTTCATCATTAATAAATACCGTATGGTGAAGCTGAGCGGTAAGGATCAGTTCATCGTGGCGTACGGAGGATTGAGGGGCGCCATTGCCTTCTCATTAGCGTTTCTGCTGTCCAGCGATGACTTTCCCATGAAGGACATGTTCCTGACGGCCATCATCACTGTCATTTTCTTCACCGTGTTCGTGCAGGTGAGAGAATCCGCTGAAGGATGTTAATTGTGTTTCTGAACCGAAAGCCAGTGTTGTCCTGTGTTTTAGGGAATGACCATTCGGCCACTCGTTGACCTTCTGGCTGTGAAGAAGAGGAAGGAAAGTAAATGCTCAATAAATGAGGAGATTCACACTCAGGTGACGAGCTGATGTCAAACACGCTGCAGAGACGTCTCTGCTGTCCGACGCTGATGCTGTTCTGTGTCTCTGTAGGTTATGGAGCATCTCCTGGCTGGAATCGAGGGTGTGTGCGGACACTATGGTCATCATCACTGGAGAGACAAGTGCGTTTCAGAGCTGCAAATCCCATCATCCTTTACTTCCCAAACCCATGACGGGACACTAGGAGTGCAATAATATCAATATGGCGTTATTGAAAAAATGTCAAAAGTGTAGCTTTAAAAAAAAAAATTAAAACTTAAAAAAACAAAAACACTTTTGAAAGTGTTTGATATTAAAATAAAAGCTTAACGTGCCGTCTGAACTACTAACAGCTAGCGTTTAAGTGTAGTAAGTGTAGATATTAGAAAAGTATTCTAGTTGCGTTACTGTAGTGTAAATTTACTTTTTTTTTTTACAGTTTTACAGTGTAAATGTTTTACAGCATTTTGCTGCTAATTATTGCTATTGATTGTTGTTATTATTTTTATATTTTAATTTATTTTGCTTCCTAAAACACCAGTGTGAATGTAATTTAGACAAGTATATCACAGCATATCAAAGAATAATAAGAGGGTTGAGTCCCTTTTAAAGTTCAGGTACAGGTCAAGCTTTAAATTTAACTTTAAAATGTACAAAATTTTTATATTTTCCCAAATGTTTTATTTGTTCTTTTTTAGATATATCAATATACAGATTGTGTTGTAGACTTTATATTTCAATAAGATGATATAGTTATATAGTCATATTCCTACAGGAGACGTTGAGCTGAATTTTCACATACGCAACCAAACATTCTCCGTAAAATCAATTTGCATAATTGATCATTTCTTATCCAGTGTGAAAACATGCATAGAAACAGTGATGCAAACACATGTACTGAGCACATTTCCTGATACGCATTAAAGCTGAACTGACTTTGTGCCAGCAGATCATGTGACTGGACCTAAAGTGATAATTCTGATAATTCTAGTTATCATATAATCATGACTGTGTTAACAAACATCAGTCAAACTCCCAATTTCCCTTAATTTCTATTTTTCATCTTAAAGATCATGTGTTTTTTCAGTGGAAGTCTTGCCGCTCAGACGGGTTTGAAGGATGTGATGAGGGTAAACGCTGCTGCTGTTGTAAATCTTTGCTGGTAATGCTCTGTTTATTCACAGGCTGAACCGCTTTAATAAGCGCTACATCAAACGCTGTCTGATTGGTGGAGAACGATCTCAGGAGCCACAGCTCGTCTCCTTCTACAACAAGATGGAGCTCAAACAGGCCTTGATGCTGCTGGAGAGCAACAGCTCGGCCAACCTGAGCACAGTGACTGCAGCCGCACCGTGAGACACACACGCACACACACACACATGTAGTGTGTCCATGTGTTCTGGGGTCTCTTCATAGGTGTAATGGTGTTTCTACTGTACAGACTGTATGTGGTATTGTCCTACACTGACCTACACCTAAACCTACCCCTTACAGGAAACACTACACACTTTTCTCAATGACTCAATTTTCAGCTTTTCATTATTAAATGGAGAGACGTCATTGTCTAGATCAGCTCAGTTTCAATCGGATCTTTGTAACGCGTGTGTGTGTGTGTGTGTAGACGACAGCGCAGCCGGAAAACACTCAACATTTCTAAAGAACGGGAAGAAGAAATCAGGAAGATTCTGCGAGCAAACCTGCAAAAGACACAACAGAGAGTGAGACGCTCACACACACTCATCCTTCCACAAATGAAGATCTTAAACAGTCATAAATCACAACAGAAAGTCTTACATTCTTAGAATCATGGTATTAAATGCTGCATTAAAGGGTTAGTTCACCCAAAAATGAAAATTGTGTCATTAATTACTCTCCCTCGTGTCGTTCCAAACCAATAAGACCTTAATTTATCTTCAGAACAATAATGAGGATATTTCTGATGATAACAGAGAGCTATCTGTCCCTCCATAGACAGCAACACAACTCAAATGATCCCAGAAACAATTTAGTTTTGTTTCCTTTGTGCAAAAAAGTGTATTCTTTTAACGTTTTACTGTGTTTCTGGGTCTGGATAATTTCAGTTGTGATCCATGGAGAGTCAGATAGCTCTCTGATGTCATCAAAAACATCTTAATTAGTGTTCTGTAGATGAACGAATGGGTTTGGAACGACATGAGGGAGAGTAATTTTTGGGTGAACTATACCTTTAACTGAAAAAAGGAAAGAAAAAACAATCTCTTCATCAATATTTGCATCTTGCTATCCAAAAAATATCTAAACGTCCTTAAATCTACATAAATTTACTGGAGATGAACACATGAAGTCTTCATTTCTGAGAAACTGAACAAGATCAAGAGTTCAAGAACAAATATTTGTCAATGGAGTTAGAAAAATAAATTACATTTAAAAGCAAATATTTTTCAGTCTCCACTGCCAGATATTTGTATCAGTTTATTATCAGGTTATTTCCATATTCTAATTAATTTAAAATGTTAATTTAGTTATTAAAATGTTACTTTCATAGAGTTGCTAACTGAACTCATTGTGTTTCCTAGCCTTTGAGAGTGTATTGTAGTTCTGTTTTGAGTTTATTGTTGAATTGTGTGTGTGTGTGTTAGTTGCGCTCATACAGCCGGCACACACTGATGCCTGACGCCGAGGACGTCTGGAGCGAGACACGTCTGAAGAAGAAGCATGAGGAGATGGAGAGACGGGTGAGTGACGGAAGAACACCAGATCCATAAAACCATCTTGAGCATGAACCTCTGGAAAACTCCCACAGCAAGCGTTATGTTCGTAAACGCACACATTTGACAATTCTTTAGTACTTCTGTGTGACAGATACTAGCTCAGACATTTCAGAATTATTAAAATAACAGTGAAAACATGATTTTACCCAATACTGTACTAAGTGTCTTACAATTATAGGTTATATTATACTACAATAGTTTAGTAGTATGCTGTAGCATTCACTAACCTGATTCCAAAGCAGTTGGGACACTGTAAAAATTGTTAATAGAAAAGGAATACAATCATTTACAAATATCATAAACTTATATTTTATTTAGAATATAATATAGATAACATATCAAATGCTGAAAGTGAGACATTTGGAAATGTCAAGCCAAATATTGTTTTGGATTTCAAGACAGCGACACATTCCAAAAAAGTTGGGACAGGTAGCAATAAGAGGCTGGAAAAGTCAGATGGACATATAAGGAAAAGCTGGAGGACCAATTTACCACTTATTAGGTCAAATGGCAACATGATTGGGTATAAAATGAGCTTCTCAGTGTGGCAGTGTCTCTTAGAGGGCAGAGGATCACCAATTTTCCCAATGCTGCACCAAAAAATAGTGAAGCAATATCAGAAAGGAGTTTCTCAGCAAAAAAATTACAAAGAGTTTGAAGTCATCACCATCTACAGTGTATAATATCATCCAGAGATTTAGAGAATCTGGAACAATCTCTGTGTGTAAGGGTCAATGTTGGAAAACCATACTGGATGCCCGTGATCTTCAGGCCCTCAGACGGCCCTGCATCACACAGGAATGCTACTGTAGTGGAAATCACAAGATGGGCTCTGGACTACTTCCAGAAAACATTGTCGGTGAACACAATCCGTGCCATTCGCCACTGCTGGCTAAAAGTCTATAGGTCAAAGAAGACATATTTAAACATGATCCAGAAGCGCATGTGTTCTCCCTGAACCAAGGCTGTGGCAAATTGGAAAACTCTATTGTGGTCAGACGAATCAAAATTTGAAGTTCTTTTTGGAAATCCGGGACGCCATGTCATCCGGACTAAAGAGGACAAGGACAAACCCAGTTGTTATCAGCGCTCAGTTCAGAAGCCTGCGTCTCTGATGGTATGGGGTTGCATGAGTGCGTGTGGCATGGGCAGCTTGCACATCTGGAAAGGCACCATCAATGCTGAAAGGTATATCCAAGTTCTAGAACAACATCTGCATTTTCTTACATGACAATGCCAGACCACATACTGCATCCATTACAACATTATGGACGCGTAGAAAAGGAACCAGGTACTGAAATGGCCAACCTTCAGTCCAGATCTTTCACCCATAGAAAACATTTGATGCATAATAAAGATGGACAAAGAAGACCTAAGACAGTTGAGCAGCTAGAAGACTGCATTGGACACGAATGGGACAACATTCCTATTCCTAAATTTGAGCAACTTGTCTCCTCAGTCCCCAGACGATTGCAGACTGTTGTAAAAAGAAGAGGGGATGCCTCACAGTGGTAAACATGGCCTTGTCCCAACTTTTTTGAAATGTGTTGATGCCATGAAATTTTAAATCAACTTATTTTTCCCTTAAAATGATACATTTTCTCAATTTAAACATTTGACATGTAATTTTTCTTCTATAATGAATAAAATCTTGAAATTTGGAGCTTCCACATCATTGCACTCAGATTTTATTCAAAATTTGTACAGTGTCCTAACTTTTTCGTGTTTGTATAATATACACAGCATAATGACGCTGATGACCAATCTCTGTGTTGTTCTATTTAGAGCGCTGCTGAATAAAGAAATCCTGATGAAGGTTCATTGTTTTGTTTAGTCGGTGTAGATTCAGCGCAGCTTCACTGACAAGAGTTACAGGGATAATGCATCTATGGTTCACTCTATGTGTGTGTCTGTGTGTGTGACGCTCACAGATGAGCCACTTCTTGACGGTTCCTGCTCCTCCGGTGAGAAGGCTGGAGTCAGGAGAGAGTCTCAGATCCGACTCCTTCTCGGACCGTGTCAGTGCTGGAGATGAGAGCGTCAGACGGAAGCCCAGTGTGGTCAAGTTCTCTCTGGAGGAGGAGAAGCCTCGTCGAGGTCTGAGCGAGCCAGGTCCAGAGCATCTTCTGGAGGAGGACGAGGAGCTCATCCATCACAGACCCTGAGGAGCAGTGCTGCTGGAACATGATCAAACTCTGGCTTCCGTGTGTGTGAGAGACTCCAGTGCTCTCTGAGGTCCTGTGTTTTTTCTGCTGTGAGCGTTATCTATTCTAGATGAAGAAGCTCGAATGTAAGAGTTTTTGAGAAGATCTGAAGACCATCCAGTGCTTCTGTGAATGATAACGATTGTCTTGTGCTGTTAAAGATGTCTTTTCATTTATTTATTCTGCTGTTCACAAGTTAGGGGACTTTTACATTTTGTATTTTTTTTTTTTTATCAAGGATGCATTAAATGAATCAAAAGTGACATTACAACAGATTTCTATTTCAAATAAATGCTTCCTGAAAATAAAATGTATTACAGTTTCCACAAAACTATCATTCAGCTCAACTGTGTTCAGCACTGATGATAATCAGAAGTGTGTCTCGAGCAGTAAATCAGTATATTATTATGATTTCTGAAGATGACACTGAAGACTGGAGTAATGATGCTTAACATCACAGAAATACACTTCAACACGGATTCACACAGAACACAGCTGCTTCAAACTGTTATAATATGTCACTATTTGAACTGTATTTTTGGTCAAATGCAGCAAAACAGATTTCACTAACCCCAAGGCTTCGAGTCCTATCTGCTCTGTCTTCAGGGAGTAGTGATGTGTTTCTGGAGTTACAGACACGTTTACTGTGTTTCAGAGTAATGTGTGTGTATGAAAACACTCTTCTGAGACTGAAGCATCGCTGTGGAGACTCAAACACTCAGATCTCCTGAGACTCGTTAGCTAAATCTTCACAAACACAGTAACGAAGCTCAGTTTTAGAGCTGGAGCTTGATGCTGGAGGATGGCTGTGGATTTCAGTGGAAGCTGGAAGCTCTACGAGCAGGAGAACGCAGAGGAGTTCCTCAGAGCCGTCTGTGAGTCACATCACTTCATACTGGAAGATTTACAAACACAAATAATGTTCTTCCTCAGTGTTTCAGTCTTGTTTTCCAGTGCAAATATCTTAACATGAGTGTTTGATGAGCACAATAACCAGATCTTCTTTACTGTATCAAAATTGATTGAGAAACTATCTGCTAATGGGATTCAGAACAGTAATCATGTTGTCTTAAAGTTGGGTTTAATTAATCAGTTGGCAGATGTTTTTTACGCTCGCCTAATTTTGATGCCTTTTTCAAAAAACAAAACTTAATTTTAAGCTATTTTGTTCCTGTAATAAAAGTATGTTGATTTAGGAGTGTTTAGATGCGTTAAATGCTGAGGTATCTGTATTTGTCAGTGTTTCAGTACTTGGCTAGTTTTTCTCTGGTTTATTCCTGTAAATGTTCTTAATGTCTTTTCTGAGCAGCTGCTCCAGCGATTTACATTAAAATGATGAATGAAGTCAAACCTCTGACCACCATTCAGCAGAATGGAGATGAGTTCATCATCTGTGTGAAAACTCCTCTGAGGAGCAACACAAACAGCTTTACTATCGGCACTGAGAGCGAGTTCAACACCATGGACGGCCAGAAGATCAAGGTGATTCATTCAAACGATTCACTGAGAAAGATTTGATCGATGAAAAACACATATGATGGGTGAAACTGAGGCTTTGTCCAAATACCCACACTATCTAAATGATGTATGTCCTGTTTTGGGCTCAAGTGTTGAAGTGGGTTTGAAGATCCCAAGTGTGCGTGCATTATTTCTGACCTCATGAGACACACTTAGTCCATGTCCGTCCAGCTACAGCAGCTCTCGCTGTTTTCTTCTTCTTTTAAGAACTTACCGCAGAACACACCAGACACTGTCTGATATTAGAGTAATCAGAATAATTATGTAAGTTATTTTTGGGGGTTGGGGGGTTAGGGTTAGGGTTAAGTTTTTGTCGAAGAACAATAAACAACACTGTTAGAAGATTTGTATTTAAATTTAAGTTCATTTTTTATTTATTTATTGTATTATTTTATTATTCTTAGACGGACAAAAACAATGATTTGTAAACAGCAAATAACAATGCCAGTTAATTCGTAATTAATAAATGTCTCGAGTTAAACATAAAACAGGTCTCGAGTTAAACAGGAGTTTTAAATGTTTTACAAAATACATAACAGCACTTTGCATTTAACCATGTGAAGGGTTGTTTATGCTAAGCGAATGTGGGTATTTGGACAAAGCTTATGTTCAGAATATAATTTTTTTCTCTAGACCTTTCAATATGTCGCTGAAAACATTCCAGTGTAAGTTAAATAATTAAATGTAATTTATTGTTTACAAATCGTTTATTTTTTGTCCATCTAAGAATAATAAAATATGAACTTAACTTTAAATACAAATCTTCTAACAGTGTTGTTTATTGTTCTCAGACAAAAACTTAAACCATGTTTTCCATAAAATATTTTTTACATACTCTAATTTCAGAAATCAAAGTTAGGTGACCGTGTCATTGCCCTGATGTGATCTACGGTAAGAAAAAAAAAATAGAAAGAGACTGGAGTTGTATTTACCTTATTTAACACAAGCCTCAGATAATGGCAGTCAGCAGACAAAACTGGAACAGTCAGGACTCCGGTCCCAGGTTCTCTACTGCGCAGACGCAGACTCCGGTCCCAGGTGCATTTCACGCAGACTCCCGCTCCAGGTTTATTCCGCGCAGACGCAGAAAATCATTCACTGTTCAGTTGAATTTGAATTCATGAAGTCATGTGCATGTAAACGATCTGCAAATTTGTAACGTGCACAATTATTAAAGTTATTGTCTCCCAAAATAAAGAATGAACTCGTTAGTTGCATAATTTCTGCCTATGTTCTACGCTGGCAGGCGGCATCTTGATTCTTGTCAGTCAGTCAAATGTCAGTCATTTGCATCGTGCTGGTCTCTGTGTATTCATGTATATACACATCTATCTAATCATAAGCAGAATTTTAAGTTGTGAGTGTTTCAGGCCACAGCTCGACTCATCGATGGGAAGATTGTGATTGAATCGGAGAAGTTCACACACGTGAGAGAGATCCAGGGCGAGGAGATGATCGAGGTAAGAGTTTCTCATATCTGTTGATAGAACACTTACTATATCTCTGCTAGTTCATATAATATTTCTGTTTGTGTTTCAGACTTTCTCTGCCGGAAGCACAACTCTCATCAGGAGGAGCAGACGAGTTTAATCCATAATCGATAATCGTTTAAATTAATGTTCAATTAATCGATCACGGTTTAATCATGGACATCCATAACAAATATGTAAAGTATAGCAAGATTCATTAGTTTAAATCAATACGGATTTTTAAAAAGGTGTTTAAAACATAATCTAAGAAATATTTATAGATTATAACATGTCCAGGAATGTTATGTGTATGTAGAGACGGTTACAGTTAACTTCTGTTCTGTGTTTGTTTATGTGTCTGGTTAGTGACGCTAACTACAAACACAATTAAAGTTAAAGTAATGAGACTGAAGCTGGGCTCAGGTTATGTTGTTAGATGTTTCCTAAACTTTGATTTATTATCACAACTGAAAACACAAATAGATTTTCCAAAAGGCTTTGACTTCACTGAGCAAACATGTATTCAAATCAAAACCTGGCATGGGTGTTTAATATTAATTTATTTCACAAGGAAACTATCTCCAGAAAATCAATGTCATTTTCCATTGATCTGGTAAAGCTGCAGCCATATTTCCATTACAGCTTTGTGCAAAAATTTTGCAATATTTTAGAAAGTTCAATAAAAATAATAAAAAAAATACAGTGTTTCCATTAAGCAGTTTTATGGAACTAAAACGTAACCTTTTGGCTCACAATAAGTCATGCAAATGGATTTTGGTGAGATTTGAGGAATTTTTGATATTTATACAAAGGAGGCATATGCGTGTATCTTTACAGAAGCAACACGGAGAGATACCACAGAAACATACATGCTGTGGCTAAAATAAACACACTGACCGTGTCGTATCAAAGCCGGACACCCCAGACCTGTGCAGTGTAAACTGTCTGAGCATTAACGACAGAGAAAGCCAAGTCAAGTCCCCTTTACTTATACATCGCTCTTAATAATACAGATTGTGTGAAAGCACTGAACAGGATCAGACTGGAGAATAGACGACAAGATTAAACACTAAAGGCATTTCACAGAAGCATCACTGTAGATCAGTTCAGTTTAAATAATATCTGTGCAATCAAATTAATGATCAATGCTAGAAATTAAGTGTCCTCAAAAAGCAGGCAAGAGGAGACAGAGGCAAGGAACGAAAACTCAATCTGTGAAAAGAATGAAGAAAAAAAAAACCTTGGGAGAAGCCAGACTCAGTTAAGGCCAGTTGCACTCCAGACCAGACCAGCAATTCAATTCAATTCCAACCGCAGCAGAGTCAGATTGTGTCGAGGACTCATCTGATCCTTGTGTCCTTGTCCTGATGACCATTGTATTGGTAAAAGCTAGTTTCAATGTCCAATTTGTCCCTTGTTTCTTTGCCACTGTGAGAGGTGTTGATGCAATATTCTGACGCGGGCAAGTTGCATGAATAGATCCAGAGAACGGCTTGATGGTGTTCCAAACAATATCTGTAGTTTATTAAGTCAAAATAAAATGAATTCCAACATAACAGAAACAAACAACTTAAAGACTGTTTGCTGGCTTGTTGCACCATGCCATCTTAGCTCCATGTGCACGGTCAAGAAATTGTGTGCTTTCGCACCAGCACCCCTTTCCTGTTAGGGGTGGCATCTCCATTTAAACGTTTTTCCCTTTCACACCTATAGAGACACACACTCAAAGAAATAAACAGAATTAACAATACAACAAAAATAAATGGGTAGAAAAATTATGAAAAATAAGTAAGGCTCCTACAACCATCAAGGTCTTTACTGGAGATCTGTCTCTGTAGCTCATCTAGTTTAATTTGCCTGAAAACCACCTCATGTGAGTGTATAAACGTTTTAGTAATATATGAGAGTTTTTGCGAAACTGAAGTGTTTCCATTAGGCGTATTTTCCATGTTAATTTGCACAATTTGAAGTGTAAAGGAAACGCAGCTGGTGTTTGTGAGTGGAGCTCTTCTGTGTGTTCAGTCTTTAACAGGGAAAGCTCTATCTCTGCTGATGTAAACTATGTATACAGTTCTGTGTCAGCCAGGGCCGGATTAACATGGCCAGGGGCTCCTACGCTACAGGTTTGCTGTAGTTTTTTTTTTTTCTTTTGACCAATTGGGGGCCCCCTGGGAGGCGGGGCTTTAGGACAATGCAGAGATAGACGGTTGAATAAATTTGTAATTTTTGTTTTCTTTGACCACAAAAAGTATTCTCGTAAAATCTACTGGATCTTTTGTGTTTTGTGTCTCAGGTTCAATGACAAGGTAATGCAGAATTGATTTTACACATCACGTTTTGTCTCTTGGAAACCTAAACCGAGGGGGGTACTGACAAAATTACTGGGGGACCAGCTGCTGTACCCAAAGAAAACTTCCAAAAGTGAATTGTACCAAACCAAAACATGCATTGGAAAAGCACCAATCGGCCGTTTTAATGATGTTCTTGCTATGTTTCATGTTAGGGCACTCTGATATGATAAAAATATCTTATTTGTGCTCCGAAGATGAACGAAGCTTTGGACCGACATGAGCGTGTGAGTGAGTAAATGAATGACAGAATCTTCTATTTTAGAGAACTGTCCCTTTAAGGCGTGTGATGCAGTGCTGGAGCGCGTCTATGGGCGGCGCTGCGGAGTAAAGTGCAGCTGTGGAACGCCTCGATGCTGCCGAAGTAAAAGCGACACAGAACCGCGTGGAGCGAGGGAGATTTTAGATCGGAATTATTCTTAAAAGTCATTTATAATTAGCGTTAACAAGCATAAGAGACTTTAATCACAATTATAATGTCTCGGTACATGAGACCACCGAACAGCTCTCTGTTCGTCCGCAATATTTCCGACGAGTCCCGGTGAGTCAAACTTTATTCATTCAGGCTTCCATAAGAGCTCACATATCGCTTATATTTGTAATTCATTAAGCGGATGTCTCTGGGTAAATATGTTTAACATGTCTGTTGTAATACTATATTTCCGATGCCTAACATTGCGTGTTTGCATGGGTTTTATTGTTCTTCGCGCGCACAGCTCACGCGCGGCGTTTTGATCATCATCATCATCCTCATCCTCATCATAGTAATTATTTAAGTATTTATTTAGTTATTTATGGTTGACTGTTAGTTTTCGTAACAAGTAGTTATTTTCATGTGCTGTGAAATAATTGCATGCATTTCAGGAACCAAAGATAGCGGATTTATCACATTGTTCAGATAATCAGCTTGTTTATGTTTTTTTTTTTTTCACATAGTCACTCAATAAAAGCTGTTTGAGCCGAAAGACTGCTCCATAAAGCCGCATTATTATGATCATAAACACAGGAGTAAGATCTTGAAAAGACTGTTTGCTTCATGTCATGAAGACTTTTGTCTAACTTAGGCTTTAAAGAAATATTCTGGGATAGATTATAATGAAGATGAGAGAAATTACATTTTCTAGAAAAGAAGCTGACAATGAATGGAGCAAAACAATCTGTAAATAGTTTCAGTTTCATTTCTGTGTAAATTACAAGTTTACAGTTAACTCACCACGAGAACACAATGTTGATTTAAAATAGTAAAGAATTAGAAATAAAATGTAATTTGAAAAAAAAAATAGATTGTTGTTATGCAATGTTTTCCAGCTCATTTGTAATATTATATCAGGCATCTTTTTACAAGTATTATAAACATTTTATGAAAACATGCTTTCTTACAGCGAGCTTCAGGTTTGCTCTTAAATCTTCTAGAAATGGACCTCAGCGTAATTGATTTGTCTGTTTCTGTCGAGGATGAATGTTGTGTTTCTTTTAATCAGGACTAACCTGCTGCAAAGTTGTGGAACAAGTTTAGCTTGCAATTAACTCAGAATATTGCTTTAAAACACTCAGCGCTTAGTGTTTCATCTCCTTTAAAGAGACACTTCAGCCAAAAATGATCACTTGGTGTATATTTACTCTTGCTTTAGCCATCCAAGTTTTGTTCTTCAGAAAAACAGTGAAGAAGATGGAGATTTATTAAATGTAAGTCGATAGGTACGGGCACTTGGAGAGCCAAAAATGTATATCAAGCAACAGAAAACGAATCCCTGTGGTTCCTGACGATATATTGACGTCTTATGAAGTGAAACTGAACATTTATTTACAACATCACTGTAATCCAGAGCCTGATGTGACGTGTGATGTTAGACATGCCTAAAGCATATAAGGTCTTCATAAACCTTGAGATCTCAGGTTTAAGAAAAAAATACACTTCCGTGATGTTCTTGAAGTAGGGCTGCACAATATTATGCACAATGCCGTTTTCAGAGCATACAGTTGACTCGTTTGTTTAAAGGACATTGCACCGAATGTTTTTTTTTTGTTTGGTCAATTAAAAAAATGATTAATTGAAAAAATAATCAGCCAACTAATCAATTATCAAATGAATGATTAGTTGCAGCCCTCATGTGATCACATCCCAGTGTGCCTCATTCCTGAAGAGACGTTTGGTCAGAAAGAGGATGAGATGACTGTATCTGAAGCACATACGTCGCTGTATGAGAGCGTAAACGGTAATAACACGTGAATGTAATACAGTAGGGGGTTTAGTTATCACTCGTATACAAAAGATTAGGCTTACATGTTCAAATACAGAAATGGTATGTTAAATGTGCATTTTAGTTTATTTTCAGTGTGAGAGTAGTTGATATTTAGTATATCATAAGATTTAGTATATCACTTGCACAAAGTGACCGTTTTGTTTCATAAGACCTGCTAGATCACCAGGAGCCACAGTTCTGGGTTGCTTGATATGCTTTCCTTGACTCTCGAGCGCAGATTCTTCACTTCTCTGCTGAAGAACAAAGCTCTCCTGGTCTGGGAAGCTTGAGTAAACCCTAGCGTGTGTGAGTGTGTCCGGGTTGGTTTGGTGGCTCTCTCAGAGAGTGAGATGTTATTTCTGGTTCAGGCCGGAGGATCTGCGCAGAGAGTTCGGCCGATACGGGCCCGTGGCAGACGTCTACATCCCCCTGGACTTCTACTCACGCCGGCCGCGGGGATTCGCCTACATTCAATATCCTTTGACTGCAGTTGTTAACCATGATCTCTCTGTTGTTGCCCAGACTGTGTAGCGGCGGCCCCTGGCGGAGCCCGGCACAAAGACACAGGTACAGAGCCCAGTAGAGTAGGACTAAAGGCAAGACAAAGAGGCAGAGAGAGAAACCAAAGCAGTTTAAAGCTCCGAGAGACAGAGGCATTTAAAGAACGTAAAGATGAAGGTTAAGGTAACTCCAGTATCCTCTGATTCACGACACAAGCCTGTGTTCATTTGTAGGGCTGGGTTTTAACATTTCAGCGTTCAATTCTCATTCACAAGCTTGTGATTCCATTCAATCACCAATTAGATTTAATTGAGTACATCAGATGGGATTGTGATGCTATACTCTTTTCAACTTGCCTTCAGATGTTTAGTCATGTTTATTTTGTGCTGTAACTAGTGTTAAAGCAGAGGAGATCAGTTCACGTTAAACAGAGACAAAACAGCATATATTGCTTGAATGCTGCAATGGACAGAATTTTAAACTTCAGACACTTTCATATTAAAATTAGCAAAGCACAATGCTTCAGTGTTTCATCTGTTAAGGCGAGACACAAAATATTTGTGTATTGCAAGTTTTCTAAAATATGTTTAAATAGGTTTGGATTTAGGGTTATGTAAATGATGCAGGAATTTACTTAAAATTCTAGAACAAAATCCTGATCACAAGTCCATTTCAGTTTAGATTTTTTTTTTTTTTTTTTAAAGTATTGTAGTGAAATGTGTCTACAGAGGGATAATAAAACCGATAGAAAACAGCATATTTTAAAAAAAGAATATAATCATCAGACTGGGTGATATATATATCGAACAATATATTATACGCATCTCATCAGTGAAGCCGGCTCTTTGATGAGCGGTAAATCTCCAGCAGCTGTTTTTAAATGGAATGCCAGTTTATGAACAGAGCCGTACATTACTGACAAGCTGCGCGTTAGTTTCGCGGGTGATTCAATGGTGCAGCTTCTCCGTGATCTACGGCTCTGTTCATAAACTGGTGCTGCATTTAAACACAGCTGACGAAAATTTAGCGCTAATCACAGAATTGGCTTTACTGATGAGATGCGCATAATGTATTGTTCGATATATATATATATATATATATATATATATATATATATCACCCAGCCCTACATCAGGAATACAAATGTAGGTGTGTGTACATGCCGCTGAAGTAGAGATTTATGGCTCAGGAAAAAACAACTCACTTTGAGAAAACAGCCTTTAAAAAGAAACTCTTGACTGTCTTTTAGGTGTTTTCTTTCCACTAGCCCGAGGAAAAGAAACAACTCTTCATGATAAACCAAAAAGCCCAAATCTCAAATTTGTCAGATGCATGAATGACACCTGCCTAATCAATTCTTGGCATTTAAGAATCAATATCATTTCACAAAAATGAGAATCGATTGAAATTGAAGAGAAATATATTTTTTACCCAGCCCTACTGGTCTGATGTATGTCTTTCAATGTGCGAGCGTGTGTGTGAGAGTGTGTTTGTGTGTAAGAGTGTGTTTGTGTGTAAGAGAGTGCGTCTGTGTGTGTGAGAGTGTGACTGTGTGTGTGTGTGTGTTTGTGTGTGTGTGTGTGTGTAAGAGAGTGCGTCTGTGTGAGAGTGTGACTGTGTTTGTGTGTAAGAGTGTGTTTGTTTGTTTGTGTGCGTGTAAGAGTGTGTGTGTTTGTTTGTTTGTGTGTGTGTAAGAGAGTGTTTGTGTGTGTTTATGTGGTTTATGAGGACACAAATGTGTATAATGACATGGGTATGATGGGTATTACAATATGTAGGTGTTTTATGAGGACATTTTCAGTGTCCCCGTGATTCAAAACACTTAAAAAAACAGATTAAATTGTGTTTTTTTGAAAATCTAAAAATGCACACCGTTTCCTGTAAGGGGTAGGTTTAGGTGTAGGACAATACCACATACAGTTTGTCCAGTATAAAAACCATTACGTCTATAGAGAGTCCTCATAAATCACAAAAACCAATATGTGTGTGTGTGTGTGAGAGAGAGTGTGTGTGTTTGTGTGTGTGTGTGAGAGAGAGAGAGATGAGGCTGTTCGTTGAAGCCCTTAACAGCGCAGCTGGTTCGAGGATGTCCGCGATGCAGAGGATGCTCTGCTCAATCTGGACAGGAAGTGGGTCTGTGGCCGACAGATTGAGATCCAGTTCGCTCAGGGAGACCGCAAGAGTGAGTGTGAGCCATATGAGAGCAGACTGATGATAAGTCAGTGCAGGATTGTTTCTGAGATGTTCTGAATGCATGGGGAGTCTCTGGAGTGGATTCTGTGGTTATATTTGAACAGCAGATGGCGCTCTGCTCTAGTTTTTTTACACATTCAGATGCAGAAGAAGAGCCCCGAGGAGTCTGTAGTTTCACCTGCCTCAGAAGGCTTTTATGACTCACTGTGAACTCCCCTGTGTTTCGCTTCAGCCATTTCCAATGTTTTAAATGCTAATTTTAGAAGTATGTGCCATCTGCTGCTCAACACTATGCACAGAATGCATTAGAGAGAGAATCAAACATTGTTTCTGGATTGGTGAAGCAGCCAGCACAAATTGTGACTGATCTTCCTTGTGTTTGTCAGCGCCGGGGCAGATGAAGTCCAAGGAGCGTCAGTCTCCTCGCAGCTCACGATATGAGGACTACGACCGGCGCAGACGCTCGCGCAGCCGCGACAGACGCAGATCACGCAGCCCATCCTACGACAGACGCCGGCACCGGTCCCCGAGCCCTAGAGAGTGAGCGAGTGAGCATCACAGCATCTCTGAGTCTGCGGAGCAGGACACTGACCTTGTGCTTCTCTCAGCAGGTCCAGAGGAAGAACACACCGCAGACGCAGCCCAGAACACGACAGGTATGCCATGATTACCTGAGCTCACTCGTTACTATCCTCTACACCAGGGATGCTCAGATCTTCCCATGCAGGTCCGATTCGCTGCGGAGTTCAGCTCCAACCCTGATCAAACTCACCTACCTGTGATTTTCTAATGATAGGGTCTAATTTTTTTTAATATCATCCTGATCATAACTTAAGCTTTTTCAGGATTTCTACGTGGAAGATTCAACTTGTGGTGATGTTCAGCAACATTTTCCACCATGAAAAAAACAAGAAGTGACCTGAAAAAAAAAAAAAAACAGTTAAGGACCCTTGTGTAACCTTGTCATGTGACTGTTTATGATCATGTGACTCCCACAGGCACAGGCCGTCTGCACGTGACCAAAGCCGTAGCCCCGCCCACTCCAAGAGCAGGGGCGGAGCTCAGTCACGCTCCAGGTCCAAGTCCAGCAGCCCACAAGAAACCAGCCAACTCCACACAGAGAGTCCAGATGCCGCCGAGGAGAAGAGGCAGACTCGCTCCAGATCCAGATCCAGATCTAGATCCCGCTCCAGATCCCGCTCCTGGGCCGGACGCAAGTCCTGGGGGCACTAGAGCCAATCCGAACCGCTTTAGGTTATGTGTTCTGTGTGAATGTCTGCGAGTGACAGCCGTCTGTCTGTATCTTTTAATAAGCAGAGGAGATCAGCCCATGCATCTGTTAGAGTTAGTGCTGATGACGTCTGTACGGTTTAGTTTACAAGAGAGATGAAAATCGCCTCAATATTTTTGTATGAGATTTTTGTTTTAGTTGACCAGTAATGGCCATCCATTTGAAAACGGTCTTCCATGAGTGTCTCAGATGTGTTTTATTGTGAAATCTGCAGGCCTTTTACATATAACCTCAGAATGAAATAAATTTCTTGTGCATCATGATGTTGTTGTTAAGTTTCCAGTTTATCCTCAGATCTCAAGTCCTAATCAGTCAAGTAAATTATGCTCGATTTGGAGCAATGTGTGCTTGTGGTTTTGGTTTTAGGATTAATAATTACAAATCTATCTTGTTACTCATGTTGTGGTTCTGATCGATAAAGGCTCCAGAAGAGAAGTTTCTACAGTGATGTCATGGACCAAACGTTTGTGGCTCCTAAAGAATCTTTCTGTGATCAGTTCATAAAAGAACCACTTTTTGTCTTAGTGTGAAGATTGTATTGTTTTAATTATTTAAAAACTAAAGAATTTAAGCGTTTGGAAATTGATAACACATTTTTAAGAGTGCAGGCGTTTCACACAAAGGCTTCTACCGGTTTGTAGGGACATGAGGGGAATTCTAGATGAGTCAGTTCTCGTCTTGTGATGAAATGCTTATGTTTTCTACACGAGTGCCCTTTGACACGTGTCAAATAAATCTAGCCCTGAGCATGTGATCCTTCAGCACTAGATGATCATCACCACTTGCTTTTAAGAGAACAGCTGCTGCCAAATCAATGAACTTGCTCGCACGCCACTGAAAATCCATCCCACAATCCACCACCTCATGAGACTCCTGATTGGTCCAGAGATGCCGAAGCACCACCCCCTGTCATCGAGAGGTCAATGAAGGGTTTTAAAAACATCGACAGACGTCGGCTTGAGGGAAAACCTTGATTGGATTCTGAGAACAGTTCATGTATGAAATCGGACATGACCGATTGATTGTTAATTAGAGTAATAAGCATCGATAGATGGAGAGCTAGTTACTCATGGCGCTGTTGCTAACATGCTTGAGGAACAGAAGAAGCCAACATCACTAAAAAACCTAGACCTGGTTTCACAGGTTTAGTCTAAGCCAGGATTAGTAGTTCAGTTAGGATGTTTAAGTCATTTTTAAACGTGCCTTAGAAAAAACTTTCCTGGTGTCCATCTTAATGTTATGGTTGTCACGCTACATCAGGACCAGTTGACCCGCAGGCCTTTACAGAGGCACAGCAACACATTGATTACTTCTGCCGGGATATAAAGTCTGCAGCGACCTAGATTCGTCCAGTCGAATGAAAAACAGCCGCTGCTTTCAGACCATTCTTAGATGTGTTTTGATCATGCCACTAACATGAATAAAATGTTGTCCTCATTCAGCGTTTTTATATCTTTTAGAGGAGCAGCTTTCTCAGATGGTGAGTGTTGAGTTATTTGTGTCTCTGGAGCAAAGAAGCGGTCATAAGAGCACAGGTGTATTTGTAGCAATAGCCACCGTATGGGTAAACATTCAATTTCTTTTATGCCAAAAATCATTAGGATATTAAGTAAAGATATTGTAAGTAAATTTCCTACCTATCAACCCTTAATTTTTGAGTATTAATATGCATTGCTAAGAACTTATTGAAGAACTTATAAGAACTTATATAACAACATTAAAGGCAATTTTTACTTTTAATATTTAGATTTTTTTTGCACTCTCACATTTAAGATTTTAAAAAAGCTGTACAAAACAAATCAGTGGAAAGCTTATTTATTTAACTTTTATTTTAAAAGCTGCCCCTCATGACTGGTTTTGTGTTCATGTTCATTTAGTATTTCTGGTCTGAGATTGTGAGATCTGTGTTGTGATCTGGTCCACAGCAGCAGAGATGTCCGTGTGAGAATGGGCGACTGGAACTTTCTGGGAGGGATTCTGGAGGAGGTTCACATCCACTCCACCATGGTGGGGAAGATCTGGCTAACCATCCTCTTTATCTTCCGTATGCTGGTGCTGGGCGTCGCGGCCGAGGACGTATGGAACGACGAGCAGTCCGACTTCATCTGTAACACGGAGCAACCCGGTTGCCGTAACGTCTGCTACGACCGCGCATTCCCCGTCTCTCTCATCCGCTACTGGGTGCTGCAGGTCATCTTCGTGTCCTCACCCTCGCTCGTCTACATGGGCCATGCCATCTACCAGCTGCGTGCCCTGGAGAAGGAGCGTCACTGCAAGCGGGTGGCACTCCGGCGTGAGCTGGAGCTGGCCGAGGCCTCAGAGCTTGGGCCCGTACATCGGCGGCGGGTGGAGCGGGAGCTGAGGCAGCTGGAGCAGGGGAAACTGAACAAGGCTCCGCTCCGAGGCCCCCTGCTGCGCACATACCTGGCACACGTGGTGACCCGCTCTGTGGTGGAGGTGGGCTTCATGACGGGCCAGTACCTGCTGTATGGGCCCAAGCTCCAGCCTCTGTACAAGTGCGAGCGGGAGCCGTGTCCTAACATGGTGGACTGCTTCGTCTCGAGGCCTACGGAGAAGAGCGTCTTCATGGTGTTTATGCAGGGCATCGCCGCCACCTCACTGCTCCTCAGCCTGCTGGAGATCCTGCACCTGGCCTACAAGAAGCTGAGGAAGGGTCTTCTAGACTCCTGTCCGCTGCTAAGAGACGAGGAAGCCTTCGCCGAGAGGAACTCTCAGGGCCGTAAAGCCACCGCCCCAATGGCACTCCTGGAGAAGCAGGGCAACGGACCGGCTGCGCTCGTTAACCCCTCGTCTGTGTTCGTGCCCATCCAGGTGCGGCAGGAGAACAAGGAGGGAGCTTCCGGTCTGCTGGAGTGCAACAGTAATTTCAACAACAACCCCTGCAGCCAGACTCTATCCCCGCTGACGCGTCTCCCAGCGGCGGACGGCTCGGACAGCGTAGACTCTGAGCCCAGCTCCGGCTCACGGCAGCACGGATCCACAGGGAATGCTTCCTTCTCACCCAACAGACAACAAGCGTCACTAAGGAGCAGCAGCAGACGAGCTGCCAGCGACCTGCAGATCTGAACATGTCAAAAATGATCGTTCCCTCATCATTTACTCGCTCTCATGTCGTTCCAATCAGGCTGGACTGAATTTAAAATACAGCCCTGAACAAATACGGTCCACCAGTTCCCTGTGAATGTTTTGCTGGGCTTCATTTGGAGTAAGTGAATGAAAATATAGAAAGGAACTTGAGAGTAAAGAATTGATTTAGAGTTAGAATGCATCAATTCTGTTGCATCATTTCCTCCCCATCATGTGATTCCAAACCTGTATCACTTATGCTGAACACAAAATACATTTTGTAGAATTTTCCCAAACTATTTTGTTTACCCTTGATTTCTACTGTATGAACACAAATCTGTCAATCTATTGAATTATCTTTTACGGTTTACAGAAGACAGAAATCCTTACTGGTTTGAAATGACATTCACATTTTTGGGTGAACTTTACTTTTAAGAACTTTAATATTTGTAATTAATAAATGCCTAATTTATATAAGGCACTGATTTTTATCTCATGCTCTTAATTAACATTTTACTTAAAATGAATAACGTTAAACATCTAAAGAGAAAGAAGTTAGGTAAGAAGCAAGTTAAAGCGAGGCTTGTGACTCCCATTGACTGCCAAACAATTACACTGTCAAAGAAAAGTATGGAAGACATGATCTGAATGCTCCATCTTCCATCAGTGCGTCAACCGCAACATTATGAAGCTATGAGAAAACTTTTTGTAAAGTTTTTTTCTCTTCATTTAAAAAGCTTTTTACTGGTTGGAAGTTTTAATTTTGAGTGGAGCAGCTCTTTAAATTACTATTGTGCTGAATACAGTTTAGAGCATCACAGACCCTTTAATGTTCTCAACAGTATTCATCGGCTCTTTGTTCTACATTCTTCAAAATATCTTATTTTTATTCAGCAGAAGAAAGTAAGTCATACAGCTTTGGAATAACATGATAATGATGAAAGAATGGTCATTTTTGGCTGAACTGTTTCTGAACACAAGACTTGAAGCTTTATTTACAGCTTGGACTGAGGAGTGGTGGATGTTAATGGGTTTCATATTCATAGATGTTTAAGGATGAAACCATCACATATCTTATTGTCTGTACTGATGTGTATAGTGGCCTCTGCTCTCATTTAAAGATCATTTTATTTATCTATAGAATTAAATTGTATATATATACTCAGACAGCTGTGAAGCGATCAGTGCTGCTGATTCAGAAAAACATATGCAGTCAACTCACAAACACTGTCATCCAAGTTCATATAACCTTGCAGAATTTATGCAAATAATAATAAATAAATAATAATAAATTTAAAAACCAAAAAAATACAAATCTTGCAGATTGTGTGATTTTATACCAACTCAAACCCAGAATTGTTGATTCTATTGTACGGAACGTGAAAATAGAGACACCAGCCACCATAGTCCAATGTGTTTCAGGAGCCAGAGCAAATTTGAAAGTGCTGGCTAATGCTAAACGTAGATTCAGTAAGATTGTTATTCACGTCGGCGCTAATGATGTTCGGCTACGTCAGTCGGAGATCACTAAAAATAAT